>JAMZAV010000273.1:0-453967 GCA_024449915.1 Sweltsa coloradensis
TTACCTTCTAGTTCCAAGTTCCATTTCTTTTTTTTTTTTTTTTTTTAAATCAAAATGTTATTATACAGCACGAACAACGTTAAGAAAGCAAGCATTTCTCTCCTGTGAGTACTTTTAATTAGACAAATATTATTGTTTTCGTTGTACTGCTTTAAAACACACAAATGTTTGCACTCTAATTGTTTTATAAACGAGAGAAAACAATCGTTGTTATTTGAAGCACAGACTAAAAGAAACATTTAAGTTTTTTCTGATCTGTTTCTCAGCAACATTGTAATTAATTCGCTCATTAGCGCACTATAATTAATTAGTCTGCGTCGTTTATTTCTAGCTATCACTAAATGAGTTTTGCTTGAAGAGTATGTTTACAAAACAAACTAATAGATCGTTTAGCATGTTATGTCTTTGTGACTCCGTGGCAATATTATACTATTCGCAATCCCATTATAAACTAATTCAACCTCTCTTTTCTCAGTTGTAGGTTCTTATTATTCAATATGATATCGTTGACCCATTTAGTAGATATTTCTATGAAAATATAAATCCTGTTCAGAATATAGAAATATGGTTTATTCCAATTAGAGTTTTTCAACAAACAAAATAGGTTTAATATGACTTTACCTGTTGTTTGCTAGTCTTCAGGCGACGTATTATTATCAGAATAATATGAAAGTAGTTTTATAATTCGGAATCAATTCCCAGTCATATATTTCCCAATAGGTAAATCCATCAATAATTCAATTTATACAACTGCACCCTCACTACGGGAACTAAAACTTTGGGGTTTGGGTTTTGGATGTTGGAAACGTCTCATTTTATGAATTTGGGCTAATGAGACGATGGTTGGTGGAGAGATGATATGAACGAAAGGAGGGGGGGAAAACCCCGGTCCCGGGCACGTAGCCCCTCTTTTTCGAAAAGTCCCAAGGGGGACCAACGGTTTAACGTCCCATCCGAACGGACGGTGTAACCTTGACAGTCATATAGGTCATCTTATCGTTGTTGTGCATCGCTTGCTCCAGTCTTCACTTACCATGTGATCTTTCAGTGTGGGAACAACATGGCAGTCTTCTCTTTGATTCATGCAATGATATTGATAACATATAGTAGGCTAGATCACCAGTCTCCAATACGTCCGCACAGGCGCGAGCGTACCAAATTGAAACGTCAATCTGACCTATTCAAGATGGCGATTTAATTTATGCTTTACATTATGTTTTAGATGCGATTAAGTATTTTTCTTGATTGTTTTGATAGGGTTTTAGCTTGTGCAGCATGGGAATGCACAAACAGAAACAATAAGAAGTACTTGCATAAGGGAATTTAGTAATCATTCCAGTCAACCTGACAGCCATCTTGAAAAATATTTGGGCTACAAATCGCTCCAATTTACTTTAAACATACAAACTGACCTTTTCTAGATAACTTCAAATTGTCACGGAAGTGGACCAATGGCTGGGGATCTAGCCTACTATAGAACTTAGAAACACTGCGTCCCTGATAGCTCAATAAGTGGATACAGAATCGGTTCGTGAGCCGAGGCGGGGTAGGATTTACGATTGTTATTAACTATTAATTATTGGTATCAATCAATAAATGAAAGCTGTCTGTGTCATTTCAGAAGACCTTTCTATACTACAGTATAGTAACTGAATGAATAAACAGTCCTAAAAAATGTGACGTAATAATGGTCGAATAAAAGTCAGTTTGTCCATCTGTTCCTTTATGTCGCCGACGACGCCGAGGCTGTAGGCAGTAGACTTACAACCCACGCTTGTTAAATGTCAGATAAAAGACTCCAATGTCAAATGCCTTCATTAAGGGTCCCTGCAAGCGTTCTTTCGATTGACTCATTATCGTTAGGTTAATTAGCTCAACAAGCCAAACGCAATTAATCACAAAGAAAGCAAAAGAAAAGAGACGAAAATATCTACAATATTTCAAGGCACGCTATTAAATAAAGACTCTTTGTTAAGTCTGAACTGCGTATGGAAGTGCGCCTGCTCCTACGTAGTATATATACCTTTGTACGGCTACAAAGGAACAATCTAATTTTCTTTCGTGCAATTCTCTTTTTTCTTTCTTTGTGAAATTTGAGTTATATTCGTCGAATTTTATTACATAAAACTGGGTGTCTTGCGCGGAAAAGCCGATCCACTTTCCATGGTAATGAAGGCTTGAGGGGAACGGTGGACGGGAGGGGGTTGGAAGGAGGGGGGGATATTGAATCCGTGGCCTATGTTCTACTCGGACGATTGCAAGTGCTCGTATCGTATAGCCTACAACGTGATAATCCCATGACTTTTTTCCTTCCTTTAGGCAATCTAAAATACATTTTCCAAGATGAAATCTCGTTTTTAATTGGGCAAAAGTTATGCTGGCTATAAGATTTCTGTTTTAAGATGGCTCGTCAGTGTGAAATATCGTCCCGACCCTTGTTCTGTAAGGCGTAAGTGATAGGCTTTATGACAGGCTAGGATCATTCTGTGAAGAGAGTCATCGTGTCTTGGGTGAGAGAGCGAGTAACTGAGAGTAGAGAGCGGCTAACAGAGAGCTATACGCCGGCACGTAATACATGGAGGGGGGGATTCAATCTAGGCGGCTGTACGCAACGCGGAATTATGTTATGTTCGTTGTGATATATTCTGACATTTACTATGAAAATAGGTTAGTTCGTTGCTCTTCAAGACGAACGGTAATGAGCTTGCTACATTTTGGTAGTAGCATGTTTCTTTTACTCTTAACATCAAACAATGCATAAATGTACATTGTGTTTGCATTGATTTCAGTGCGTGTCATAAGTGTGATCTTGTTTTGATTCGTGAAATGATTCATGATTGCATTTTGTATTGTGGCCAATTAGTCATCCGACGATCAATAAAATATTGAATTTATTTTTATAACTGTATTTGTGATCTTCTAGCAATGAACGTAAGCCGGTGATTTTAATAGTTAAAAATAGGGTTTATAAATAACGTATAAATAATTCTACAGTGACACCCATATTCTGAAATCAGTTCTACTTCTGAATGATGTCAATGGGTTGACAATGACATTGAAAGTGAGTTATAGATCGTCATCACGATAACCTTCTCTGCACCTACTGAGATCAATCGTTCAGTAACAAGGGTGGTGCATATAGACCAAAAAGTTCCAATTCAAGTATGTTTATGTTTAATGCTTAGTAATGCACTTTAAAGTGAGTTAGATTTCCTGCAACGGTAGAAGTAGCCCACACCTTTAACCGTGAGACTCCTAACCAGCTTTTAATTATGTGTTTGAAGGAATTGGTTGTTTTCAATTTTGCCTACAATTATTTACATGATAAGCATAAAAATAATTAGGTAATCAAGAAATCTTCATTGAAAAGATATGGATGCATGTCAAAAATGATCATGCACTTTAACAAAATATTTTACATTGATGATCAAAAACGGCAAATGAATTCATCAACAAGGCATGATTGATAAACGGCTTGGTCATGTGTTAAGTATATTATAAGCTTATCCAGTACCTGACTATGCGCATGCTGTGAGGTAGTGGGCTTAATTGTGAGTATTGTCAAAGTGCTAGAGAGGTAGCACTCCAGTTCAAAGTTCAAACATCGATTAGGAGTGGTTATTAAAATCATGTTTCTTATAGTCAAACTTACATCTATTAGTTGGGTAGAAAAGCGTGGTATTATTCATCATTTGTTGAATAAATCATTCAATTTGCAAACATTTTATGGACATATCTATTTAGTTTTTAAGATACAATACTTTTGAGTATTATTTTTCTAATTTTTTGTCATTAACATTAAATGCGAATTATTCGTATCGATATTGATGTAAATGAGAACAAAAATGACATAAATTTGAAATAGAAATTGAATTGGCCATTTGTCAGAGGAAGTCGGTATCGAGTTGACGGCTTTGCGAATTAACAGACGCCCGCACTGGTACTTAATGCTATCTCTATCGGTAACTAGCAAATACAAGCACGGGTAGGGGGAGGGCAGTACCCACAATCAAAGAAGAATACAAAAAACAATTCGCCGTGCATTTTGGTGGAGGTGCCGGGTCATACATTTTCAAACTCTCTTTGGGGGGGGGGGGGGGGGGGGGGGGGGGGGGGGGGGGGGGGGGGGGGGGCTAGCCACTCCCTTGCACCCCAGGGTCACCAAATAAGTTTTTTAAATAATAATAGTAATAATAATAATAATAATAATAATAATAATAATAATAAATAATAATAATAATAGAAATAATAATAATAATGATAATAATTAAGCGAGCGAAGCGAGCGTTTCCATTTGACTCTGCCGGAAAAAATAGTCACTGGTTGTGTTTTTTTTTTTTTTTTTTTTTTTGTATGTCTCGCGATAACGTTCGAACGGAGGCCCGGATCGAGGTTAAAATTTTCACATCCGCAAGCTGTGTTCTCGATTGAATGCCATTAGTTTTGTGGCAAATTATTCAAAAAGTTAAAAAGTTACATTTAAAAGTTAATCGAAAGTTTTTTTTTCAAACTTCACGGCGAAAAAATCTGAGATGGCCAAATCATTTAGAATGTCCGTCCGGTCACGAATATGTTAATTTTATTTTGATCCGATAAGTAGTGTAGATGGAAATTACATTATAACAAAGTACGGTTACCATGGCAACGGAAAGTCGTGCAGCTTTTTTGGCTCATGATAGCGGTCGAACGGAGGCTCGGATCGAGTTGAAATTTTCACCATCCGCAAGCTTTGTTCTCGATTGAATGCCATTACTTTTGTGGCAAAATCGTTCAAAAAGTTAAAAAGTTACATTAAAGTAATTAATCGAAAGTTTTTTTTTTCAAACTCAACGGCGACAAAATCTGAGAAGCCAAATCATTTAGAATGTCTGTCCGGTCACGAATATGTTAATTTTATTTTGATCCGATAAGTAGTGTAGATGGAAATTACATTATAACAAAAGTAACGTTGCCATGGCAACGAAAAGACGCGCGAAGTTTCTAATGCACTGCCACCTAAAAGTAATCAAAATACTTTCGAGGAAGCAGTCTATTATTTGTCAACAAAGAGTTTAAATAGTTTTCCCAAGGAGTCAAGGTCCTCTAGATGGCGGTGGATTTTAAAGTAAAGATTTAAACACGGGTTTACCCAAATACCTTGGCAATAATAAATAATACTGGAAATGCAAACGTCGTAAAATTTTAAATTTAAAAAATGTGCAATGTGGGTCTAGCTATAGCACGTGCTCGCTTATCAACGCGTCCAAACTGAGCGTTTCCTAGTAATAAAAATAATAGTAATAATAATAATAATAATATTTTTTTTTCTTTCTTTCATAACCTCACATATTTCATACATTCGACCTTCCACAAACTGCGCATGCAGCTTATCTGTGGAACTATGTTTATTAAAGATAAGGATTTATTCACTTCTGAACACTTAAAGGGGTATTTAACCGCTAAACTCAAAAAATATATTTCATTCAGGCTAACCAGTAATGAATTTAGCAATTAACAGAACAATTATTGGGGCCACCATGACCTCCCAAAAATTGTCAAACTGATATTTTTCGAGCTAGGTCCCATCGGCAAAAATCTACCATAAGAAATTAACATGGGGACGATCTTTATGCCCGTGACCTTGGAGGATTTTGATCAAAAAAAATATTGGCCATTAATTGCTACTCGACAGCCTTTTCTGAAAATTTTCTCTATATTTTGTTTGTAATTGGGGAAGAGTTCGGTCAAAAAATGCTGATTCCCAAGATGGGGTGTGATTTTGGAATGCAATTTTTGCGTTTTTGGGGTAATTTGGGGCACGTTTCAAGACACGAGTTATAAAGGGGCATTTTAGTTTGGTTCTATGCTCTAGTATCAATGTGGACCGAAAAGAAGGGGTTTAAAACCCGTTTTAGGAAATTTTCCAAAAAACCATTTTCGCCAATTTCTTGATCAAAAAAATTAAAAAAAAAATTTTGTTAAATCACAGTTACAAATTTTTTTTTAAAAACGGTCTTTTAAGGTAGTATTGTGCTATGGGACCCGTGGTAAAAAAAAATTTTTTTGGGGTTTTTACCCATTTTAAAAACCTAAAAATTGAAATTTTTTTATTAAAATTTACCGACATTGAGTTAAAAAATGTGAAAATTTAATTTTTAAAGTTTGCATTAGAGTAATTTATGAATAACAGAATAGAAGAAAATTGAAAAATACTAAAAAAATAAAATAAAAAAATCACTAACCAAAATTTCCTCACTCAACTTTAATATGTTTGAAGCAAATAGTCTTTTTTTTAATTTTTTATTTCAAAATGAATCTAATTCTTTAATTTCGGAAGAATCTTTTTAAAAAATATAAAGGTACAGAGAGTTTAATGATCTCTTCCCATATTTATTTTTTAAAGGGCGAAACGGGTTAATTCCCCCTTTTTGGACGAGTTAAGGTTGTGGTCAAAAGAATTTTATATTTTTTGTAAAAGTAATCTTTAATAACGTTTATAAAAAAAAGATTTCCTAACGGAAAAACATCAAAAGTAAATACAATCCGAGACACATCTCCCTCAACGTTTTCTCTTTTTTTCAACTTTTTTATATTTTTTATTTTGAAATTTGATTTTAAATTTTTTTAAGTTGCAAAGGGGGGACGCTTTCCCCCAAGCCGAATACCGACGAAAAAAACTGACTCAGCTAGAGCAATATTACCATTTTAGGGTATTTAAATGATAAGATATCTTTTACGGCGTAAAGTGATAAGCACAGATTTTAGTCTATTGCATATTTTTCCCATTTAATATCCCAGCAATATCTTCGATCTATTTCAAGACCTAAATGGGGTGGCTGTTTCAGAAGAATTTTTGTCTGGGATGAAATATAAAAAAAATCTTTGCAGCGTTTTTTTTTTGCAAAAATTAAAAACGGAGCAATTACCTCTATACTGGATTCCCATCGGGGTTTAAAGGGGCAGATATGCACAATTCTGTTTTTTTTCCCCGTTTAAAGAGTCTCAGTTTATGGTTCCATTTCAAGGATTAAGAAAATCTGCCCGCAAAATTCATGCTGTTTGACGTTTTTATGTATTGTAATAAGCGGTCGTCCGCATAAAAAAGATAAAAAACTTGACAATATATCTACCCTAAAAGTTGGGCATATACAAATATAGTTGAGGACCAAAATTGACCCTTGTGGACGCCCACTGGACATGATTTAGCTTCACTATACACACCCCTACTTTTATTTTTGCTTCCCATTCAACAAAAAGTTTTCAAACCACTTAAAATCGTACCTCTACGCCTATTTTTTTTAATGCTCTAAGAGTATTGTGTGATCAAGGGTATCAAAGGCTTTTTTGAAAATTTTGAACATACATACTATATGACAATTTCTATCAAGTTTTGGGGTTTTTTATTCAGAGAAAGATCTTTAAAATAATATAAAAATAATTATAATAATAATATAATAATAATAATAATAATAATAATAATAATAAAAAAAATAATAATAATAATAATAATAATAATAATAATAATAATAATAATAATAATAATAATAATAATTTTTTTTAAAAATATTTTTTCAAAGAAAAATACACGATTAAAAAACAAAAAAAAACAATCATTATTACAATAATCATGCTTAGAAGATCAGCTTGAGCGCTTGGACATAGTTTGATATAGTCATAAAACTAAGATGATCAGGTTTCTTGTCCTAAAAACTGTATCTTCACAGGGATCTTGCACTCCGTCGAATCGTCGTGATTTTAGAACTTGACGGAGAATGGGATCACTTGGTGGTTTTGCAGCAGGAGAGCCTGGATGTGGCCCGAGAGAATATGGCGAAGTTAGGGTTATCCAGTGCGAAGCTCTCTGGCGAACCATTTGTGAGGTATTTTGACATCATTTTCCATGTCTTATAATATATATGTTGAAATTGGCGCTCTCACGGATACGATAAGAGACGGTCACGCATTCTCCCGGGCCAGGAGGCCTATACTAGAATAGGCGCTTCACGCTTTTTCCCCTTTGTTACCCTAGAGGGCAGGCAGCGCTTTTTTTGCTCGCCTAGAAAGAATTCCATTCTCTCCTACAACGTTTGTAAAACGAAAACGTAATTGTATCACAACTTGTCTTGCTAATAATTTAAAATCTAACCAGTATTCTTGAACAAGTCTTGAATTCCTTTATGTGTGAAATAACCCTGCGTATCCACTCAACCTGCTCCACAGGTTATGGGGCCCAGATTAACGGAATAAACGTTGGGTTAATTGATAAACAAAGGTAAGTGCTTGAGGAATCACGTTTTCAGATTTAGGCCTAGGCCTAGCCTACGCGTCGCGAAGGTTCTGGACCGACGGAATATGATGGCGTCATCTAGCTCGGCCAGAATTGAACTACTAGACAAGGATAATTACGATACGTGGAAAATCAGATGGAAGCTTTATTGGTTAAAAACGATGCTTGGGCGTACGTGAGGGGGAAGACAGAAAACCTACAATCAGAACTGGAGACGCCGCCGCGGCATCGGTTATAGCTTTGAAGGAGTGGGAAAATAAAGATAGGAAGGCTAAGTGGGGACCTTATTTTGTCAATTAGCCCTTCAGAGCTTAAACAAATAAAAGGATGTGTAACATCGAACGAATTTTGGGTTAAACTGCAGTCGATATACCAATCCAGAGGGCCTGCTCGCAAGGCCACACTGTTGAAACAATTAACCTTGCATCGTATGGATGATAGTGAAGACGTGCGCGAACATCTTTGGAAATTCTTCGAACGATCGAAAACTGAATGAGATGGAAATAAACATTAATCCGGATTTATTGACCATAATGCTCCTGTATAGCTTGCCGCCTAGTTTCGGGGAATTTCGGTGTGCGATAGAATCTCGGGACGAGTTACCAACACCGGAAGTATTGCGCGTAAAATCGTGGAAAAAAAATGATGCGCGGAAAAATGACACACGTATCTCGGACAATAACGCGATGTTCGTTCCAAAAACGAAATGTGAAACGGTCGGTAGCTCCAACAAAAATAAAGGTGTTAAAAACGAACAGAAGTCAAACGAACCATTTAAATATAAATGTCACCTCTGTCATCAGGTAGGTCACAAAGCCAAGGAAGGGTGTAAATGAGAAGAAACATGCCGAAATCGCAAAGAAGCTGAAAATTTAAGTTGTACGTTTCTTCAGAAAATTTATGCGGGGAAGCATTGAGATAAAACGACCGCGAATCGTGGTGAGAAATGGTGCTTAGATAGTGGCTGCACGTCGCACCTATGCAATGACAGGGACAGGGTTCGTAAAAATTGCTGAAAGTAGACCGGAAAATTAAATCTCGCCAGAAACACATCAACAGAGACTACGGCCAAGGGATCGTGCGATCACAGCTGAAGTCAACGGACAACAGAAGAATGAAAGTCTGAAAGACACGTTTCCCACGTTCCTGACTTACGAATAAACTTGCTGTCAGTCGGTAAAATCACTGACTGTGGATTCAAAGTAACATTTGGAAAGGAATGGGCCAAGATCATCGATGGAACGGGTAGGACAGTATTGTCAGCTGATCGAGTGAACGGGCTCTACTGTGTGCAAGAGAGTGAGCAGCAATGTAACATAACCACCAAATTTCAAAACACGCTACTGTGGAGAGTTGGCATCGCAGAAGGGGACATCTTAACGCCCAAAGATCTCCTGGAAGGCGAACGCAACGGAACCGTGCGGGGTATCGTGTAATCGAACCGAGAGAACGTTCGATTGTGAAACGTGCATCCGTGGAAAAATGACCAGAGCCCCTTTTCCCAAAAATTCGGAGAGAAACACGGAATTGCTGGAAAAAATTTTACCCCAAATTTTTTTGTGGTCCGATGCGCGTTTGAAACGAACGGAAAGGCAAGATATTTATCACGTTCATCGACGATTGCCTCTCGCTGGTGTGAAGTGAAAATGCTCAAGCAGAAAAGTGAGGCTCTGGATGCATTCAATGAATTCAAAGCTTTCGTCGAGACACATACTAGTAAGAAAATAATGTATCTTCAATCGGACAATGGCACAGAATACCGAAGTATCGCTTTTGAAGACTACTTTAAAAACAACGGCATCGGACGTAGGTTAACGGTACGCACACACCGGAACAGAACGGAGTCGCGGAAAGAAAAAACCGTACGCTCGGAAATGGCGAGGTGGCCTACCGATACAATCCGGACTGCCACCGTCGTTTTGGGGCGAAGCAATAAACACGGCAAATTACAAACAGAAACAGGTGTCCTTCTAGAAGCATAAGTGGCAAAACTCCTTTCGAGAAGTGGACGGGAGAAGCACCGGACGTTAGTTAACTTACGTGAATTCGGCTGCGAAGTCTTCACTTTGATCCGGGAACCCGCTCGGAGCAAGTTCGAGCCACGCTCGAAAAAAAGGTGTATTTGTCGGTTATTTGAAGGAGTCGAAAGCATACAGAGTATGGGTACCCGAAGATAGAAAAATCGA
Organism: Sweltsa coloradensis; assembly: GCA_024449915.1. Taxonomy (NCBI): domain Eukaryota; kingdom Metazoa; phylum Arthropoda; class Insecta; order Plecoptera; family Chloroperlidae; genus Sweltsa; species Sweltsa coloradensis. Next base: position 10,453 of record JAMZAV010000273.1, read on the forward strand.
CCCTAACGCGAGACGTGGAATTTACTAAGTCAGTAACATTCCCATCCGACAAAGTTTACGAGGATTTTATACCGGAGGAAATCAACTCCCCAGTTCGGAAGGGCGTTGAGTTTCCGATCAAAGAGAACGAGTCGAATGAAGAAAACGCGCCGGAGAAGACGCGGGTGAGAATGAACCAAGAAGAGGCCGTGGCCGACCCCGGGAAAACCATGGGCCGGTCTCAGGGGGAAAACCCAAGAAGATCTACCAACCCGGCCTGTTACGCTGAAGAAGATTTGGAATTTGCTGGTGTAGCCGAAGTTCCATTCCAAGAGGCGATAGATGGTCCGAACGGGGATGAGTGGCGTCAAGCCGTAGCATCCGAGCTGAAATCGATTATCAAGAAAAAATACGTGGAAGTGGTGGAACGCCATCGGATCGCAAGGGAATTGGCAGTCGAGTAGTCCTGAGAAACAAATACGTCAAAGGGTGGGAACATCGACCGAAGAAAAGCTAGGATAGTCGCTAGGGGGTTCGCACAGCGTCCAGGTGTGGATTTCGGGCGAGACTTTTGCGCCGGTGGCGCGTATCAGTTCCGTACGTATGATGATGGCTCTAGCTGCACAGCATGGGATGAAGGAAATCAGTTCGACGTCACGACCGCTACCTGAATGGCGTGCTCGAAGAGAAGATATACATGGAGGTGCCCAAGCTCACTGAAGAAACACTAGAGGAAATATCTCACACGGAATCGAAGAACCAGCGAGGATATGTAAACGACATCCTAGAACGTTACGGAATGTCGGAGTCGAAGCCCGTATCTACGCCGTTGGAACCCCCGGCACGAAGCGAAGAGGGAACGAAGAGAATCCGAACCAGGGGAAGAGAACTGGGCCCTACAGAGAACTAATAGGGGCACTGATGTATTTGGCTGTTTGCTCTAGACCTGACATAGCCCACGCGGTCAGCTACCTAAGCCAATACAATTCCTGCTACGACAGAACTCACTGGATCGCGGCGAAACACGTTCTGCGGTACTTTTAAGGGAACGGCGGACATCGGTCTACGATTCGAGAAATCAGCTGGAAGTTTGGTTGGTTTCGGGGACGCAGATTGGGGAACTGTTCGAACGACAGGAGGATCCTATACAGAGTATGCTTTCATCCTGAGCGGTTGTCCGATTTCCTGGAATCAAAAAGCAGGAACAGTGGCCCTATCGTCGACTGAGGCTGAGTATATGGCTCTCACTGAAGCCGCTAAGGAAGCCAATCCTTCAGCGATTCCTCGTAGAACTCGGTTTTGAGAAATTAGCCGAAGTAAAAATATTCAGCGACAACAATGGGGCACGAAAGTTATCGGAAAACCCATTTACCATCGAAGAACGAAGCACATAGATGTGCGCCACCACTTCATCAGAGAAGTGTTGGAAAATGGACTTGTGAAAGGGCGAGTACAGGTCGACCGAGGACATGGCAGCTGACGTACTAACAAAGGGACTGCCTGGACCGAAGCACCGAAATGCCTTCGGATGGGGACTGCAGAATCTCCGTTCTCATCTCGAGGGAAGTGTTGAAATTGGCGCTCTCACGGATACGATAAAAGACGGTCACGCATTCTGCCGGCCAGGAGGCCTATACTAGAATAGGGCTTCACGCATTTCCCTTGTACCCGGCTAGAGGGCAGGCAGCGCTTCTTTTGCTCGCCTAGAAAGAATTCCATTCTCTCCTACAACGTTTGTAAAACGTAACATAATTGTATCACAACTTGTCTTACTAATAATTAAATCTAACGATATTCTTGAACAAGTCTTGAATTCCTTTATGTGTGAAATAACCCTGCGTATCCACTCAACCTGCTCCACAATATATATATATATATATATATATTAATTTATATAAAATATAATAATAATAATAAAATAATAATAATAATAATAATAATAATAATAATAATAATAATAATAATAATAATAATAATAATAATAATAATAATGATGAATATATGGTTTTTAAGCATAAGCCCGCTTTAAGGACATAGTTATTGATTCATAGCAGTTGTCGAAAAAGTTTGCCCCGACTGGGGTTCGAACCCAGAACCTCCGGCTTAACGTGCCATAGCTCTACCAATTAAGCTACAAGGACCACAGAACAAACCTTTAGGAAACTGCTATTTGTTGTGACTGTTGACTTACATGACATAAATATATAAATAAATAAAGCTTAATTGGTAGAGCTATGGCACGTTAAGCCGTGTGTTCTGGGTTCGAACCCCAGTCGGGCAAACTTTTTCGACAACTGCTATGATCAATAATAATAATAATAATAATAATAATAATAATAATAATAATAATAATAATAATAATAATTAATAATAATAATAAAAATAATAATAATTTATTTATTTATTTATTTATTTTATTTATTTATTGACAAGACAAGGACATGATAATTGATTACATTCATATATCGTATTTAAGCTTATTTAAGACAACCACATAAGTCGGGAAACTTGTTCGTGGCTGCCTTATTGCAGTGTCATTTTGATGTCTTGTATAAAGCTAGACTTAAAAATTAAAGGCTAGGTACTAAAAACTAAAAACTACGATAAAGATATAAATACAAAAAAAAAATTTACGCTCTGTTACCTTTTTTTACATTCTTGATGACATAGTTGTATTACTAATTTATTTTATTTAATTTACCTCATTCAATTACTGGCTAAGTGACAATTCATTTCAATATTATTTTTTTAAATCATTAATAGAAATTAAATATTTATAATATAATTAATATGGTGTAGTTATACAAACAAAACAAAACAAATCTCCGTTTATAGATTTGATTAAAATATATTTAATAAATTCACATAAATGAATCTATAATAAAAAACTATTAAATGAAATGAAATTTAATAAACATAATATGGTTATTTATAGGGCACATTCCCTATATGTTGCCTCTCCTTATACAATGAACTGGGATCATATTTTTTAATCATTTATTGCATTGACTAATGCTTCAATTTATCTATGGGCATATCTAGTATCCATTTTTTTACAAAGGATTTAAATGAGTTTACTGTCTTCAGTTTTCTAATTTCAATTGGAACAACGTTGTAAATCTTTGTCCAAGAAACATTGCTTGCTTTTGGGTCAGCGTTTTTGTGGGTCTAGGCACTACAAGGTTACCCTTGTTTGATTCCTAGTAATAGATTTTATTGTTATTGTCCTTGCTAATTTTGTTAAACTGGTTTATATTTTTATGTACATGTGTTAGGAGAACTTGTACATATAATTTTCGAACGCTAAGGATCCCACTTTCTTTGTAGACTAACAAGACGGATGAAGTCTGTGCTTTTAGTAATTATCTTCAGGATATGTTTTTGCATTATTATTAGTGTTTTCAAGATTTTGTAATAAGTTCCACCCCATGCTAAAATCCCATATTGAATTATGATTGTACCAAGGCATAATAGATAGTTTTTAATGTGGATATTTTAAGGAAGTTCCTGATTGTGTAAAATTTGTAGAAAGTGTTCCGCAACTTTTTTTTTATGTTGTTTATGTGACAGTTCCATTTCATATGTTGATCAATTGTCACACCGAGATATTGGATTTCTGGCACGTTCTTTATTTCAGTGCATGGGCACTCATTTGAGTTTAAGAGACAGTTTTTGAATGGATCTTGAGGGGCATAGTTATTGTTGGCAGGTCAGCTTTAGTGGCAGAGAAGGCAATATAATATGTTTTGTCCTCGTTTAATGTAAGTAGATTGTTGTCTAGCCACAGTTTTATTTTTTTAGTCTGTTCCTCGGCAATTTTACGAGTTTGAGCCCAACTGTTACTTGAAAAAATAAGTACCGTGTCATCCGCAAATGTTACAATTTTACATTCTAGTTTGGCATTGCATAAATCATTTATAAAGATAAAATAGTAGTGGCCCTAATACTGTTCCTTGTGGAACACCATATTCAATTATTCTGGAACTACTGAGGTTGTTTCCTATCCGCACATATTGTTCTCTATCTTTGAGGTAGTTGGTAATTAACCTTAAGGCTACCCCTCTTATGCCATTTTGCTCTATTTTTTTAAGTAGTTTAGTGTGTGAAACTGTATCGAAAGCCTTTGCTAAGTCAAGAAATATGGCTATAGATTTTTTGTTTTTATCTAGATTGCTAGTTATGGATTGCGTGAGGTTGGATTGCTCCTGAGTACTAAGATTATTTCTGAATCCGAACTGATTACTAGACAGACATTTGTTTTTTTCTAAAAAGTCATACAACCTCTTTTTGATGCATTTTTCATGAATTTTGCCTAAATTGCTTAAAAGAGATATAGGCCTGTAGTTGCTAGTAATACTTTTGTCCCCCTTTTTGTAAACGGGAATTATAATTGCTTTTTTGAAAATATTAGGGAACTACCTATGTTGAAAGACTAAGATTAATTATATATTTAAGTGGTTTTAATAAATGTAGTTTCATTAGTTTAATTGTTTTTGTAGTTATTAGGTCAAAGCCTGGTGCCGAATTTGTTTTAATCCGTCAATGTAATCGGCAATCTCTTCATTGCTTGTGGGAGTAAGAAATATTGAATTGGGTTGTTGTTTTATAGGGAAATCGCTTATACTATGAGGGTTTATGGGTTTACTCATGATAGTACGGCCATTTTCCTCCCTACGTTACTAAAATTGCAAGAATGTTTCAGCTACTTTATTCGGGTCATCTTTAGTCACTATAATGTTATCTAATAATTTGATTCTCTCTATTTCTTGATTTGTTTGGTGTTTCGGCCTACCAGTGGCTTCATTTACAACATCCCATACCTTCTTCATGTCCTTTTCAGCGTCTAGTACTTTATTCTTGTAGTAGTCATTCTTTACTATGTGTATTAATTTATTAATGTGGTTTCTATAATTGCGGTATGTCGCCTTCATTTCAATATTCTCTGGGTGCACTAAGACTTTTTACTTAATAAATCTCTTTTCCTAATAGCTGTGATTAATCCTAGTGTAATCCATGGTTTCAGTTTTTTGTTTTTGTTGTTGTTTTTTATTACTTTTTTTTTGCTGGCGGTTTTTATATTTTCTTCTTCTAATAATAATAATAATAATAATAATAATAATAATAATAATAATAATAAAAATAATAATAATAATAATAATAATAATAATAATAATAATAATAATAATAATAATTAACACAATTTATTGGTCGGGACATTTCGCCGCGTCGAATCTGCTTTAATTGTTTTTTGACGTTTCAGCCCAACTGGTGGGCTATCCTCAGAAAACAAGATATTAATTCTAAAAACTTACAAAATAAAAGCCCAGACAAGCCCATGGTAACTGTTTGTTTTGTGATTTTGTTTTTCTATGTAACGCCTTGTCTGGGCTTTTTATTTTGTAAGTTTTTAGAATTAATATCTTGTTTTTCTGAGGATAGCCCACACAGTTGGGCTGAAACGTCAAAAGCAATTAAAACAGATTCGACGCGCGAAATGTCCCGACCAATAAAATTGTGTTAATTATTTACCGGGCCGCGAAAGCCTTAAATTTGAAATAATATTAATAATTAAAAAAGGTGTGAAACGGGTCATTTCGCCGCGTCGCGTGTTTGCACTTACTGGTGTGTGAGTTCGACGTTTCGGAACCACTGTGGTCGTCACACACACCAGTACAGTAAGTGAAAACACGCAACGCGACGCAATGACCCATTTCACACCTTTTTTGATGTATTCGGGCCGCGAAAGTCCTAAATATTTTATAATAATAATAATAATAATAATAATAATAATAATAATAATAATAATTTAAAAATAATAATAATAATAATAATAATAGTAATAATAATAATATATTTTTTTTTTTTTTCAATTTATTTATAACATCATGTACAAAAAGGAATAAGCTTCTTTCCACAAAGCCTTATGAAAAGGCTTGTCTGTGGTTTAAATAAATACAAAAATACATGAAATATCTGAGATAAGTGTGAGTTATTGGATGAGCGTAGCGAGCGTAGCGAGCGAAGCGAAGATTCCATTTCACTACACTGGAGAAAAAAATCCGGAATGTTTTTTTTTTTTTTTTTTTTTTTTTTTTCTTTCTTTCTTTCTTTCTGTAATTTCGTCTGTATGTTAACACGATTCCGGCTAAAACCGATACTCCGATTGCGATGAAATTTTATGGAGGCCTTCGAAATCTTGAACTAAGACTGCCACGTTTTTGAGCGCAATCGAAAAATTATTTCTCATAAAAATCGCAATTTTCCCATTTTTTTCGATTTTTAAAAATTTCTTCGACTTTTTAACTCCTACATGCTTTATTCGTTTGGTAATGTTTTTTTTCACAGAACCTTAATTTTATGAATTGATATATTCGTGTGAAATTTGAGCGTAATCAAAAAATTTAAATTTCTCACGAAATCGCAATTTTACGATTTTTTTAATTTCTTCTGCTTATAACCCCTACATGCTTTATCCGATTTTAATGATTTTTTTACAGAACCTTAATTTTAAGAATAATATATTCGTGTAAAATTTTGTACGCAATCGAATAATTATTTCTTTTGAAAATTTCAATATTACGATTTTTCCTTTTTTAAAATTACGATTAATTAAAAAAATAAGTTAATTTTTATTTAATTTGATTTAATTTTAAAAAAATTTCAACAAAGTTCTGATTTTTTCACAGAAAAAACAGAAAATCCGGAAAACACATGGCAGCTCAATTTACCAATTCGCTCATCCAACAACGCGGGGGGGACTTAAGCTTTTCCTAGTTACAATAACAATACATAAAAACTTACTAGGAACTCCATAAATGATTAAATTAAATAATAAGGAACAAGAAAATAACAAACGTCAAGAATGAACAAAAAATAATACTCAATTTAACTGAACTCAAACAATTATAAAATGTTGCGCCATGGTAGGGGTAGTGGTCAGCAAACTGACGTCATCTATGCGCATAGTTTCAAGATAATGACCTTTAATTTCTGATTTTATGGCTGATTTTTATCTAAATTTCGTAGATGAACGGGAAGGCTATTAAATATTGCAGGTGTTTAAGTAAAAATTGTTCTTTTTCCATATTTGTTGTTAAAACTGTGGTAAAATGTAATTTCCTCTTGTTCTCCACCTCGTCACCCCCCTACCATCATACGGAACATTATACATTCTATTAAAATAAAATTTTAAAAATGAATTTATAAAATGTACAGGTATGATAAAGGTAGTACATTACAAAATTTAAACTTCATGGCTATACTATTGTAGTTCACATTGTTTTGTAAAAAGCATGGTGTAATTGTTTAATCATTGCATTTTGAAGGTTTGATATTAAATTCACGGGAGGAGCGAAGCAAGCACCAGGCCAAAAAAACCATATGAAATAATAGATTCAGCTATAGCAATGTACACAGACCGTAAAAGTTTGAAAGGTAACACCATTTTTAACTTAAATAACTGAAATGCACAAACTTAGGCGTTTACACGGATACAATGTGAGGCCTCCATGAAAAAAAAATCATCAATTGTGAACCTAAATACACGTGATATAAAACACTCTCAATAAATACACACATTAAAAACGTTATTTCCATCTCCCATACCATGGGGCATCTAAGAGTGAAACAATTTTTGAAGGGGTTGCTGCCGGTTTGGTTCAGGGGGGAAACAAATATGAAATATTTTTGGTTTTGCCCGCATTAAATTATTAAATTATTACGTGAGCCCAATTTTAAAAATTTGCTGAAAATCCGCTGTAGCTTTAATTCCCCCCAGTAGTAAAACTTGTGGGCAAAAACAGGGCAGTTCATCAGCATACATAAAAACGGTACAATTTTTTATACACTTTTCATATTTTTTCTAAATGAATACAATAACGGGCCCCAAATGGGCCTTGGGACTCCAGCCAATCTCTCTTTCTTTAGAAAAACTCCCCCCATTTTGACCAAAAGTTTCCTATCTGTTAAAAAACGGAAAAAACTTTAAAAAATTTTGGGCCCCTTATACCACAATTTTTAAGCATTTTTAATAAATTTTTTGTGGTTCAACGTATCGAAAGCTTTAGAAAAATCAATAAAAAAGCACTACATGCATGTTATCATTTTAAATTTTGTGTTAACAAAATCTGAGAAATTGATAAAAATCACTTGTGCTTTTTCCCTTCTGGAAACCATACTCAGTCATCAAATTTTTTTAAATTTTTTCCCAAAAAAGAGACAACTTATCGGCCACACAACGTTCCAGAATTTTCTCTTTAACTGACAAGAGTGCTATTGGCCTGTAATTAGAATATGATAAATGATCTCCCTTTTTGTAAATTGGTCGAACTATTGATGTCTTTAAGTTTGCCGGTACTGTTCCTGTTTCAATCGATAAATTTATTAGTTTGGTTAAGACTGGGCTTATATCATCTATCAACAATTTTAAGTCTTGAACTCTGACACCATCCCAACCCGGTTGTTTATTATTATCCATGTTCTGTATAATAGATCGTATTTGAGTTTCACTTACAGGTGGAAAAAAAAGATTGGCACTCAGCATCGTTTTTAACGTTAATAATAATAATAATAATAATAATAATAATAATAATAATAATAAAATAATAATAATAATATAATAATAATAATAATTATCATAATAATAGGATTAATAATAATAATAATAATAATAATAATAATAATAATAATAATTTCAATTTCAATTTTACAATTCAATTTAAACACACACAATACATTAAACAATATCAAACAAGCAAGTTGCCAAGCAGTCTGCTCGTGTGAAAGCCTGCTTCAGATAATAACATTTTAATTGTGCCAGCCGCCACAGTAAATATTAATGTAATATACATCCTTAAAACCTTAACAAAATAATTAACCAATTAACTCAATAAATAAAATTTAAAATAAAATGTATAATTAAAAATTCATGATAATAAGTTTTAAATGTAACCATTTCAATAAAACATTTCAATAAAACAACGCACAAGTAGGCCTACATACATAATCTTAATATTAAAGGTAAAAGCAATTTTAAAATGGGAAATAATTCACCTCTCTTTTACTGCATTTTCTGCAAGTTTTAAAACGAACATATTTCATACATGGTTTAAACTCTGGAATCTTGCATAAAATAGAATTGAACAGATATGGGCCTTTATATGATAACTGGTTACGTGTATTTGTTAATCTAAAGTCAGGTATGGTTAAACGTAGCACTGATGAATTTCTAGTATTGACAGCACTATTCACAAAATCATGGTTACTAAGATTACTAAAATCAATAAAACACTTCTATAAAAATACAGTTGTGGCAATGGAAGAATGTCGTACTCTATATAAACAAAGTCAGTTGACTGAAGCCGCTGAAGATTAAATATGGTTCTCATGATGTAGTTTTGAGCAGTGATCAGTGATGTTAGTTTATAATCAAATGTTCCCCCCCAATGAATGATACCAAATTGCAAATTCGATTGGAAAATAGTGAAATACAATCGCCTTAGAACATTTAATGCAAAATTTTTTTAAGATGGTAGATGATATAACTGATGGATCGAAGTTTTATTGTTAACATATTTATGTGCATGCTCCAACTCAATGATTGAATCCATATACAATCCCAAATAGTTTATATACTCGCAGCTTTCAAAACACTTGCTTTTTAACAATCAATTGTTTCAATGCAGTTTGATTCATGGTAAACAATGTTCATATGAGGATAGTAGTTTTCTCTTTAAAACGAAATACAATAAATTTTGGTTTTTGAACTATTTAAAAACAAGACCGTTATTTAAAATACTTAGATAAAATGTGTAGATCATGATTGACAAGCATTTGCAAAATTACATACGTGACGGCTAAAAGCACTAAAGCTGCATCATCTGAAAAAAAGAGTAACTGAGGCATAAAAAGGCAATATTGCGAAAATCATTTATAAAAATTAGGAAAATATTGGGCCCAACACAGCCCCTTAAAGGGAAACCCCCTCGTACTACCGATCAATTTCATGTGTGTTCCATTTATGACAACGATTTGCCTCTTCTATTTAAATATGATTCGAACCATTGACCAATTTTTCCTCTTAGACCACACCTGTTGAGTTTATTTACCAATAAGTTAAGAGAGATCATATCAAACGCTTACTGAGGTCCAATACAGAGCCCTGGTCTTGTGATTCTTTTCCATTGCTTTGGTAATATGACTTGTATGATTCTCAATCGCCATGTCAACATTCTTCTTTGGCAAGAAACCAAACGAATCTCAGAAAAGAATTGATGTGACTGTAGAAATTTTAAAAAAAAACCTGATTTTTAACACAAACCCTCTAAAAATTTTGATTTTGAAGGCAACAATGAGATGGGTCGATAATTGTTAACCATGATTTTATCACCACTTTAGAGATAGGGATTACAAGAGCGTTTTTTAAATATCAGGCACATAACCATCATTAAGAGAAAGATTGAATAAAAAATTTTAAAACAGGTACAAAAATATCAATGTTATTTTTTATCATACAAATATTTAATCTATCAATGCCTGCGCTTGATTGCTTTTCATGTTTCTAATAACTTCCACAAGATCAGCTCAGTTATATCAGAGACGTGCATGGTTTGGTTAACCCACTGCATACCATGATCGTTACTAATTGTATCGTCGTTGTTACCATTGGCCCGCCGCTGTATTCGCAACATTTATAAAATATTCATTAAAGTAATTAGCAGCTCTAACGGGAATCTTTATCAGTGCTAATAGTTTCACCATCTATTATAATTTCGGATATTCCCTCGCGCCCTCTCCCCTTCAAGACCTTGTTTACTACGTGCCCATAGTTTTTACCTTTATCAACTGCCTTCTCTATTTCTTCCTGGAAGAAATTTATTTTATCCCGCTTTATTTCTTCCCTGACCAGTTTACTCAAAACTTTATAACCATGTTTTAAAATTTCATCTTCTTGGTGTCGCTTTAAAGACTTATAGATAGCCTGTTTTTGAAGTGTAAGTTTTATTGTTTCCGGTGTAATCCATTCTTTACGTTTTCTAGTTTTGTTGTTCAGACTAAATTTAACATATGAGTTATCAATATTTATTTAAGTTCCTGGAAAAACAACTTGAAAGCTTCATCTGCATGTACTGAGCTGAAAACCCCTCCCAATTGTGCGAACTTAAATTTGTTTGAAAAGTGTTTTTGTTTATGTACTTAAAAAACCTTGAAGATTGTGTTATTTTGATGTGCTCACTCGTGTTGTATGAACATGCACCGTGTAGCCAAATGATCCGTAATGCCACAGTCCAAGGTACAACACTCAAACTCAAACTTGTTTACTGTTGCGTATAAATACGTGATCGATGCATGTCTGTGAACCATCTCCCATCCTAGATGGTTCGTTTATGCAAGAGATAAAACCTTTGGAATACCCAAAGGGCTAAAAATCACTTATATTAACATTATAACATTGAGGCCTTTCAGTTATATCTATATTGATGTCAACCCAAAAGTATACAGGATCTCGTGTTTCATTGTCTAATAAAGACTGAAGGTCATCAACGAAGGGCTTCACAAGTGCTTGATTAGACCGCCGATATAAGGAGATTATCGTAACAGTAGTATTGTTTTAATATTAAGTCCAAGATTACACCTTCAGCATGTTGCACAGATATGATTTTCCCAAATTTAAACTTATAACTTTCTTTAACATACACGGCTACTCCTCCAGAACGCTCGTTAGGGCAAGGTTGTAATAACATCTTTTAGCCCTGAATGTCGTAAAGCCCCTTTTCACCCTCATCAACCACACTTCTGTTAAGACAATTTTCTTCATAAGAACAATTATTTGACTTTAGGTAAACAAGTAAATTATCAAAATTGACCTACGAATGTTATGTGGAAAAACGAGGTTTAGATACGCGTCAGAAACTAGTCAGTCAATCTTCCCCTTTGTTCATCTTGCGGTTGCGGATCGGCAAGTCGTCCACCGAGTTCACTCTAATAATAGGGGACTTCTCACTTTGACGCATGTAAACATTGCCATTTTTCACCCGGCGAACTTGTACCCGCACTTGCGCCGGGGCTTGGCGCGCCTCCCCGGCCAAGCCTCTCACTGTAGGGGTCAAATGCTCGTTTAGATAAAGGCGATCACGTTGGTGTCCGGTTTGATGTTGTTGTTTATAACGACCTTGCACGCTTACTCAACCCCTCATCTCTCGTAGCCTTCTCATAGAATTTGACAATCAGTAGGCTGGTTTTGTTTTGTTAATGCGGAACACATCTGACACATCTTGATCACTGCATTCCACATTAATCTCCTTAGCTATTTTCTTTTAACGATTGACCAATTATTTTCATTCTCACCAAAAAAAATACAATGTATTTCTAAATTATTTTCTAGTCTGTCTTGTTCCAACCTTTTTCACACGCAAAATTAAGTTCTTTATTGCGACATCTTTCTCTTTATTACTTTTAGTTATCACGTCATTTTTGACATAAGAGATTCAAGTATAAGTTCGTTGGGAAATTTAAATTTTTCCCTAATTTCTTTCACTACCGGGCAATAACTCTTCCGTGTTCTCGTGCCCTCATCTGTCTTCCCGGGGTGGTTGCGAAGCGTTGCCCGCTCGTCAGGCACGGGAGTCGAACCTCGGCAATCCACACATTTTTAATACATCCTCTCCTTGGCTGACTTCCCGCGGTTTCGTCGTTCTCCCGCAACCCGGAAAAACTCAAAATGGAACTTCCCTTTGCAATCGCCATAGCAGGTTACAAAGTCTCCACTGGCCGGTACCTCGTCCGTACAACGGGAACACCGCTGCGTCGTACACACTCGATATACCACTGTTATCGCTGAAGCGCGGAGCTATCACAAAACCTGACCGTCTCCGACGGTGACTGACTAAATAATAATGAATAATGAATAATAATAATAATAATAATAATAATGATAATAATAACAATAATAATAACTTTATTGAGATGATTACATAGTATGGTGAAGTAGCATAACATAATAGTTTTTAAACAGAAATTCCTGGAAAAAAAGAGAAGTTTGTAAGTTCCTACCTGGGTTATCGTAGGGAATTAACACACATGATGTCTAAGTCCTAGATTAGAATAAAGTTAATTTGGGGGAAAAAATTAAAAATCAAGCCCACTGACGTGACCACTTGGCACAACGGACAGAGACACGGATGATTATATGGGAGCTGCTCTCCCTGATTGCCAACATATGGAGGAAAGCCAACTCAGTCGGTCGAAGTGCATGGGGGATTATCAGACTGATTTTACGATACGGCACGCGCAAATATGTTGCGATAGTCCATACAAGATTATAGAACATGGCCTTCCTCTTTTAAACCATTAGTCCTACCCTTTCGCCCTAGACCACCTGAGCCCTATACGTGACGAACTAAATCGATGCCGGCTTCCCCAACTCCTAGTCCTACCGTCCTACCTCATTTCGTTTCGTTCCCCTGCCACCTGCTCCGAGACCGCTCTAAATGAGGCTGGCCTTATCCTAATCTACATGAATTCATGGACCCTATCGTAGCGAGACATTTCCTAATTGAACAGTACGTGTACGCTCTTTCATTATTTTTACAATAATATGAACATTTATATTATTAGCAAGATTATACAGATCGAGGCGGAGCGTGAGGTCATCGGTTCGATACTCGCTTCCGGTAATCCAGGCTTAGAGAGTTTTTACAAGGTTTGTATCCCTGTTCTAAAACCTCTCCTGTTCTAAAACTATGCTCGCCATATTGTCCAGGCCACATACAAAGAAAATAAAAACCAATTGATAACAATAACCCCTCAAATAAACATCACTCTGTGTGTGTGTGTCAATTTATCACGACGAAAACCGTTTTATGTGGCTCGTTGGACGTTGCTTAGCGTATCTGCTTCCAATGCAGAAGGTCCAGGGTTCGATTCCCGCCAAAGTCAGAAGTTAACTTCTGATTTGGACTTAGGTCCATCAGTTCTTGTCTTAGGAGTTTGTAAAAGGTGACTTTGGAGCTGTCCTAGCAACGAAGCACATAATACATTCAAAGTTGTGCTGAATTGGTCTTGTTGATTCTGGCGTTGATTCGCGGGTGTTCGCACTGTCCATACCACTGATTGCTATATTTCCTATTAAAAATATCGATCTTTGGTTGGTCATCGCTCACTCGTCGATTGCGTCGGGGCCTACAGGGTTGGCTTGGTCGCTTTGATTTACTGTCCCCCACTAAAAATCAGTTATATAACTGAGTGGGTATACTCCAAAAACAATTTATTTATTTATTTATTTATTTATTTATTTATTTATTTATTTATTTATTTATTTATTTATTTATTTATTTATTTATTTATTTATTTATTTATTTATTTATTTATTTATTTATTTATTTATTTATTTATTTATTTATTTATTTATTTATTTATTTATTTATTTATTTATTTATTTATTTATTACACGACGTCCGATTGACCTTTATTTTCGTAGGTTGACCTTGAACAAGGATGGTGCAGAGAGGTCTTGGTGATCCAGAGGGTAGAGGTCTGCACGGGCCTTCTTCTGGAAGCCCGGCCCGGCCTGGGCCCGGCTTAATGCATAACAAGGTCCGGGCCCGTGCAGACCTCTACCAGAGGGTATGGGAGTGGTTAGCCCCCCAGAAAGTTTGAAAGTTCGTGACCCGGCACCTCCACCATAATGAATTCCGTTATGGATTATGAGTGGAGACTCTAAATACGAATTTATTTATTTAATTATATTTATGACAAGCGACTTACATTTTTTGGTCAGGTCATCCAGCGCCGCCACCAAAATGATAAACGCAAGACAAATTTATTTATTTTTGTGATATTCCACGATATGTTCAAAGTGGTTCAGGTGGTCTTTATTCCCGTGCACGTGCTTGTTTCATATGTTTGAAACACTGTACGAATCGCCAGATTAAACAATGAATTTGCAAACAAAATTGACAATAATATATTACAAGAAACTTAAAAAAATCGGAGTGCTTCGATAATCGTTTATTGTAACTATCTCTTCAAATACGATATTAAAATATATACAAAATATATTTAAAAAATACTTTTGTTTTTAAAAGTCATTCTCCTAATCTACATAACTTCAAAATAAAGTTCAAATTAAATAATTATACCCATTCTAAATGTAGTTCATAGTTCACATCCACTCTCAGCTCTCATTTCCACTTGATGTTATGAACGAGACTATGGAGAAATGCCAAAGCAAAACTAGCCTATATTTAGCACTTCCTTGCATTTGCAATTTACCCTAAGAACACGTACGTCTGGGCCTTGTAAGGGCCATATCTGGCTAGCCGGCGAAAACGTCCATGCCACATGCGGCTAGCCGTGTGTGGCTGGTATTCGTTTTTGGCAGTCATGCCACGTATGGCCCATGCGTCTGGGCCTCGTACATCTGGCCAGCCAGACGCACGGCTAGCCTTGTGGTTGCCAGATCCCAGCCAGACAAGTTTTATTTACTGATGAGAGCATAGCCATGTTGCCATATGTGGGTCTGACAGGAAGTTTAGGACTCATCATGGGGTAAATAATGATACGCATACATATTTATTCACAATTTTTTTTATAAATAACTGTCAATGATATATTTCATATTTTGTTTTTTCCTGCGATGGATGTGAGCGAGTGTATACTTACATGAAACATGGACAGTTTCTGGCACCATGCGCCGATATGAATCCACCTTCTTGCTGGGGGTGCGTACGTACTGCATGTGTTACCATTAGTATGAAGACCCAATTTTCTGGCAAGGGCTGAGTGGTTTAACCTTATCTTCATATAAGACTTCTGCGTGCGTTCTGCATGCATTACCATTAGTATGAAGACACGTTCTTTCTGGCAAGGACTGCATGAGTCCTTCTGTACGACTTTTGCTCCTGGCTTTGCGCGGTGTGCCTATCTGAATCATCCTCTTGCTATAACGGTTCGTGCGTACTGCATGTATTACCATAAGTATGAAGACACGATCCTCCTGGCAAGGGCTGAGTGGTTTAACATTACCTTCAGTTCGACTTCTGCTCCAGGCTTTGCCTATATGAATCCATCTTCTTGCTATAAGGGCGAGTGCGTACTGTATTTTAACCTTGAGTATTTTTACACTTTCTGGCAACAGATGTGTAGTAGCTACACTACCATTTACCTTCAGGATGACTACCGCTTCTCGCTGGTGCGGTGCGCCTATATGAATCCTTTTGGGTGTGTGTACTGCGTATATATTACCTTTCCATGGGACTCCAAAAACGTGTGCTACGTGCGTGTGCATTATACGTAGCATAAATACCTACACCACAGAGACCAGCATAGATCCAGCCTTCTCGAGAGAGCATTCGCAACTAACCAAAGAAAGGTAACAGACAAGTCATTCATTATTTTCAAATTCAAACTCGACGCTACCCCCACCCTCTTTCTGCCCTAACGGCTAAACAGTTGTTTGTCAAGACGAGTCTGGCTGGCCGTGTGTGGAAATGACATGGCTAGCATCCGTCGTGCCACATACCTCTGAGCTTGGTTAAGACGCATCTGGGCCACGTGTGGCTAGCCAGTTGTTTGCCAAGTCATGGCTAGCCGCGTACGGCAAGGATCTGGCTGGTATCCGGCGTGCCAGATGCAGCTGACTAGGGTTAAGACGCATCCGATCCAAATATGGCTAGCCAGTTGTTTGCCAAGTCATGGCTAGACGCGTATGGCAAGGATCTGGCTGGCATCCGACGGCCAAGCAGTTTAAAATGTATGGCTAGCCTGGTATGGGCCAGACGATGCCCAGACGTGCTTTCCCGTACGTCAGGCAGCCAGATGAGGGCCATACGTGGCCCAGACGATCCCAAAAATCCTGTGCTACTAGGGTACCGACCTACATGCTCACGAACCAAACAGTTACTCCCTATCAACTTGTATAGTTCACTCTGTTATATTCACTATGTTATTGATTATTGTTTAGTGGTTTGCGCAGTAGGACCTTCTACCAAATATGTTGTACTTCAGAAGAGAATTGACCATCTGTTTGATTCAATTACTTTGAGCCAAGATTTACAATCTGATGGCTTCACGATTGAGGAAAGGATGAAGTAAAGCGTGCTGGTAAATACATACAAAGTATTGAAAGGTATGTATTTAGATATTCTACCCAATATTTTTAAAATTGTTGGTCGTGATAGAAATTCTATTTAAATGTACTCATTGCAAGTTCCTAGAATAATTTCTGAATCATTTACAGTCATTTTTTTATAGAGAATTATCCTTTTGGAATTCAATTTCATGTGATATTAGAAGCCAGTTTACTGAGCTAAGATTCGTACAATTTAAAAATAAAATTGAAGCAATATTAATGAATCAAAGAGCAAAGAAGAATTGATTTTTCCTATTTATTTGTGGTTCATTGTCTGTGTGTTTGTGTAATGTTAATTTCTCTTCATTAGTTCTTATTTTTTATTTTGCTATTCTCTTTGTTTGTTCATTGTTGCTTTGGTTATAATATAATGAATGTATTTCCAATGATATTTTCTGCCTAGATTGTCTGGTTGCCGCCCACTGGTGGAGCTCGCAACTTGAATTAGGTGTCCTGTATCATTGCTGTGGTCAGTTTTTGACTTGCACAATTTCAAATATTGTGTCTGGTAAAATGATATATTAGAGTCAAGATTTGAACACAAGAATGAAAGCAAAAGTTTGATTACTCCCTGATTTGCTGTTTCTGATTTTTGGCAAACCTCATATTCGATTGAGTGGGATAGTCTAATAAAACAGTTTTTCTTTTCTTTTTTTCCTTTTTGATGATTTCTATTCTTTTCTACTTTCTTTTCTATTCATCTTTTTTAATTTTTTACCACCCCTTTTTTCATATTTGATTCGTGACTTAATTGCATTTAATATCCTTTTTGAATTTGTTACCAAAATTGTTAACTGTAGTTCATTGTTGTGTCTGCATCTATGTAATTAGATTTATTCAGTTGTCCCCCTTTTTAAATCAGTTTTTTAACTGAATAGGATAGACGTTAAATAAATAAATCAAATCGAAATAAATAAATAATAATAAGCATAATTTGTGTTAGTTGTTAGTGGTTATAGTGTATGTAATGAACGAACTCTGGAATGCGGATTCCGATTTCAGAAAAAGAGCCGGAACTGGGTTCTGACACTGAACTCCTGTCAAGCAAGACCTCATCAAAGTGTGCGTGTGTTCAGATCACGAATACTTGTTACCAGGGAGTGAAAGTACTCAAGGGTCCAGTGCAACAGTGACTGCAGGAGGGTGAAGTTCAATACACCCTTCAACAAAAGCTTAACCCAATGCCATTCTCACATACATTATTATTAAATGCATTTATTATGTATGCCCGGTATATGCAAGCATTTCGCTAGTGCGACGGTATGTGTGACTGTGACCCTCCATCTTGCATCCCTATTGAATTACGTCTCACACCAGGCCAAGGAAGCTAGGCCTATCATTCATATTAAAGTTTTGTTGAGATTCTCATCTTCATCATCTTAAAACGGTCCAGACAAGAAAGGTTCGCCCTTTGAACTATACATCCACTCAACTCGAATATTCCCCTTTTTAGGAAATTACCATAATTGCTGAATCTACGCCAATAGAAGCGTTAGATGAGTGGGATTATGCGGGGGGGGGGGTCAAAGCAAAAGAGAGAGAGCTTTTGTCAATGGTGGCTTATTTCTTGGATAGATGTCCCTTCATTGAAATACTTGGTGTCATGCGACTTTATCAGTGACGATTACAATACTTGTTGCATAAAGTTCAAAGAGTCTAGGTGAAATCGCAGCTTTGAGGTGAAAATATGTTTCAGCATCGTATTTAACTTAAGTGATGATCTATGTTTACAAGTGGCTCGCAAGTTATATGGATACGAGTAATGAAACTTGCTTTAGAACTGGATGAAAAAGTACTCAAATGGGTGGTGATTTTTATTTCAACTTAATTTTAGTAATTTTCACTAATGATCAGAAGTACTGATAACATTTCAGTTTTAATTAGTTGATTTGATTTTTTTTTTAAAAGAATATAAATCAAAATAAATATATAGCAACCTATTGCATTGAAACGAATGATAAAGTTATGTATCGAAGTGCAGAAAAGCACATGAGTGACTTAAATATCTGAACAAGTACATCAAACAGAAAATGAATTTCATATTAACAGCTCTTTTCAACAGACAGTGTTGGCTCAAAAAATATTTTGACATTTCTATTGCAACACAAGTGCTCTACACAACGAAAATAATACTTTCAAATTTTGAATTTCCCTTTACAGCTCTCACTAAAAGAGAAATCTGATCGTACGATTTTTTCGATTTTTGCTAAGCTGACAATAATAAAATTGTAAATGTACAATAGAAACATTTGAACTAAGATATGTTTTGAGTTTTTTCAAAAAAGCTCATCCATCAACGCGACTGGAAAAAGTGTTCGCAAAGTGGTCTAGTTTATATAAATCTGACAAAAATACAACGACAACAACAACAACTCAGTGTGTGTATCTTTTGTTTTGGAGTGCTTTGTGTCGTTCAAGTGTGGGGGCATGCGTATCCGAGTTCTTTGTGTCGTCCAAGTGTGTGGCGCACTGCGTATCCGAGTTCTTTGTGTCGTCCAAGTGTGGGGCGCACTGCGTATCCGAGTTCTTTGTGTCGTCCAAGTGTGGGGCGCACTGCGTATCCGAGTTCTTTGTGTGTTCAAGAGTGGGGCGAACTGCGTACACTTGTAATGGCGGCTTACTTAGTGTCGACATTGTATTGTTCGATGGTTTGTTCATAAGTATTAACGTTTATTGTTTCGACGCCGAAAATAGTGATCAATCGATAAGGTACGCCTGAATACTTTTATAACTACAGTAGCTATTTTTATGCATCTAGCTCTGGTAGGGAACAGGGCCTTGCCACTAAATAAACATAGCTATTTGGCCTACCACTAGGATAGCCCTAGCTCACTCCATGGTCTTGTCGTCTTGGACCTAGGGCCTAGCTAGGCTTTCATACATAAATTTCGAAGTATATTTTTAACCTAAGATATAACAGATTAGATGAGTATAGGCCGACGTCTCTGAAAACATAAAGTGCACTGAATAACAGTGTTTTTATTGCCCTGAGTGCAATATGCTGCTTTCGTCTGGGCTTCAATTGTTCCAACGTTGATGCATTGACCAAATACACACGAAAGGTCCAAATCATCCGTTTTAATAAGTTTAATTGTCCCACCCCTAATGGCTAAACCCCCATCCTAGAGCTCAACAGTGGCTAGAAGTACAGTATCAAATATCAATATTATGATAGACAGACACAAACTGCGTGATTGGCCAAGAGTGAATGAAGAAAATTGATAAAAATTCCAACTCGCAACCTTCTCGTGGTTTGGCCCGTGATTAGGGGAGTTTTTCTCCCTGAAACTAATGGCGAGCTCTGGGTCGTCGTCGGGGAACTTCCCCCTTCCCTTTGACTACCTCCCCGACTGCGACGACAATGACAACACGGACGGATGATGACACAGACGGAGACGACCACGACGCGGGGGGAACCCCTGCCCTCCTCATACGCTTGTGGCTGGTTCTGACCAGCACAGGACTGTCCACCCCTTGTCAGCCCGCGTCAACCCTTACGTCCCTCCCTTCGTCTTGATTAGCCAAGTTGCATAAATATGAGACGTTAAGCAATATCCAATCAATCAAACCAAGAGGCTTCATTTTCATTAGTTTAAAAACTGTGCATTTCCTGTACAACCTAACTAATCATAGATCGAATAACTTAAAATTAAATTCTTTATGAAGGCATTTTCACGGGTAAGGCTTTTAGTATTGAGCCTAGCTGGTAAGACCAGTGCTCTCTTACTGTCTTGTTCGTATGTCACACTACAAAAAAACACAGTTTTATTTGAATCAAACGTATTTAAAGAAGATAATAATGTGAAGCTTTGTTTATTATACATTATACAAGTAATGTATACAAGTTATAAATTTGGGTATGAAATATCTGCTTGTTGGCAAATTTTCTTCCCAAATCAATTAATCGAGAAAATGACAATTTTAAACGCTCAGGCCTAAACTCTCAGCCTAGACCACCATGTAACAAATTTGTATTATTTATGTTTACCTATAAATTCCTTCTTAAATATTGGTTACTGTGTGTTGTGTTTATTAAAAAAAAAAAAAAATGTATTATTTGTTTGTATATTTCGTAACTAAATTTGTTTTGCTGAAATTGTAACTATAATTTATTTTTATGTGTGCGAAGTAGTGAATCAAAATAGTGGAGATGTAGTGTGATACTTCGTAGAAAACGAAAGTGCATGAAATTACAAATATATGTAAACCATAGCTTTGACAAAACAATACACAGATGCCACGCGCTTGTTGTAAAACTGCAAACTTGCAATATTGAGCAGGAATGAACTTGTCGATCATTTTATGATCACGTGATAGTTAAATGCTAATGTAGCAACTGTGAAAGAATCATCGACCTATTAACAAATTGATTGCACATTGCTTGAGTGTAAGAGAATGCATGTAATTGATGGATGAGGGTGGTGGTGGTGGTATAGGCCTAACGTGTACGAACATTTTACCTGAGTGATTATAGGGAGTGAAAAGGGATATGAGGTAAGGTCCTATTAATGTATAAATTACTAAACGCGGTTGTGTATTACGTTATAAATGATAAGATGAAAGAGGGGTGTTTGTGTGGGAGGGAGGGGATGCGCTTAGGTGGAGGTTCAGCTCATTGGTTAGTTATGTGTCTCATCTAGCTAGACGCTCTTAATATTTATTTTATTCAAGGGGTGGGTGGGGGTTGGAGGGGTAAAGGAGAGGTATTTGACTAGGTCGGACATGACGCGTTTCCTATATTCACTTAACATATTTATTATTTAGTTTTTAAATCGTTAAAATATGAATTTTGAAATAGGGGATGCATGAGGGGTTGGTGGGGGGGGGGGGGGGTTGGCGAGGTTGGAGAGTCTCAAATTAAGAAAGGGTGATGTGACTTACGCCCTACAATGAGGTAACATAGGTTAAAGTACGTTAAAGTGTGCGATGTGATCCGCGGTGTGGGTCGGTGGGGATCACTCCATAAGAGCCCATGTTAAATAATGATCCCCCACTGGCGCAGGAGCCCCCGTTTACCCCCTACTCTTGTTTAAGAATCGGGCACACATACCTCACTCACGGATATCTTCTAAGAGGTGAAGATCCTCCCATTTGTGATGAGTGTGGCGAAGTTTTAACTATAAAATACATTTTAGAAACCTGTACAAAATATAGTATTGATAGAAAAGATTTTAAATTAAAACCTTCCCTCAAAGAAATTTTATCAGACAACTCCACGACAAGCGATAATGTTATTAATTTCTTACGTAAAGTAAACCTTTTAAATTCAATTTGAAATTCATATATATTTAGCAATCAGAAAATTTGATGGGCACTGATAACTTTACTGTTTTGTGCCCTATAACCCCAACTAACTAACTAACTTACACCTAGAAATATTTCAACTGAATTTTACACTTACGGAGGGGTATACAGTTCTTGATACACTTAAAATACTTCTTTCTACATTTTGTTGATGCAAATTTTTCTACCGTCTTTTCAAACGACAGTCGCCGAAGAACGTCATTTTCGATGGGCATAAGGACTAGTGAATTGAGTTCCTTTTCACCCATTGTTGTGCGCAAACGGTTTTTGATCAAACTCAATTTAGAAAATGAACGTTCAGCTTCACAATTAGTCACTGATATTGTTAGATACAAACGTAAGGCAATATATACATACGGAATTGTATTTTCAAGATCGTTTTGTACGATGTGTTTTAAAAATTGCTTGAGCGTTATTATTATTTAGATCTGCATGTTTAATGTAACAGCAAAACTATTTCAGTTCATTAGGAAATGCAGCGTTGAGATTATTTGGGTAGAAAATTACTAAATTTTCGGCAGCAATCTGATCATCGTAGGACAGTTGTTGATTGGTCATTCGTGATAAGAACCCACATTTTGAACACAGTTCTGAATAAACTTCAATTTGTTTAGTAATTCCACTAGGGATATTATTTGTTACAAGCTACAAAAATTGCATTAACAAAAAAGTTATACATGGAAAAAACTGTAGGCGGAGGTAAAATTATGAGGCCGCCACGAGAGCGAGGCCGGGGGCTACAGCCCCTAAAGCCCCCCCCCCTTTAATACGGCCCTGCGTCAAAGGGCTGGTGTCAAAAGCATTATGATTCCAGTGGTACCGAACGAACACCCGGTATTTTGATTCATTAAGTCCAACGAGTGAATGGCACTGAGTCTAACTTTTACTCTAGTATGGGCGAAGAATTGATTATCTTCTTACCACCTGTACTTTGCTTTACCTTCCAACTTGTTGCACTCGTACCCTACTAAGTTAACAGCATCTTTCCTGTATCATTATGCCCTTAAATCTCCTTTATTTCACGTATTCCTCTATTTGTGTACATAATAATAATTTCTTTCTTATGCATTGTTCCACTAGTGTCACTTTGACAATAAACCTACAATTTCTCTTCTATCACTTTGTATAATTCATCAATCTACAAGGCCAGATAAGCATTATAAACAGGGATTGTAAAACTGCCATTAAACATGTAGAATTGTTTGCAATGGCTAGAGATGTGCAAAAATGGTGACAACGAAACTCGCGATATTTTTCGCGAAATTTTAGTTGATACCGCGAACTAGTGGCGAAATTAGCAATAATGTCTTTAAACGCAAATCAAGTCACGAAATTAAGAAATAAGGTTTTTTCAAAGTTTTGGTGGAGGTGCCGGGTACGTAATCGAATTTAAATTAATCCTGGCTGGTACATAATATGGTGGAGGTGCCGGGTCATACAACGCGATTGTGTGATCGTAAAAATCGTTTGAACGCGAGTAAACTCAAAATACATCATATCCTTATCAAAAGACATTACACAAAAAATATATAATTTCGTAATTTTGGTGGAGGTGCCGGGTAGTCGAAATTAATTTTGGTAAAAACTGTCGGAAACTTTGAAAACTGAAGGCTGAAATTGAGCTTAAAATCAAAACTGATCCTGAACTTCACTCTCATGTACTTGTTTTTCTTATAAATCATTCAAATCAATCATTATCCTGAAACTTGTATTTTTTATTTTTTTTTAGTTGTGCATGAAAAAATTGTGTTTTTTGGTAAATCGCGACAAATCGTGAATTTTTATTTTTAAGGCGCGAATTTTTAAACTTTAAAAAAACATTTTTGTACATCTCTAGATGGCCTTCAATAGACAAAATATTAGCAATGCTATTTTGTCCAGTTTGGAACCCACGTTCTTTATCCTGGTTTTGTTGCAATTTTTTATTTATTTTATTATTTCTTTATTTCTTGCTTCTTTCTTTCTTTAAATAAAATATATTATTTTAATTCAATCACGTCAATTAAGATAAAGGGATAAAATTCAATAACAGCGAACGCGGTCCAATTATTACAAATCTCTATAAACACAGACGCAAACAATTAGTAAGATTTACCTAAAAAAAACACAAACTGAGTTAACAGATTTTTGAATTAAAAATGTCTTGAGTTCCCTTTTAAAATTTACCACATGTCTAGCTAATATCTTTATGTGTTGGGGCAAGAAATTAAAAAGAATACTGCCAGCACAGGTTGGGCTCTCTCGATGTATCGACAATTTATGCTTGATGTAAAAATCTTTCTTTTGTCTAGTGTTATTACAATGCCTTTCATATTTTATCACTGGTTTCTGTGGCTTGGACATTATAATCATAATGGTAATAAAAATATAATACCTGTATATAAACATTTTAATGTAACAATACCCAGATCTTTAAAATGCTCCTTAGAAGATTGCGGCTGATAAATATAATAAAATATATCGATGTCTGGTTGGCTACGGTTTGCGGACTTCGACAAGATTAGCTTGTTCTGCTTTTAACAAATAAAAGTTTATTATTGAAATCGTTTATGTGTGTTTATTGAATCGTTGCATTTATTGTTGTTTCTTTTTCAAGTCATTAACATATTTAAATACATGTTTTAAATTTAATGGTCTGAACGTAAAGTATAGAACTGTACGATGTGAGATATGTGTGTGCATTGTTTACAACATAAAACATGAAAAATTAGTACAACAACAACAACTCAGTGTGTGCATCTTTTGTTTTGGAGTGCTTTGTGTCGTCCAAGTGTGGGGCGCACTGCGTATCCGAGTTCTTGTTTGTTCAAGAGTGGGGGCGAACTGCGTATACTTGTAATGGCAGCTTACTCAGTGTAGACATTGTATTGTTCCATGTTTGTATCTTTGTATTTACGATTATTATTTCGACGCTGAAAATAGTGATCACTCCATAAGGTACGCCTGAATACTTTTATAACTACAGTAGTTATTTTTATGCATCTTGCTCTGGTAGGGAACAGGGCCTTGGATAATATACCTAATAAACATAGCATTTTAGCCTACCACTAGGATAGCTCACTCCATGGTCTTGTCGGTTTGGACTTGGGGCCTAGATAGGCTTCCATACATAAATGTCGAGGTGAATATTTAACCTTAGATATAACAGATTTGATGGGTATAGGTCGACGTCTCTGAAAACACAAAGTTCACTGAATAACAGTGATTTTCTTGCCTAGGGTGTGATATGCTGCTTTCGTCTGGGCTTCAATTGTTCCAACGTTGATGCATTGACCAAATACACACAAAACCACCAAATCATCCGTTTCAATAAGTTTAATTGTACCACCCCTAATGGCTAAACCCCCATCCTAGAGCTCAACAGTGGCTTGAAGTACAGTAACAATCTTATAATAGACGGACACAAACTGGTTTATTGGCCAAGGGTGAATGACAAATTTAATAGGCTTCATTAGTTTAAAAAAGGGCATTTCTGTACAACCTAACTTATCTTAGATCTAATAACTTTAAATACAATTCTTTATGAAGGCATTTTTCACGGGTGTTATAGGCTTCTAGTACATAGGCCAAGCTGCTAAGAAAAGTCCAATCCTACGGTTTTGTTCGTATGTCTTCGTCTATGTCATTTTAACTTCTGATATGGACTTAAGTCCATCAGTTCTTGGGTTAGGAATTAGTGAACGGTGACTTTAGAGCCGTCCTAGCAACGAGGCACATAATAAATTCAAAGTTGTTCTGAATCGGCGTTGTTGATTCTGCCATTGATCCGCGGGTGTTTGCACTTTCCATACTACAGATTGCTACATTCCCTATTAAAAAAGTATCGATCTTTGGATGGTTATCGCTCACTCGTCGATTGCGTCGGGGCCTGCAGAGTTGGCTTGGTTGCATTGGTTTACTGTCCCCCAACCGATGATCAGTTTTATGAACTAGTGGTTATAGACTCTAAATACGTATTAATTTATTTATGTCACGTTACAAAAAACACGGTTGTATTTGAATCAAACGTCTTTAAAGACGATAGTAATTTGAAGCCATGTTTATTATACAAGTAAACAAACGCAGCGGTTCTCAACCTTTTTTCCGCTGCGACTACAAGACTGAGTAGGGAGTGCGATCCCTACGCGACACACCTCCGTGGGTGTACCACATTTCATCGTAATAATATTTAACCAGCTTTGTTTTATTTTGCAAGTTACAACACACAATAACTTACCAATGTGTGCCAATGTGCAAATGTCACATGCTTCCTCATCAGTGTTGGGCTACCTGGGACAGATGTAATTCACAGTTTCTCAATACGAGGGCGATGGTAGACAAACTGACGCGCAGTCCACTATCAACATCAAGAAGTCTCGATCTGTTCTTTGACTTGGTTGTTATTAAAGTTGAGAAAGCTGCCTCGCACAGGTATGAATTGGAGAAGGGATGTAAACCACACATAGCCTTGTTAACAATTGAAGGGTATTCATTTTAAAGAGATCCAAAATGAATGAAGAGAGATCACTTGAAATCTTGATTTAAGAATTGTATTTCAAGTAAATTTAATCAACTATTCTTTTTGTGGATTGGCCTTCGTTAGGTCTGACATGTCGTTTGATGTGTTTACCAGAAACGGCAAATGGAGTGATAACTCATTCTTTCTTTTGTTGAAAAGGAAGGAAAGTATTTCTTCATACCCTCATGAAGACAGGTCAAGTGTTTAATTTAATCTTTCAACACTTGTTTTTTTTTCTTTTCGAAAAACAAGGTTGGTAAGGTAGCACCAAGAATGCAAAGCGATATTTACGTTTTCACACACGCGCTCGACCCGGCACCTCCACCAAAATCATGTTTTTTTAATACTCAATTTCGAGCAACTCGACTTGAATGTCGGGTACTCGCACACCCCTAGTTGTCACTGACTTTCTCTTCACCCTAGAACTTTGGCGGTATATAACGTTCATGTTAATGGCGTACATCAATAGACTTCGAAATAACAATAAATAAACAAAATACTTGTGACACACCTCACAACTGATCGCGACACACAGCTGGCCTTAGCGTATACAAGTTAAAAACTTGGCTATGAAATATATGTTTGTTGGCAAATTTTCTTTACAAATCAAATAACCGACAAAATGACAATTTTAAACGCTTAGACCTAAACTCTCAGCCTGGACCACCATGTTGTTTGTTCGTTTAGGCGCCTGTAGTAAGCCCAGGGTGTTCTCACAAGGGCTGCACTAGGCAATACTTATGTTTTAATGTATGGAAAGGACTAATCTTTTGTTCTGAAGATGATTTAGCAACAATCCTTACTGGGAGGTGTGCTTTCATCAAAAATCAGTTTTGACGTTCATGCTTTGCTGTGGGCCCTGAGCTCTTTGCCCAATGTAAGCGTATGGCAGGCGAGGGCTTAACCTACAACGCTCACGGCTGCCGTTTAAGTCCAATATTTTAAATTTTTACCGTGGGTATCCTGTTATAGGGTGCAATAAGCCCCTCTTCAGTTGAACTAGGTACCTATGTGCGGATAGGATATTGTGAAGGGATGTCCGAGGGCTGTTTTGGAAGACTCAATCCTTTGCATTCGCCTTAACGACTGAGGAAAACCTCGGTAAAAACCTTCAGTCAGGATTGCCGGTCTCGACGGGATTCGAACCCGGGACCTCCCGAATCAGAGTCGAGCGCTAAGCGCCCGAGCCAATCATATTATAATGGCACACGCCCTAAGCATGCTATGCCGTGATAACATTGCATGTGCATGGGTGCTATTCATGCCCCTCTTGAGGTGTCTATACGTAGCTACCTATAGGTATGTTGCGGATAGAACAATTGTGAAGGGATGTCCGAGGGCTGTACTTAATCCCTTGCATTTGCATTTACGACTAAGGAAAAGCTCTCAAAAACCTTCAATCAGGTTTGCCGGTCTCGACGGGATTTGAACCCGGGACCTTCCGAATCTGAGTTGCTGGAGTCGCTCGAGCCAACACTGTAGGTTGGGTGGGCATTGGTTTGAATACTTATTGCTTTACAATCTTTTGATACCTGTGCCAAGCTCTAGTGTAATTACCAATGAGACAGTAGTCGGAACATACAGAGAAGCAACTAACAAAGTAAAGCTTCGTTAATAGTGGAGTGGAGGAGCTATTGTAGCTAGTACTCTAAAGACGGTACTATGTAAGTATTTCACGCCTACGTGGCAAGTCCTGATGCACTGCAGAGAGTGACGAGAGGTATGATCAATCTCATGAATGTTTCGTAAGAGGATGTGCAGGTATGTGCGCAATAATCTTCAAGCATCGACTTATAAAATGCAGTTTAATGTTATATTCTATTATAATATGATTTAATGAGTACTTCTCTTTCATGGAAATAGCACAGGTCACAACGAGAAAGAATAAGAGTATCTTTGCATACACAGTCTATTTATTCTCTAAGTTAAAAACATACTTAAATACGTCCTAGCAACGAGGCACATAATAAATTTCACGTCGTTCTGAATCGGCCTTGTTGATTCTGGTGTTGATCCGCGAGTGTTCGCACTGTCCATACCACTGATTGCTATATTTCCTATTAAAAATATCGATCTTTGGGTGGTTATCGCTCACTCGTCGATTGTGTCGGGGCATACAGGGTTGGCTTGGTCGCTTTGGTTTACTGTCCCCCACTGAAAATCAGTTGTGTGACTGTGTGGGTAGACTCAACAGTAAATAAAGATTTATTTATTTTTATATATTTACGTATTTTTAATTTCATTTAGCAAACGAAAAGGATAGAGCTGGTTGTTGGGAGACATTTGAGTGCTTTGTTGGATGAGCGAAGCGAAGACTTTAGCTCGGATGTTTTTTTGTCAATTTGTTCACTCATAACCGGGCAAACGGCATATGCATCTTGATGAAAATTGCAGGGGACCTTCGAAATCTCTGAACTTTAAACTGCAAAGTTTTTGGGTACAATGTAAGAAATATATCTCATTAAAATCGTACTTTTACGATTTCCCCCCATTTTTATGCAATATTATCGTGATATTTGGGCCTATTCTGACCAAACGGGTGGGGCTACAACGTTCATATTTCACGTGGACATTAAGGTAATGGTGATATCCTTTTGAAGGAATAAGATGAAACAGTTAGCCAGAATTCATAGAAATAAAGGTTTTGATATAAGCTCTTTACTGGTGTATAAATTAACAAGGAACATAGAAACCTTGGCGTACAAAAAGCAAGACTTTGGGCTTTGAGATTTGTAACAATTCTATTGACCATTGTTAATTGTATACACCATAGCAAGCATACAAACTTTATTAAAAAATTTCCTTATTTAACAAAATCTTTTGGAAAGTGAACTTAAAAAAGTAATGAGATCCCGCGCATCCAAAAACTTAGTAATCATTGACACGAAGAGTCCATCCAAAAAATTCAGCCAATCAACGCGACTGGAAAAAGCATTCGCAGTGGCCCAGGTATAAGAACATAATCTGACAAAAAATGCTACTACAACAAACAACTCAGTGTGTTCATCTTTTGTTTTGAGTTCTTTGTAGTCGTCCAAGTGTGTGGCGCAATGTTTCCTGAGTTCTTTTGCGTCATCAAGTTGGGGCGAACGTAATTCTTGTAAGCGGCTCACTGAGTGTAGATATCGTTTTGATTGTAAGTTTCCTTCCGTGAGTAATCATTAACACATTTAAAAAGTATCGCATGAATAGAGTATAGGTAAGACAACAATACTTAATAATATTATAAGTATATGCACTGTTAGCTACTAGGGTAAGGCTTTTTAATAGGCCGCACATACCTTTTTAAACAGGGATTTTGGGCCGCAATTGCCTCCCAAGCCGACTTCGCGGCGTTTTCTTTTAATTATTTTTCGACTTTGAGCCGGGCTGCGGTAACGAACCGTAAACATTAAAGTTCGGACTGGGCCTCAGGATCATTCGGGATTTTGGGCCAGTTAACATTCGGTATAAATCGAAAATAATCATAATTTGACTATATGCATAAACGATAGCCAATTACCATCATATTTTTATAGTCTTAAAACTAATCATTACTCGGATATGCATGTAGGTGTTAAAAGTGAAGAAATTTAAAAAAAAAAAAACTAAAATGCGTTTTCATAAGAAAAAATTTTCCCATTTCGCTCATATTTACACGAGATATTTAAATTTATAAATAAAGGTTCGTGCAAAAATCTTACAAAACGGGTAAAGCATGTGGGGTTATAATCGAAGAAAATTTTTTAAAAAACGAGCAAAATTGTAAAAAAGAATTTTCTGAGGGAAAAAATTTTTTGATTCCTGAATTTCACCGAATATTAATTCTAAAAATTAAAGGTTTTTGGGAAAAAATTATCAAATTTGGGTAAAAACATGTAGGGGTTGTTAGTCGAAATATTTTTTTAAAAATCGTAACAAAGTCGTAAAATTTCGATTTTTATGAGAAATAATTTTTTGATTGCGCTCAAAAACGTGGCGTCTTTGGGTTTAGAAAAATTTTGAAGGCCTCTTAAAAATTTCATCCAATTGGGGTATCGGTTTAGCCGAATGGTAACAGGAAACACAAAGATATAAACAGAAAAAAAAACTTTGGATTTTTCTCCCGTGCAATGAAAAGGGAATTTTTCGCTTCGCCGCCCTCGCTATGCCATCCAATAATAATAATAAGGTTAAATTAATAAAAATAAATTAAATGTACAAAAAAATAAAAAAAAACGAAAAGAAAAAAAAAATAGAGAAAAAGAAATTAAAAAAAAAACCAAAAAGAAAAGACTGATTTTTTAACGATCCCCTCAAACGAAATGAGGTTTGCCAAAAAAAAGGGAAAACCAAACGAGGAATAATAAAAAATTTTGTGGAGGAAACCATGCCCTACGTGATCTTTATTTTCTGTCCAATCTTTAAAACCATCACCTTACCAAAAAAAAGCAACAAAAATCTTGACTTTTTTTTATAGTATAGGGAAACTTCGCAAACGCTTTTTCAGGGGCGTTGTTGGATGAGCGTGATTTTTTTTTAAAAGAAAAAGAGCGTAAAATTGCGATTTTTCATGAGAAAATTTTTTTTTGATTTGGTCAAATTTCACACGAAAATATCAATTATAAAATAAAGGTTTTGAAGATGTAGGCGTTTTAAGTCAAGAATGTTTAAAGAATCGAAAAAAATCGAAATTGCAATTTTTCAGAGAAATTTTTTGATTGCGCTCGAATTTCACACGAATAATAAATTATAAAAAAAACATTTTCTTCGAATAAAGCATTAGGTGTTGTAAGTCGAAGAAAAATTTTTAAAAAATCAAAAAAAAAATCGTTTAAAAGCGATTTTCATGAGAAATAATTTTTTTATTGCGCTCAAGAATGTGGCAGTTTTTGTTCAGAGATTTTCCCAAGGCCTCATAAAATTTTTCCCCTCGCAATTGGGTACCGGTTTAGACGGAATCGTGCTAACAGACACACAATAATACAACAGAAAGAAAGAAAAAAGAAGAAAAAAAAACCCTTCTGGATTTTTTTTTCCAGGTGGTGAAATGGAATCTTCGCTTCGCTCGCTACGCTCATCCAAAAATTATTAAAAATTTTTATATTATTTTATAAATGCATTTTATACGAAAAATGGGAAAAAACCGGGGCCATAATTTTTTACGGGCCCTATTTAATTCCAGTGTACATATATCATTGTTTAATTTTTCTGAACTAAAATAAATAATTAAGAATATCGTTTTTAAAGATTTTTTTTATCCCGCTGGAACGGGTTTAATTTTTTTGTATTATTTATTACTCACGGTTTTATATTTTGAAAGAAACGTGATTGCCTTTTAAAATCCCCAATGATTAAAAGTGAAAAATGGGGGTTCATAAGATAGTGTCCAAGGTTTTTATAATAGTTAAATAAAATGAGATTTTAACAAACAAATTTGGTCACCTACTCTAAGTAAAAAATTTCTAAAAAATTTTTTTCTATCCGGGATTGAACCCTAAAATTTTCTTCGTTTTATTTGTTTCCCCCCTTGAGGTAGAGTGAGTACTATTTTTTTTGCAACGACAGAAAAAGATGCTCGACGAAAAATATTGTGTGTTTAATTTGTGTTAATTAATTTCGATGCGATTTCACAGTCTTCTTCCAGTTTCTATCATTGCATTTGTGGTGAAGATTGTTACTGAAAGACAACCCTGAAGAGGGCAGCATTACACCCCGAGAGGCTACCAACGAAAATTTTTATTTACTCCTGAAAAAGGGAGCCCAATGGGGGATGGCAAATTTGCCGTATTTGGGTGAAATGTACGCTCCTTTAATTTGGCATGCATTTATTTTAATAACATTTCGGCAAGCCAGAGTGATGCAGGTCAAGACATTCCGATAGAGATTCTTAAATATTTAGCAAAATTGTGTAAAGAAATAATTATTTATGCAATTTTTACGTAGTTTTATAAAAATTAAAAAAAAATCAGCGGCTTTATCAAAATTTATTGTTTTTTGGTTTCGCAAATTTTTAGAGGGGTTTTTGGTGTGGTTTTAGAAAAAAACAGAGGCTGAATGCAATACCGAAAAAATGTGTTTTTGTAGGGTAAAAAGTAAAAAAAAAAAAAAAAAATTTTGAAAAACGACATATTTAACCCGGTTTGAAAAAAAAAAGCTAGACGTAATCTTTGAGACAAAACCCTTTTTTTTTTTTTGCACATTATTTGAAGTGGAAAAGGAAAGGGCCGTCCGGGGGGGATGGTGAGTATACCCCGAAAGAAAAATATACCCCCAGGTAATCTATGGGGAAAAAAAGGCCAACACTATGTAAGGGTAAAAAAAGAGGAAAACCAATGTCAAGTCGGAGAATTAATATATTTTTCAAATCTAACAATCGGCACGTCACCACCACAAAGTTTTAAGCTAGGCCCCTTCGCGAATGCTTTTTATCGCGTTGATGGATGGAATTTTTTTTTTAAATATTTTTGTCCCAAAGATACTATGGTTTTTTATAAGGGGATCTCATTACTTTTTAATTTTTTTTTTTTTTTTTTTTTTTTTTTTTTTTTTTTTTTTTTTTTTTTTTTTTTTTTCTTTTAAAATTAAAATTTTTTTTCTTTTTTTTTGAAAATTTTTTTTTTTTCCCTTTTTTTTTCGGGTTCCCTTTTTTTTGTTTTTAATTTAAAATTTTGGGGAAAAAAAATCCAAAAATTCAAAAAATGGGGTTTGGGGGGGTTTGGGGGGGGGTGTAAAAGGAAAAATTTTTTGAGTCCCCCAAAAAAAAAATACATGAGGTGAAATTTTTTTCCCAAAAATTTTTTTAAATAGGCTTTCCCGGTTTAAAATTCATAAAAAACCTTTAAAATTTCTATTTGAGAAATTTTGGAAAACTTTTTCCCAAAAAACTTTTTGGTTTCGGAAGGCCTCTCCAAATTTCTCAAGGTTTCCCCCTTTGGGGGAGGAGCAACAGGGCAGAAAAAAAAACAAAAATCGAAATTTTTTTTTTTGGGGGGGGGGGGGGGGGGGTCGGGGGAAAGAATTTTTTTGTTAAAAAAAAGAAAATTCTAAAACTCGTTAAAATAAAAAAAACTTTAAATGGGGACAAAAATTTCCCCCTTCTAAAAGGGTTCCCCCAAAGAACCCCCCCCCCCCAGTAAAATCGTTTTTTTTAAAAGTTTTAAAAACTTCATTTCTTTCTTTTTCTTAAAAAGATATTCAAGAGAAATATTTCTTGATTGATACAACGGGAAGTTTTTAAAAATCCGGGGGAAAAAAATCCTTTTTTTTTTTTATTTTGGCTTTTCCGTTCCCGGTAAACCCAACCAAGGAGGAAAACCAAAAAAAAAATGAAAAATTTTTTTTGGGGTTTTTTTTTTTCGTGGGGGCCCCCCCGGGGGGGAATGGGTGAGGTAAAAAAAATTTGAATTTTTTGGTTTGGTTACCAAGGGAAAAACAATTTCCCACCCCCCAAAAAACTCGTTTTTTTTTTTTTTCTCTTTTGGTTTTTGCTTTGGAACGGGATTGGCTTTAAAAGGGCCTTTTCCGAAAACCCCCCCCTTTTTTTTAAATCGAAAAAATTTTTTGAAACTCTTTTAATTTTTTTTCTTTTTTGTGGGTATTTTTGACCCCATTTTCCCAAAAAGGGTGGGCCTATATTTCCCAACCCTTGGTTTAGAGTTTTAGTTTTTCGAAAAAGGAAAAAGCCGAAAATTTTAAAATTAACCCTAAAAAAAATTCCTTTTTTTTTCTGGTTTTTAATTTTTTTTTTAAAACAAAAATTCCCTTACCTAATTTCCAAATTGCGTTTTAATTTTGGGGAAGCCCAATAAAAAATATAATTTTAGATTTTACCCTTGTATAAAATTTTATGGAAAACCCAAACCGCCCTTTTAGGCAAAAATGCGTGGGATACAAAAAAAACGGGGAATTTTGTTTTGGAATTTTGGAAAGGCAAACGTTTTTTTCAGAAACCAAAAATTTGTATTGTTTTTTTGGTTTTTTTTTTTCCCTTTTTTCTTTCAAAAAAATACACATAAAAATTAATGCCTTAAATTGAACTTTAGCCCCCACGTTTTTGGGAAATTCCCCAAGAAAAATTTTTCCCCAAAAAAATAAAAAAGTTATTAAAAAATTTTTTTCGATTTGGCAATTTTTTACTTTTTTCTTTGAAAACCAAAAAATTTTTCACCTATTCCATACCATTTAATAAAGAAAATGTAACCCCTTTGCAGAATTGGAAAAGGACGAAAATATTTCACCAAAAAAAACAAAAAAAATTTAAAAACTATTCATAGAAATAATTTTTCAAAAAAACTTTTCTTTCAAAAAACAACCTTCAAATTTCCAAGTGATTGCCCTTTTTGCCCCCGGGCGAAAAACGCAAAAAAAAAAAAAAAAAAAAAAAAAAAAAAAAAAAACGGGGCAAAATTTTTGGGGGCCCGGTGAAATTTTAAAATTTGTTGCTATCCTTTATCTTACTAAGCCTTGTTCAAACCCAAAAAAGTAAAAATAATGTTGTTTGTTCCTGTTTTTGTTTTTTTTATTTTTAAATTAAAAAACTTTTTAATTTTTAAAAATTATTCAAAAGGTTTTTGGGGAATTTTTCAACTTTCTCAAAAGGTAAAACCCAAAAAAAACCATTAAAAAATCGTATATTTTGCCCTTGTAGGGCCCAAACACGTTTTCAAATTTCCCCAAATGGAAAAAAAAAAATTTTTTCGCCCCAAAAATCAAAAAAATTATTAAAGCCCAAAACCTTATTTGGGACTTCAAATTTTTTTAAAGAAATTTCTAATAGGGGCATAAATTTTCAAAATTTGAAAAGAACGGTAATTTTCAAAGTTTGCAAAAAAGGGGCCAAATGGACGAAATATTGCAAAAAATTTGAAAAAAACTTAAAAAATTTGAAAAAATTTCTGGGAATTTTTTTTCCCAAATTTAAAAATTTTCAGTCTAAAAAAAAAAAAAAAGCGTGTAAAATTCTAAAATACAGGGTTTTTTTTTAGGCACCACGAAAACCCCAAAAAAAAAAAAAAAAACAAATTTTTTTTGGGGGTGAAATTTTTTTTTTGCCCCCTTGGTTTTGGGCTTTTATCAAATATTTTAAAACCGCCCCTTTAAAAAAAAAAAAAATAAAATTAAAAAAAGAAAAATTTTAAATGATTTTTTTTTTGTAAGGGGGGGGGGGGTATTGTTTTTAAATTAAAATTTTATTTAAAATTTTTCATTGGTTTTTATTAAAGGCCCCAACAAGGGATAAAAAAGGTTTTGCAAAAATTTTTCCCAAGTTTAAGAATCAAAAGGGGTTTTAACCCGTCCCAACACGCAATCCGGGGACAACCCGGGATCAGGGGAAAACTCTGGGTTTTTTTTTGTCTAGGCGGCTCCCAAAACACCGTTTTCAAAAACCCCTGACTTGGGAAATTTTGGCTTTTTTAAACAAATTCGGCCCAAAAACCGGATTTCCCGCTCGGGCCTTAATTGCACCAAGGGATAAGGATAAAAAAAATAAACCAAAAAAAAGGGGGGTACATAAAAATTTCAATACAGTTTAAAAACCGGTCATTATTCAAAAGGAAAACACTTTTTTAAAAAAAATTTAAAGGATTTTTGGGAAATTATTTTGGCTTTAAAATTCCTAAAGAAAAATATGCCATGTGAAAAATTAAAAAAAAATCTTTTCGTCAAGAAAAATTTTTTCCTTCCCAAAAATTAGATTTTAAAAAAATTTTCAAAGCCCCAAGCCATTAAAAAATAGGGCGTTGTAGTAAAATTTTTAAAATCTTTTTTCGATTTCCCCATTTTTTTATGCTATTATCAATTTGGGTTTTAAAAGGGGGGGGTAAATTCAATTTTAATTGGATTTGGGGGTTTTTAAAAAAGGGTAAAACATTGCCAAATTTTATGGGAAAAAATTTTAAAACCTTTCTTTGGGGTTTTAAAATTGGAAAAAAAAAACCCCTTTCAAAAAAAATTTTTGGGGTTTTAATATTTAATTTATTGAATTTTTTTTTTGTAAAAAGCTTATAAATTATTTTTAAAATTTTTTATTTAAAAAATTTAATTTTTAAATTTCTTTAAAAAAATAGACCCCCCCCCCAAAAAAGTTCTTAAGAAAAAGTCTCCAAAAAATTTATAAAACTGAAAAAAATTGGAATGCCCCAAAAGAAAAAATCTGCAAAAAAACTACAAAACCTGGTGAACTTTTTTTTAATTCTTTGGTCGAAGGGTCCCCCCTGGTTTCCGGTTTTTTGGGACGGTGGGGCAAAAAGCTTATACTTGTAATGGCGGCTCACTGAGTGTAGATATCGTTTTGATTGTAAGTTTCTTCCGTGAGTATCATCATCATAAATATCGCTGAATAGAGTATAAGGTAAGCCGAAATACTTACATAATTATATATAAGATAGGCCTGTAGCTGACGTAGGGTAAGGCTTTTAATAGGCCGCACATACCTAGTAAACATGGGAATTTTGGCCCGAATTGCCCCCAGGCCGACTTTCGGGCGGCGTTTCTTTTTAATTATTTTCGGACTTTGAGCCGGGCTGCGGTACGAACCGTAACATTGAAATTTCGGACTGGGCCGGGTCACTTCGGGATTTTGGGCCAGTTACATCGGTATACTAGACTCAGAAATACCATCATAATATATACTATTTGCTGTCTAAAACGACGCCGGCAGAGCCTCAGCCGCGCGTCTAAAAATCCTCATGATTTTTATAGTCTTCAAAAGAACCGGGCTTTCGGGACGATATTAGGGCCGTTCGGACTTTCGGCTCGGGCCAGGATCTTCACTTTTTGGGCCGGGTTCTGGCCGTGCCGCCGTATTATTTTAACAATTCGGGTAGGCCTTGGGCCTATGGCTGGGCCGGGCCGGACCGTCGTTTTTTTTTTAATTCGCATCTATAATACCTAGCCCTAGGCCTAGACCACTAGGATCGGCCACTTTAAGGCAATAGGGTGCTGAACTTAGACTCGGACAACAAAAAGCACGTGATGTATATTTTGCATTAGACACTTTACTTACAAATAGGCCTACTTTCAAATAATAACATGCACATTGTGTCTGAACTGATGTGCCTGTGAAAACAGACAGTGTTGTCTCGAGCGCTAAGCGCGCGACTCTGATTCGCAAGTCCGGGGTTCGAATTCCGTCGAGGCCGGCAATCTTGACTGAAGGTTGTTTCCGAGGTTTTCCTCAGTCCAATGCGAATGCAAGGGACTGAGTTCTCTTAAACAGCCATCGGAAATCCCTTCACAATTGTCCTAACTCCAACATACCTTGTTTGAAATATTTTATATAATTCAGAAGTTAAAAAATCCATCTCGACCGGGGTTCGAATCCGGGTCTCCCACATTCCAGGTAGACGCCTTAGCCAAATAGACCACCGAGATGGCGAGATGGAACTTCCGAATTGGAGTTGCATTTTAGATTGAATGGATGGAACAGTACTGCAACGAATATCTGTTGCCTTTGAACTGACCAAACATATATTATTATTTTATAACATTTGTCATTAGGCCTACCTAACACAGGTATGAGCGAGGGTTTATTTCTCGATTTGTTGAGTCGGGAAACACTCCCGTAGGTCGAATTGTTAATATTTAATACATTATTAGGAATAACAAATCAGAAGTTAAATAGTTACTGTCTCGGAGGTGAAGTTGGCTAAGTTGCCTACCTGGAATGTGGGAGACCCGGGTTCGAATTCCGGTCGGGATGATTTTTAACTTCTGAATTGTATTAAATATTTACAATTCCACCTATGGGAGCGTGTCCCGACTAACACTTTCGAGAAATATACCTAATAAGACACCTGGCCTCGATTTATGTTCATTTTCATTCCGGGATAGGCAGAATTAGGTCGGATAAACTCGGGATAACTCCAAATCTACACCATGAAGTCATATCCCATATTAGGTTCGTTCGTCTGTGTACATTTAGTGTTACACCTTACACTAGTGTAAGCGAATATCTACACTGGTCCGTTTTTCTGTGTCCGTGTAATCAGTGTAGAATTTACGTCGGCGTTTTTCTGTACAGTTAGTGTATACACTAGTGTAGACAGTGTAGGATATATGTACACGGCCTATTTTGGTCGTGTAAAGAATTTGCACCGACATTGCGCGCCATAAAACGATAAACATAGAGGCCGAGACTGCAAGAAAATATGTGGCAGTAATTGTGAGGGATGAGAATGGGGTCCCTTTAAAGAAAGAGGAATATTACCTTTTTACAATGGGAGGTAATTACATTTTACATTTAAGTACATTTCGTAACAGAAATGTGGACGTTTTTCGTTTACGTCCGTGTACGTTACACTAACATACTACTTCCGTTAAAAGTAACTATTTCCGCTTCACACTTGTCAGTGTAGGATTTGACTAGTGTAAGTCAGTGTTACACCAAATAAACACAGACGAACGAACCTATTGTCTTAGGGTGAAGAAAATACGTAAACTAGTGGCGCACATTTTGAATTTTGCGCCTAGCCGTGTTCTCATTAAAACAAAACACAAACCGTCCCGGGCCTAGGCCCAGACGTAGAAAATGATTTATAATACAACAGTTTAGGCCTAACCAACCCTAGGCCTGCATGTACGACCTTGTTCTGACACACATACCGCACACATAACGAGTTCTGATTATTTATTAAAGCCTAATGAAGATGAACAATACAATAGTATGTTCCATGAATTTGTATGTACCTATATACCTGTATGTTTTCCAGTATGTCTCCTCGTCAAATTCACTCGTATCCTTCAATTTTAATTGCTTTATCCAATATTTTATCAGTAACAAGAGTTTCCGAGATTCCAGCTATTATTGGTTTAACTCTGTATATTACTTCTTTGATTTCATTATAGTTTTTTTTATTATACTCTGCGCATTCACATGTATTATGTCTGCATTAACATGTATATTGTGTAGTTGCTAGGCATACCTATTCCAGTCAGTTTCATTTTTTCTTTGACTATGCCTAACTTTATCTTGTATTCTTTTAAAACATTCACAATTTATATCTGTAACTTCATGTCTGGTATTATACTGCGTATTATATCCCTCATTTGCTCTGATGCAGTTTACACATTCCATGTAATCACCGACACAATTATTGTATCTGTGTGAACCTGCACAATAACCACACAATGTTTTATTTTCACATTGCCATGCCTTGTGCCCATATACATTGCATCTGTAGCATCTCACTATTTTAACATATACTCCACAATCTTGCACATTTGCCAACCCATTTGAATTATTCCTTCATTATAGAGTATGTCCCTAGTTTCATCATCTACTTCTATTATAAGGTTTACTGAAATTTTGAAATAATTTACTTTTCTCGGTGTTATTTTAATTTGTCTTATCCCATTTTGTTTGTGCCCAATGAATACTACATATGGTGTGTGTTGTCGTTTACCCAAAAAGGCCTACCTTGGCAATAATAAATAATATTGGAAACATGGCCCCGTGGACAGCGAACGTCGCAAATTTTACAATTTTAATAAATTGCAATGTGGGTCTAGCTATAGCACGTGCTCGCTTATCAACGAGTCCAACAGAGCGTTTCCTAGTGTTAGAATAGGCAACATTTTATCGAGGACTTTTACACAAGAAAACGGTGTACCACAGGGCTCTGTGTTAAGTGTCATTTTATTTGCAATAGCTATTAATAGCATCACTTCCTTTGTTAAGAAGCCAGTGGTGTCTTTGCTTTTTGTAGACGATTTTACAATTTTATTCAAGGCATCATACATAAGTTCCATAGAAAGACAACTTCAATTAAATATCAGACACCTTGAAACATGGTCCAAGGAAACGGGTTTTAAATTTTCAGTATCCA
The DNA here is from genome assembly GCA_024449915.1 of Sweltsa coloradensis. Taxonomy (NCBI): domain Eukaryota; kingdom Metazoa; phylum Arthropoda; class Insecta; order Plecoptera; family Chloroperlidae; genus Sweltsa; species Sweltsa coloradensis. The sequence goes on from JAMZAV010000273.1 coordinate 51,149, forward strand.
AAACCGCATGTATTCATTTTAGACGTAATAGGGGAATTCACTTGCCACCAAATCTTAAAATGCTTGGACAAGACATTATCTTTACCCACATTGCTCGTGTTTTGGGCATGGTTTTCGATGAATGAATGAATGAATGAATGAATGAATGAATGAATGAATGATAGCTTTATTTCCATTAATGCATTTTACATAGTTGACCCTTAAGATAATAGAACTATATCTTACAGTAGGGTATATGGAAAGTATGTGCGTGCACATTTACAATTTCCTATTAAACTATTTACTAAATACTAACAATGCAAGCCTAAGTGATTTAGGAGCACTACAGTTAAGGTTTGGTAATAAATTAATAGTAATGCAGTTCGTGCAGTCTAACACTATAGGCCTATATCTAGTAATATAATACTCAAAAAACTAATATAATACTATATTTATACAATATATACAAATGATAACATGCATTTCACATGTCGGTGACATAAGTTTAGGTCGTATATTGTAATCTACATCAAGGCCCTATCTATACAGTAAAAAATGAATTATGAATTATGAAAAGCTAACATGGAAGCCCCATCTTCAACAATTAAAATAAAAATGCAATAGATCTTTTAATATTCTCCGTGCTCTCAGCAATACTTCATGGGGTGCAGACCGAGCTATCATGCTGCAATTATACAGAGCACTTATCCGCTCAAAATTGGACTTTTCTAGCTTTATTTACAACTCTGCTAGGCCTTCATACATTAAGACGTTGGATACAGTACACCACACTGGTATTCAAATTGTAAACAGGCGCATTCTGAACCAGCCCTGTTAATAGCCTATACAGCGAAGCAGGAGAACCATCATTACTCACTAGAAGAAATTACTTGATGCTTAATTATGTGGCGTCGTTAAAAGGTAACCCCAAAAATCCATCCTACAATGCAGTTTTAGATCCCCCTTTTAAAACTCGTTATTTCTTACGTCCGAAAGCAATTAGACCAGTAGGCATTCGTTCGCTTGAGCTGTTGGAGAAATTGCACATAACATTACCTTTAGCCTTCATAACGTCGTACGGTTCAATTCCACCATGGACGTTCTGCAAATCGACTTGCATCACCAAACTGTCTCGATACAAAAAGGGTCTTACATCCAATACTCAATTCCAAGCATTATTTCAAGAAATACGTTCCCATTTTCATGACTATAGCTGCATCTTTACAGATGGCTCTAGAATGGATGATTCGGTTGGTTGTGCTTATACTACTGATGCAGGAATCTTCACTTTCCACCTCCACCCAATGTTCAGTGTGTATAATGCTGAACTTTTTTTGTGTTCAAAGGAGTAACAAATCAAAGTTTCTAATCTGCACAGACTCTTTGAGTTCCCTGGAAGCAATGTCTGAAATTCATCCAAGTCATCGCATAATTCACAAGATTCTGATTATACTTACAAATGTTTCCTATAAACAAAAGTCTGTAGTATTTTGTTGGGTACCTGGACATTGCGGGATCTAAGGTAACAAAGTAGCAGACAAATGTGCAAAATCAGCATGCGAAAAGGACAGCATAGACTGTCAGCTAATCATTCTTCAGATTTAAAAGCATTTTGTAAACAAAAGCTTAAAGAGCAATGGCAATATTTCTGGAACAAGATAGGAAACAATAAATTGCGCCAAATCAAGAATAGCACGGCAGCCTGGATCTCTTCACGTCGCTCCTCTCGCCGTGAAGAAGTTGTTCTAGCTCGTTTAAGAATCGGGCACACATACCTCACTCACGGATATCTTCTAAAAGGTGAAGATCCTCCCATTTGTGATGAGTGTGGCGAAGTTTTAACTACAAAACACATTTTAGAAACCTGTACAAAATATAGTATTGATAGAAAAGATTTAAATTAAAACCTTCCCTCAAAGAAATTTTATCAGACAACTCCACGACAAGCGATAATGTTATTAATTTCTTACGTAAAGAAAACATTTGAAATTCAATTTGTAATTCATATATATTTAGCAATCAGAAAATTTGATGGGCACTGATAACTTTACTGTATTGTGCCCTAAAACCCCAACTAACTAACTAACTAAATAACTAACTAACTTACTAACAAACTTATACCTAGAAATATTTCAACTGAATTCTACACTTACGGAGGGGTATACAGTTCTTGATACAATAAAAATACTTCTTTCTACATTTTGTTGATGCAAATACTTCTACCGTCTTTTCAAACGACAGTCGCCGAAGAACGTCATTTTCGATGGACATTAGGACTAGTGAATTGAGTCTCTTTTCACCCATTGTTGTGCGCAAACGGTTTTTGATCAAACTCAATTGAGAAAATGAACGTTCAGCTTCACAATTAGCCACTGGTATTGTTAGATACAAACATAAGGCAATATATACATACGGAATTGTTTTTTCAAGATCGTTTTGTACGATGTGTTTGAGAATTGCTTGAGCGTTATTATTATTAAGATCTGCATGTTTAATGTAACAGCAAAACTATTTCAGTTCATTAGGAAATGCAGCGTTGAGATCATTTGGGTAGAAAATTACTAAATTTTCGGCAGCAATCTGATCATCGTAGGACAGTTGTTGATTGGTCATTCGTGATAAGAACCCAAATTTTAAACACAGTTCTGAACAAACTTCAATTTGTTTAGTAATTCCACTAGGGATATTATTTGTTACAAGCTACAAAACATTGCATTAACAAAAACGTTATACATGGAAAAAACTGTAGGCGGAGGTAAAATTATGAGGCCGCCACGAGAGCGAGGCCGGGGGCTGCAGCCCCTAAAGCCCCCCCCCCCTTAATACGGCCCTGCGTCAAAGGGCTGGTGTCAAAAGGATTATGATCCTCGTGGTACCGAACGAACACCCGGTATTTTGATTCATTTAGTCGAACGAGTGAATGGCACCGAGTCTAAACTTTTACTCTAGTATGGGCGAAGAATTGATTACCTTCTTACCACTTGTACTTTGCTTTACCTTCCAACTTGTTGCACTCTAACCCTACTAAGTTTACAGCATCTCTCCTGTATCATTCTACCCTTAAATCTCCTTTATTTCACGTATTCCTCTATTTGTTACATAATAATAATTTCTTTCTTATGCATTGTTCCACTAGTGTCACTTTGACAATGAACCTACCATTTCTCTTCTATCACTTTGTATAATTCATCAATCCACAAGGCCAGATAAGCATTATAAACAGGGATTGTAAAACTGCCATTTTACATGTAGAATTGTTTGCAATGGCAAGAGATGTGCAAAAATGGTGACAACGAAACTCGCGATTTTTTTTCGCGAAATTTTAGTTGATACCGCGAACTAGTGGCGAAATTAGCAATTATGTCTTTAAACGCAAATCAAGTCACGAACTTTAAAAATAAGGTTTTTTCAAAGTTTTGGTGGAGGTGCCGGGTACGTAGTCGAAATTAAATTAATCCTGGCTGGTACATAATATGATGGCGGTGCCGGGTCAAACAACGCGATTGTGTGATCCTAATAATCGTTTGAACGCGAGTAAACTCAAAATACATCATATCCTTATCAAAAGACATTACACAAAAAATATATCATTTCGTAATTTTGGTGGAATTGCTAAGTCGAAATTAATTTTGGTACAAACTGTCGGAAACTTTGAAAACTGAAGGCTAAAATTGAGCTTAAAATTAAAACTGATTCTGAACTTCACTCTCGTGTTCTTGTTTTTCTTATAAATCATTCAAATCAATCATTATCCTGAAACTTGTAATTTTTTTTTTTTAGTTGTGCATGAAAAAATTGTGTTTTTTGGTAAATCGCGACAAATCGCGAATTTTTATTTATAAGGCACGAAACCATTTTTGCACATCTCTAGCAGTGGCCTTCAATAGACAAAATATTAGCAATGTTATTTTGTCCAGTTTGGAACCCACGTTCTGTGTCCTGGTCTAGTTGCAATTTTTTATTTATTTCATTATTTCTTTATTTTTTGCTTATTTATTTTTTTAAATAAAATATATAATTTTAATACTCACGTAAATTAAGATAAAGGTATAAAATTCAATAACAGCGAACGCAGTGCAATTATTACAAATCTCTATAAACACAGACGCAAACAATTAGTAAGATTTACCTAAAAAAAAACACAAACTGAGTAAACAGATTTTTGAATTAAAAATGTCTTGAGTTCCCTTTTAAAATCTACCACATGTTTAGATAGTATCTTTAAGTGTTGTGGCAAGAAATTAAAAAGAATACTGCCAGCACAGGTTGGGCTCTCTCGATATATCGACAATTTATGCTTGATGTAAAAATCTTTCTTTTGTCTAGTGTTATTACAATGCCTTTCATATTTTATCACTGGTTTCTTTGGCTTAGACATTATAATCATAATGGTTATGAAAATATAATATATAAACATTTAAATGTAACAATACCCAGATCTTTAAAATGCTCCTTACAAGATTGCGGCTGATAAATTTAATAAAATATATCGATGTCTGGTTGGCTACGGTTTGCGGACTTCGACAAGATTAGCTTGTTCTGCTTTTAACAAATAATAAATGGTTTATTGTCATAGTATCTACATTTTGCGAGAAGCATTTTCAGATGTACAGACAAAAAAAAGAAAATATAGAGAACAGTAAAACTTATAGCTATAAATTATTATATAAATAAATAGACACGAAATATGTTCATGAATTACACTTACATAATCTTGAGTCTAGGTTTTCAACTAAATACTCGTTTATGGAGTAATAAGCTTTTGAGATAAGGAACTCTTTTACAGAGTATTTGAAACGGTCTAATGAGCCTATGTTTTTTAGTTCAGTCGGTAGTTTATTAAACAATTTTATGTGTGTGTAATCAGAGTTTGTTTGGGTTGAAGATTTTGAAAAATAATTTACATGTATGTTGTTTTTTAGACGTGTGTCGTGGATGTGGATATTGTTATTTGTTGGAAGTGTTTTTATGTTTTTTTTTAACTTTTAGGATTGCCTGTAGAGTGTAGAATGAACAAACTAGAGTGTTAAAATATTTAATTTGATGAAGAGAGGTTTACAGTGTGATCTTCGAGACTTGTTTAGAATTGACCGGATTACCTTCTTTTGAATTATAAAAACTTTCTTGGTACTGGGAGAGCAACCCCAGAATTCAATTCCATACCTTATGTGTACCTCAAAGTTAGAGTAATATACTAGTTTGGCTGTTGCAATGTTTGCTACAGACTTGATTGATTTGATTGCAAAGTAGCCAGAGTTAAGTTTTTTAATTAGCACTTTGATGTGTTCGTGCCACTTGAGTTTACTGTCTATTATGAGTCCCACAAAATTTGTTGATGCCCCTACTTTGATTGAGGTATTATTTGTACTATTGTATACTGTTTTTATTTCTACCCGTGGGTCTTAGTTAGTTTATTATTGAATTCGTTTATGTGTGTTTATTGAATCGTTGCATTTATTGTTGTTTCTTTTTCAAGTCATTAACATATTTAAATGCATGTTTTAAATTTAATGGTCTAAACGTAAAGTACAGAACTGTACGATGTGAGATATGTGTGTGCATTGTTAACAGCATAAAACATGATAAATTAGTACAACAACAACAACTCAACGTGTGTCTGGAGTCACAGGCCGAAAAACTAGTAACAACATTTACTTATTACTTAAATCAAGCATTTCCGCTAAAACTAAATAAACCAACGAAAAAGCATGACTCGAAATGGATAACTCAAATTATCATTAATTCTAGCCAAACTTTGAAAAGATTGTATAAAATTGCAAAATATGCACCAACCGATGAAAATACTAAACATTTTTACAGTTATAAACAAATATTTCAAAGGGTAAAAAGGCAAGCCAAAAAAATGTACTTGGATGAGCAAATCCCAAAATCTCATAATAAAGTAAGGACTGCATGGAATATAATTCGTAAAGAATCTGGGAAAGAACCTGCCTCTTAGCGTAACATAAATGTTTTCTCAGAGGGCCGTTTACTTGATACGCCGTACGAGGTAGCAAATATTTTAAATAAGTCATACATAGAAGTCGCAAAAAACAATCATATATTGACAAGTGCAAAAAACACAGAACTCGCGTTAAATAAATTAAATGCTTCTTCTACTCGTTGTAGCAAATCTATGTTTGTAGAACCGACGACATCGAAAGAAGTAGTAAATATAATCAAAGAAATGAAATGCACAAGCACAGTAGATATTTTTGGAATAAACTCAATGGTAGTTAAACGTGTAGCTAAATTTGTTGCTCTTCCGCTAGCAGAAATATGCAACAATTCTTTACAGACAGGACAATTTCCTAAATGGTTTAAATACACCAGGACTATTCCAATTTTAAAAAAAGGTGACAAAACATGTGCCAAAAATTATAGACCTATATCGCTCTTGCCAATATTTTCAAAAGTGCTAGAAAAAATTATGGATAGAAGACTAGAAAGTTTTCTTAACAAAAATAAAATAATAAACCCCAATCAGAATGGCTTCAGGAAAGGTAGATTTAAAAAAAATAAAACATACTAACGATTTGCCACCGAATGTGTCTTTGGGATTATTAATTCAATTTGCGGATGATAGTAATCAAATCTTAACTCATGCTGAAACGAATGAACTGGAACTGTCGGCAAATTATTCTATCAAGGAAAATAACGAATGGTTTCAAGTAAATGACCTTTCTATCAATAATACAAAAACAGTACTAGTTAACTTCCATACGAGTAAGGGTGAGATTATAGAAAATTTGAATGTATATAGTAGTGGAAATGATGACACGGATAATATCCCTATATCAAAGGATGCTAACTTTTTAGGATTGTTCTTAGACAGCAGCTTAAACTGGAAACTACATGTACAAAAACTAGCATCCAAGCTAGCAACTGCATGCTTTGTGTTGAAGAAAATGAATCGTCTGGCTAATGACACAACTTTAAGATCTATATACTTCTCATACTTTCATGCTATTACACCGTATGTCATACGGAATTGCACTTTGGGGAGACTCAACCGACAGTAACAAGATATTTATTCTACAGAAAAAGGCAATAAGAGCAATAACGAAATCTGGGAATAGGGATAGCTGTAGGCCACTTTTCAAAAAACTGAAAATTCTACCCAAGCCATGTGTATACATTTATGAAGTTATAACATTTATTCACAAAAATCTTAATTTATTCACCTGTAATTCAGATGTCCATAATATTAATACTAGGAATAAGAATAATTTAAGATCATTAAAATGCAATCTGTCGATGCGACAGAAAGGGCTTGCAGTATCGGGCATTAATCTTTTTAACTCCATACCATTAGAATATAAAAACCTCAATGATCATATTAAATTTAAGAAAAAAATTAAATTGTTTCTCATGGAAAGATGTTTTTATTCAGTGGAGGAGTTTAAATTGGATTCTCAAAATCAAATCTAGATTAAACAAAGGTTACTGATGGAATTTTAATGTTACTCCCAATTTTTTAAATTTAAATTATGTTATTATGTTATTTTGTCATATTATGTTTATATGGTTTAAGTTTATCTCATTATTATAAGTATTAATAATCTGACAACTCAAATGTTCAACTCATTTATATATTATGTGAATGTATATATGAACCAAAAGAGGCTAATAAATATACTATACTATACTATACTATACTATATACTATACTATGCATCTTTTGTTTTGGAGTGCTTTGTGTCGTCCAAGTGTGTGGCGCACTGCGTATCCGAGTTCTTTGTGTCGTCCAAGTGTGTGGCGCACTGCGTATACTTGTAATGGCGGCTTACTCAGTGTCGACATTGTATTGTGTGATAGTTTGTTCATAAGTTTTAACGTATATTGTTTCGACGCCGAAAATAGTGATCACTCCATAAGGTACGCCAGAACACTTTTATAACTACAGTAGCTCTTATTATGCATCTAGCTCTGGTAAGGAACAGGGCCTTGCCACTAAATAAACATAGCTATTTGGCCTACCACTAGGATAGCCTACTCCATGTGGTCCAGCGGCCAGGCGGCCCGGAGACGCTTATTTCGATGAGGTATCCCTACCGGCGGTAGAACAAGATGATATTATACATTTTAGAAAGATTACATCAAAATACATACGATAAGCCGTATCCGAGAAAAATCCGTCTTGTTCTACATGCCGTTTTGGCGCTTTGAGTGCGTCGCGACGCTTCCGCACGGCGCTTCACTCTTTTCATCTTTTTTTCCAAACAAAACACGATAGATTAATAAACTTAGTACCATTGAATAGAAGATGAATAGCCCTTTCTAGTGAATACCCACATTAACCCATCAAAAATATTTTAGGGTATTTAAATTTACCTACAACGCAAAAATGTGACTTTTTATTAATTTTACTAAGATATTCAATGCCAATTTACGAGAACATATGAAAACATATTGTTGGTTTATCAGTCTTAAAAACATGCAGTCACATGTGTTATAATACTACAATGCACAGATAAGGTATACAACGTCGGCAAGATTGTGCATGACATGAGTTTGTTCGGCCGCGCGTCTTATTTACTTCCGCTGTCGCGCAGAGTATATATTGTGAGGTGTAAGCGCCAAACCGCTCATACGTTACCATTTGGCCATGTAGGTAAAAACAAATGTCTTTGTGATTTAGCGGTGTAAATTTTATAAATTCTATCATGGACTACGTATATCACAGAGCTCGGAATCGGTTCGGGCAAATCGATTCGGGCGGAATCGGTTTGAAGTTGTTGATATACCTGTCGGTTTTGGCCAAAAACACTTTAGTTCCAAACCACTTCGGAAAGTGATTTGGCAAACTCGAATCGATTGATATACACGTCAAACCGATTCAAGGGAAATAACAACGCCATGACAACGCAATATGTCAATCTCAGAATTCAAATATTGACTTTAATTCGACTTCCTATCTGACTTTCGAAGTTAAAAACATCCCCTTACACCATTATATATACTTTTTAAAAGTTTTGTACGGATGCAATCATATTATCTAGAAGATAAACACGAATAAATGTCACTTTTAACCTAGAAATTTGCTTTCCAAAATGGTTGCCGTGTTACAAAATCTCGAACTGTTTCCGTCAAATCGGTTCGAAATTTACTGATATACACTTCTTGTTCAAACCGTTTCAGCCTGAATCGATTTGTCTGAACCGATTCCGAGCTCTGTGATATACGTAGTCATGTTATATTTCAGGTCAATTGAACATTTTGTTATAGTTTTTGTCAATCGACAGCAAATGCAGGCACAAAGCTGCATCGCAGTCTTGCATCACAAATATAATATTTAAAAAAAAAACAGAGCGGCTTTTCATGTAATTTATAAACTGAAAAGTGTGGGCAACACTCCAAATAGAATTTGGAATTTAAAGTCTGTCTCGTTGTAGATGCTACTGTAGCAGTACACAACGTGTATTGTTGTTTGTTCCGTGCTTTGAGATTATTTGCGTGTTTGTTATATAAATCACGATATTATTTTAAAAGCTCTATGACTGGAAATCAGTATTCACCTAATGCAATTCCATAAATATTATTGTTATAACATAATCGAACATTATTTTTATGGAGTAGATGAGATATTATTTTCCTAATGCAATGCAAAACTGGGTAAACTGTGTTTCAAGACTAATGTTTATACGAATTGTTTCTATGGACGACGAACCAAAAACGAAATGTACTAAACTCAAGAAAGTAATCGATCAGACACTGTCTATTTTGTGACGGCAAATTATTAGACACTTGGTCCGTTATCGATCTGTAACCAAAAATACGTATTTTACTCGTATCTGTTGCCGTATAAAGATATATCTATAAAACTGAATGTGAAATTCCACGATTCTTGCCGTTGGGCTGTTGATCAATAATCTTGTGCTATTGAAAAAATACACCCAGTATTATAAAGAGGTACAGGAAGGCGAGGTGTAAGTACGAACTGTTGGGTAAAACCGATTTAGTCTACAATAGCTGATGAGTATCGGTGATCTATATAAAAGGTGTCTAAGCTCGAAGAGACTGACAAGAAAACAATAATGACGAAGAAACAAACGTGGACATCAAACCTTCCGAGAGAATGGTCTTGCACCAATAAGCTGCTGATATTCATTATTGTAAGGCTTAATTAATGAAGAGTGAAAGAGATTCAGATTTCTTTATCATTTGTGACAGTATACATACACAAATGTGTGAAAACGTTAAGTTAATGATGAATTATACAACTATATATTATGATTGGTTCGATGGACTTGATGTTTGTGCCTACTTTTCAGCTGTAATTAATACAGTCCCCAAGATATCCATGTGCCAACTCTAGCATTGTGTCATAACCTAATAACACAACCCAAATATGTAAGAACACCTCTTGCTTTAGGAGTGTTCGTGCATCGTGAGTTTGGTAGCAATATTTTGTTTTACACATTTTGCATTCTCAATTGGATGTACGTAGTTGTTCAGTTGTTCTTACGATAACATTCCCTGATTTGAGACGTATGTTGCTGTCAGTTAGTACTTGAAGATGACTTGTTCGTACCTCATGGAATTGAATGATATTATGAACATGATATAAATTCTATCCTAGACGCCGCTATTGATAATTTATACAACCAAGAAGAAATCATTGATGGTAAAAACCCAACTCATAACATAGTCGTCGTGCTATATTAAAGAACTGTTAATTAAAATTCTCAATTGGCAAAACAAAATTCCGACATCAGAAGAATCAAATATCAGATGAAACACATTATACTTCGATATGATAAACCCCACGCCAAACCACCAGAAATTACAAACAAAACTTTGATGAGGAGACCCATCTTTAATCACAAATCAAGTGCCTAGTTTGAAAATATTATCGCGTATTCATCGATTTATGTAGTGATATTCCAATATTCCATCAAGGGGAGGCTTTTAACGCTTCAACATCAGCAACATCAGTCTTCTGACGTTTTCTTCATATTATACACTGCACTTCTCAACCTCGGTAACGTTGCTGAGAAGATCGACCAAACTCATATTCTGGTCACTGCAGATCTTGCCATATACAGCAAACAGCAATGCACTGCAATTCTAAGCATTTGACAAAGGCGTTTTTTGGCCAGTATAAAATCAATGGTTGGTGATGGAGGACTTACCAACTTAATAACTATACGGGGTATATGCATGTATAAGCTCTTATGCATTTGTTTATGAAAGCAGTTCAAACCTGGTCAGAGTCCAACGACATGCCTTGGTTATTATACTACCACAAAATAACAACAAATAATTGCAATCAACATGCAAGTCTAGAGATGGGCATGTTTGTGTGCACTGTCAAAATACACTTTATCATTTATATTATTGCCACCAACATCAGAGTTACACCCACAAGTGCGATATAGGCATTACATGATTTGTTAAAGATGTTACTGTATTGCCATTTTCAAAAGCTGGAAGTGAATTTTCTCACACATCTAAATTTTGCTTCAACTACAACTACGGATAAATAAATGTGAAGATCTAATGAACCCCTACTGATGATAATGCGTTTCAACTGCATACTAAGAGGTCCAAATTTCAATGCTTGGTATGGTGTTAGGATGGTGTTAGAACCATGTTGCAAATCCATTATTGCCGTCATTCGACTACGGTTGGAGAACATACAACTTCTTATAATACTGTATTTTCGTCAACCAATCACACATCTTACTGTAGTGACAAGCAGTGTGAAACAGACAAGTGCCAATGCAAACGAGCTTTGTATCAGTGCTTGTGGGTGTGATGAAAATTGCAGAAATGTAAATAAAACTAAATGTATACAATACATGCAAATTATAATCCTGAAAAGATTGAAAAACGCAAACTATAACGGTAATGTTGTATATTTATGCTAGTAATAGCTGGAACACGTTTATTTACAGAAAATCCAAAATATCTATAGAACACGAGAGACAAGATTCAAAGATCTATATTACACTCTTTAGAATCCATCCATAACTTAAAATGATTAAAATTTTCTCTAAAATAAAATCCTATGCCTCAAAATAATTTAGCACCGAGAAGTCTGCAACTCGAGACTGGTGAGCAAAAAATAAGGTAGGCCTAGAGGTCTATAAAATATTAATAAAATTACCCTTTATATTTTTATTTTAATACTTCATGTGTTTTATGGGAACAGATAACAAATGTTTTTGGTAGCTTTATATTACATTCCACTCCAGTAAAAGCCACACAAGAATGTCATGCACACTTTATCGTACCTTCGTGCTACCCCCCTTAATTAATGTTTGACGTGACGTGTGTCAGAAAATTTTAGTACCGGTAATTGATTTAAATTCTTACATATTTAATTGATCTAAAAGTTGTATTGCCAATTTTTATCTTCTAAGTGTTCGGTTTGGCGCCCGGACTTCACAGTGAATAGTATACTCTGCGCGACAGCGGAAGTAAATAAGACGCGCGGCCAAACAAACGCATGTCATGCACAATCTCAGTGACTTTATATAACTATCTGTGCATTGTAGTATTATAACACATGTGACAGCATGTTTTTAAGACTGATAAACCATCAATATGTTTTCAAATGTTCTCGTAAATTGGCATTGAATATCCAAGTTAAATTGATAAAAAGTGTCATTTTTGCGTTGTAGGCCACTTTAAATACCCTTAAATGTTTAATGGGTTAATGTGGATATTCACTAGAAAAAACTATTCTTCTTCTAAACAACGGTATTAATTTTATTAATCTATCGTGTATGGTTTGGAAATAAGGATCAAAAGAGTAAAGCGCCGTGCGGAAGCGTCGCGACGCACTCAAAGCGCCAAAACGGCATGTAGAACAAGATGGATTTTTCTCGGATACGGCTTATCGTATGTGTTTTGAAGGAATCTTTCTAAAAAGTATAATATCATCTTGTTCTACCGCCGGTAGGGGTCCAACTTTCATAACTTGCCGATTGCCGCTGCACCAATAGTCTTGTCGTCTTGGACCTAGGTCCTAGCTAGTCTTCCATACAAAAATGTCGAGGTGTATATTTAACCTAAAATATAACAGATTAGATGGGTATAGGTCGACGTCTCTGAAAACACAAAGTTCACTGAATAACAGTGATTTTCTTGCCTAGGGTGTGATATGCTGCTTTCGTCTGGGCTTCAATTGTTCCAACGTTGATGCATTGACCAAATACACACAAAACCACCAAATCATCCGTTTCAATAAGTTTAATTGTACCACCCCTTATGGCTAAACCCCCATCTTTGAACTCAACAGTGGCTTGAAGTATAGTATCAATCTTATAATAGACAGACACAAACTGGTTGATTGGCCAAGAGTGAATGAAAAACGTTTTCGGCCTTTTTAGTTTAAAAACTGTGCATTTCCTGTACGACCTAACTAAATCATCGGTCATGTAAAAAACTTTAAATTAAATTCTCTATGAAGACATTTTCACGGGTGTTATAGGCTTCTAGTACATAGGCCAAGCTGCTAAGAAAAGTCCAATCCTACGGTTTTGTTCGTATGTCTTCGTCTATGTCATTTTAACTTCTGATATGGACTTAAGTCCATCAGTTCTTGGGTTAGGAATTAGTGAACGGTGACTTTAGAGCCGTCCTAGCAACGAGGCACATAATAAATTCAAAGTTGTTCTGAATCGGCGTTGTTGATTCTGGCATTGATCCGCGGGTGTTTGCACTTTCCATACTACAGATTGCTACATTCCCTATTAATAAAAAAGTATCGATCTTTGGATGGTTATCGCTCACTCGTCGATTGCGTCGGGGCCTACAGGGTTGGCTTGGTCGCTTTGGTTTACTGTCCCCCCACCGATAATCAGTTTTATGAACGAGTGGGTATAGACTCTAAATACGTATTTATTTATTTATTTATTTATTTATTTATTTATTTATTTATTTATTTATTTATTTATTTATTTATTATTATTTATTTATTTATTTATTTATTTATTTATTTATTTATTTTATTTATTGATTTATTTATTTATTATTATATATATTTACAACAACGCGGCGGGACTTAAGCGTTTTCCTAGTATATAAGCTAGCCCTTCACCATTGAAATAAGTAGCTCTAATATGTAGGGAAGGGTAGGTACTATCCATATTTGTACCTTGTATAAATCCACGGATCAATAAAAACTTGAACTTGAACTAGGTACCGTAGGCCCTCGGGTAGGCCTATCCATCTACAGCCGATGGTGGTAAAGCCCCATAAGCAGTGAGTGGTGCATTGATAAAGGTATGTCAGACATGAAAGAATCATGTTTTTTCGAATTTCTATGACTTGTTTATAAATAATTCGGTAAATTATAGGCCGTAAATAAAATACCTCTAGAGCGTGCTTCACGAACGACCCAGGTTCATTTCTCGCCAACGATGTACCGGTAGCTTCCTTCCAATTTCCATTCGAAATTCGAACGTTGTCGAATTACTACCGCTTTCTAAAGAATACTTCTCGTGCTTTTAAGGCTCGCAAGGCGGTGTTTAGTTTGTCAAGAAATACAATGGCGGCTAATTTGAAATCTAGGCAGGGTCCATAGCTGTGCTCCATAGTTTTTGTTCTTTTTACTTCAATATACCAATTTTCATAGGACTAGTAAAAACGTAGGCCCCTGCTATCAAACGATTGGTTTACGATTTCTACGCTGATAAATGCACTCAACACAACTTAAACTTGATTAGTTTTAAGAAATTAATATATTTTAAAATGATTTTGCGATTGCTGCGTACTAGGAAAACGCCAAAGTAGTTGTTAGACGAGTGAGCGAGCCATGTGTTGATTACCCTGAGTTTAGTTGGTGTAAGGGCGCATCAACTGTAAGGCCTACAAACCAAATTGCCACTCTATAAAATAGCCTTATGGGCTTGGGAGGAAAGGGAATGGTCACGGGTACTCAACACATGGCTCGCTCAATCGTCTAACGACTTTGGCATTTCCCTAGTATAATCATTGCACAAATATTTGTGGTCATAGGCCCTTGTTGAACAGATACACCCCAAGCCAAATAGAACAGCCAGTGGCGTAACTTTAAATTAGAGGCCCTGGCCAAAACAATACGTGAGGCCCCAGTGGTATCATCCAAAAATTATTAATGGGTAATCACTCTTTCCTGGGTAAGGTATACATGATATTCATTATCGATTATCAAAATGGCAATGTCATTATCGAATCGATATCAAAGATAAAGTCATGTGTCGATATCACCAACGAAGCCTGTTCCGACCTATGATTGTGGAACCTCAAGTGTGGCAAGTGTCAGTCAAAACAATACATTTGCATTGCGTTTGCTGCCTCGCTGTCAGGTGTTTGGCTTCAGTTATTGACTAACATCGATAATATTGATTATCGTGTGCATCCCTAATTTTGTTGGATGAGCGTAGCGAAGATTCCATTCTACTACACTGGCGGAAAAATTCCGGAAGGTTTTTTTTTTGTATTTTTGTCTGTTTGTCCACACGATTCCGGCTATACCGATACTTCGATTGCAATGAAATTTTATAGAGGCCTTTAAAATCTCTGAACTTAGAACTGCCACGTTTTTGAACGCAATCGGAAAATTATTTCTCATGAAAATCGCAATATTACGATTTTTTTCGATTTTTAACAAAATTCTTCGATTTATAACACCTACATGCTTTGTCCGATTGTAATAATTTTTTTACAGAACCTTAATTTTATGGATTGATATATTCGTGTGAAATTTGAGCGTTATCGAAAGATAAATTTCTTTACAAAATCGCAATTTTACGACTTTTTTCGATTTTTTAACTTTCTTTGGCTTATAGCACCTACATGCTTTATCCGATCGTAATGATTTTTTCACAGAACCTTAATTTTATGAATTATTATATATTCGTGTGAAATTTGAGCACAATCAAATAATTATTTCTTATGAAAATCGAAATTTTACGATTTTTTTCTTTTTTAAAATTAGGTATATTAAAAAAATTAAAAATTAAAGTTTATTTTTTATTTAATTTAAATTAATTTAAAAAAAATCTTCACCTTAGTAATGATATTTTCACAGAACAACAGAAAATCCGCATAACACTTGGCAACTCAATGCACCAATTACGCTCATCCAACAACGCGGCGGGACTTAAGCGTTTTCCTAGTATTTTACATAGATATTAAGAATATGGTGATGTATTGCCTTTTGAAAGAAAATAGTTGAAAAAGTCAGCCAGAATCCATAGAATAAAGGTTTTAATTGAGTTTTTTTAGGTATATACTAACAATTAACAAGTAACAATAGAAACTTGAGAGCAATCACCTACAATGCGTTCAAAAAGCACTTGCAAAAGTAAAGAGATCCCACGCAAACTAAAAACTTACAAAAAAGCTCACCCATCAACGCGACTAAAAAAGCGTTCGCGATGCGGTCAAGTAATTCTACACCTTACACTCACACACACACACACACACACACACACACACACACACACACACACACACACACACACACATCACACATCACACATCCTTAGCTACGAAAGTAAACAACATTTATTTAATTAAAAATAACACGGAAAGTAATTCTTTGATTTATGACCTAATTTTTTATTCGAGACGATTCATATTTGTATTTTCCTAATACCGGCTAAACAAAGACGATTAGAACACTTCGATTGGAGACAAATCATGATTTTATTTATCAATCATAGCCTCGTGTCTGGACCGGCACCTCCACCAACTAAAAATCTTTTACTCTGTATACGTAATATGAAGGCCGATAATTATATCATGTGGTTGGCTCGGTCGCTTTGAATTCAAGTGCACCACTTTAGAGTATAGTTATGCAATTGAGAGTGAAGTTGAAAAAATGAGAATCTATTTCTTTATTTGTATATTTATTTAGCCTATTTACCATTACATGTAATTTACTGCCCTCCTAACTAAATCAGTTTTTATAAATTAATATCGTAGACGAAATTATTTACTTAAATAACACGTCTGTATCAGCACCTCCAAAGTTTTTGGATGAGCGAAGCGAAGACATAAATTTCACTGACCCCTCAAAAAATTTAGCTCGGGTGTTTTTTTTCTCCTTTTTTTCTCTGTATTTTTGTCTGTTTATTTGCGCTCTACCGGGTAAACGGCATATGCGATCTTGATGAAAATTTGAGGGGACCTTCGAAATTTCTGAACTTAGACTTGCCACGTTTTGAGGTACAATCGATCAAATATTTCTTATGATTATCGAACTTTAACGATTTTTTTCGATTTTTAATGAGATATTTGAGTGATATTTGGCAAACGGCTACTCCGATCTTGATGAAACATTATGAGAACGTTTAAGGCTATTGTACCACCTCTAGTCGATAATTTGAAAGTTGAAGAAACATGTCTGAAAAGTTTTCTGAATGAAAGAGGGCCTTACTTAAAACAGTTTTTTTTTTTTTTTTTGCGGGACATCACCTCACTATCGGCCATTATATGTCATTTTTTGACAATCGTGTAGCCAGTTACGCTAGTGCAAAATACAATTTTGTAAATCGGTTTTCTGGATATAGTTTCTTAACGCCTTTAGCTACAACTTCAACTATAAGGTCAAATAGATTTCTGAAATAACAGTTAGTGTACGTGTTAAGGCCGAGGCCTGAGGTTGAATAGTGGACTGTAAATTGTAGAAAGAAATGAATCAAAGCAATGAACTTACCCAGATTGTAGTGTGGGCTTGAGAAAACGTGGCCAGTAAGTGGGCGGCGCAGTGGCGCCATAATTAACGAGTAATAGGCCTATCAAGTAACTATAGAAAAAGTAATGAGATCCCACTTAAAAACGTAATCATTGGACATAAATTTTCAAAAAAAGCTTATCCACCAACGCGAATGGAAAAAGCGTTTGCGAAGCGGCCAAGTTAAAACATTGGTAGGTCTACTTAATCTGATTTCTAGTACCTTGACTCGACTCGAAAATCGAAATTTCGGGTACACGCACACACCTACTTTCTATGTGTATCCAGCTAGGCTTAAGCCTAACTTAATTCAAAATTCTTTCATTATGGGTCATAATTTACAACCAACTAGGGCCCAATGCCCACCCTAGACCTAGACCTACCTACAAAGTGCCATGATGACAGTAACTAAACTAGGAAAACGCTAAAGTCCCGTCGCGTTGTTGAGCGAGCACCGGTACGTGCAACACGACCCGAGTACGACATTCCCATAATGTTACATACCAACATAGGCATACCTTCAAAATACTTAAAGACAAAAACTTTTAATGTTGAATCTTCACTGCCTCCTTGATATTTTAACATCATTTTTCGAATTATGATTACCAATAAGTCTTTAAGGTCTTGACCGATTTAGCTGAAAATTTGTAAAATAGGAGATAATGTTGTACTTATTGATCCTGCAAAATTTCATAACGATCGGAACATTTTTATTTTTTTATTTTTTTATTTTATTTTTTATTTTTATAACTAACGATTGGATTTTGTTCAAAAACTGTACAGCAACCCGCATAGGTGGTATGTACATGTGTGCAAAATTTCAGGACGATCAGAGAAACGGTGCGACCTGTACCGAAGCAATAACAGGGAAAAAAAACAGACATTCGAGCCATAAGAGTCAAGTGGAGATGCTCGCTACGCTCGCTCAAAAATGCACTAAAAACTTTCCAGCTATGTACTGCATGTGGGTATCTGGGCACACGCATATTTCCGCGTATTCGCGAATGCCAATCCTTGGATTTGAAATGTGTTTCTCCCTATTAACTCAAGATATTTTTTAATGTAATTACTATTATCTGAGTGCAAAATATTGTAATGGTACACTTGTCAGTTCAAAAACTGTCTGGTAAAATTCGCTCAATATATGTACCAGATATTTGTACCTATTAACTGTGGTGAATTCGAAATGTTAATATTAACACGTGTGAGTCAAATAAAAAAATTAAGTCGTCATCTATTTGTTATTTTTTGTTACTTAGAAGTATTCATTATCATGCTGACAAATATGATAATTACAAAACAATAAGGCTATTCGACCGCGTTTTTCTACTTTCCAAAATATGCTACCAAGTCAAAATATAGTTAATGTCTTTGAAACCTGGCTATTTTAGAAAATCAAAACTATTTTTTTCAAAATTTTCTGATCCGGTACACGGCCAATATCGCCACCTAAAAATAATTTCAAACTTCAATTCGCCAAGGCACACCATTCAATGTAGGGTGTTGTGCTTTTGTGACATTAATTTTCAACTAGTTGTTTAAAGGCTGACGGAGAGATTTTTTTAAACAATTGCCTTTCCTGCTAATTTTTTCGTTTTGCGGTACAAATCGATAAAAAATACCGCCAAACGAAAAAATTCGCAGGAAAGACAATTGTTAAAAAAAATCTTTTTTCTCTCAGTCAGCCTCTAGACAACCAGTTGAAAATTAATGTCACAAAAGCACATCACCCTACGTTGAATGGTGTGCCTTCGCGAATTGAAGTTTGAAATTATTTTGAGGTGGTTATATTGGCCGTGTACCGGATTAGAAAAATTTGAAAAAAATAGTTTTGATTTTCTAAAATAGCCAGGTTTCAAAGACATACACTATATTTTGACTTGGTAGCATATTTTGGAAAATAAAAAAATGCGGTCGCATAGCCTTAACCATTGCGTAACCAAAAAACAATTTTTATCCTCTGCGTCCTAGAATAATAATGATTTATTATTATTATTTATTTTATATTATTGGATGTATTTTATTTATCTATATTTATTGTATTGGACGTATTTTATTTATTTTACATATTTATTATTATTATTATTATTATTATTATTATTATTATTATTATTATTATTATTATTATTGAAACTGAAATAATTTAATACAAGTTTATGTTAACCTAGAAATTTTGTAAACAATACTGGCAAGCGGGTAAACGCAATGTTTTAATATCACGCTGTTGTTAAATGGTTTTACGCTTAATCATGTTTTTAATGATGTTAACAATTGGCTTGGATACATACTTTGTTTTCTTTAAAACGCATAATAAATCGTGAAATAATTACAAGTTAAAAAATCCTTGTATCTCAAATCAAAATTGTAAGGACACAGCCAGCGGTCTAGCTCTGGGGCACCTCAAAATTCTGGTGTAGAGTGACAAACATTTTCAAAGTTGTAACTTAGTTTTCGTAAGCAGTGTTACAGCTATTTTAACTCGATTTCTCTGAAAAAAAATATCAAAAAATGGTTGAAAATGTATAAATTTGGGAATGTTTTAGGCTTCTGGGGCACCTCAAATTTTAAATTCATAAAATCCATATTTCACACTGTTATAAGTTGAGTACCATACCAGCTTTTCGCAGCTATTCAGTTTCAAAAATCAATAGTTTTTGTTTTGCTTTGTAGTTTTAGTCCACAGTCCACCCTACTGTCCAAGCCTAGCCATCAGTTTGGTGCATGGTCTGCATATCTAGGCCCAAATTTGTCCCATTGGCAGCCCCAATGCCACCCGGCCCCTTTGGCTCCAAAAGGGTGTCTCGAAAAGGTCGTATTTATAGACCTCTCAGAAAGGGACATGCTTCCCATACGATTTCTGCCTCCCTTAAGGAGCCCGAAGGGCGGGGTGGCATAGGGTCTCCCATTGGTTCAACTAGTGAAGGGCAGCGCTTGAAGTGGTTAGGGGTAGTAAGTGGTTAGTGGTATGGGCCCTTCCAATCACAAATCGTACGCGGTGTCGGGTCTGAGGCACTAAGTGTAGGTACTTTAGAGCTAGTATCCGAGCCTAGTTGCGTCAAGGAATGGCTTGACCGTTCGTCTTCGGTTGGAGGTCGAGGCCCAAGCTGGGTGTAAGCAAACGCTCAGGTAGGGCCTAATCCAGGTACTTCCTTCACCGCCATTAACCCACTAATGGACTTTGAATTTGTACGAAGCTCTATTAGAATGGATTCAAAACCCCCTGCAGCCCGAATCGGAATTCGCAAGAATGTTGCTGCAATTAATTTACTGAGACACACAGAACATACATTTTAATAGCTTGTAAATATCCCAAAAGTATTGGTAATATTCGTGTTTTTCTTTTAGACATGGATTCCAATACTAATTCAGAGAACGAATCTCAGATCGTTCAAGCCGTGAACAATAATCTGAGCAATAGCAATAGCCTGCAGACCTTGAGCACTGAGCCCGACCTCAACTACTCACCTGGGACGTACGAGTGTGACGTCGCCCTGCCCGTCGCTAGCCATGCGGAGGCTGACGACTCTTCTCAGACCATCGAGCTCGAAGAAGCTAATAAGATCGAGCCCGGACATGGGTTATCTCCTTGCTGTCGAAGACTCTCCAACGAAGAAGTGGAGAAACTACGCAACGAGAACAATTTATTGAAGGAGAGAATCGAAAAAGTTAAGATCCTGTTGGCTACCACCGGAAAGGAGTTGAGCGGTGTTAAGGACAAAAATGCCTGGTTGACGGAAGAAGCGAGGAAGCTGATGGTTCGCAAAAACACGATGGAAGCAAATAGAGAGGAAAATCAGCAAATAGAACAAGAATACAGCAGACTCTATACTTCTTTTCTCAAACTCTTGGAAGAAACTAGAAAATCAAGAATAGAAGCTGTTAAGAACCTTGTACTTGCGAACACCGAATGTAATGATGCCGAAGAGAAATTGAAAGAAGTGAAAAAAAACAAATCGCAGGAGAAGGCTGCATTTGGGCAACTTGAGCGCATTGAATCCCTAAAAAAAGAAAAAGAAACTTTAAAAGTTGAAAAAGACTTAATTATCAGGAATGCCAATTCTCTTGCGCTCGAGCTTCAACTATGCAAAGCAAAAGTAACGCGATTGAGCAAACAAAATGCTCGTCTCATCGAAACAGAGAGCCTTGTTGACATTAATGACGCCGCGACTTCAAAGCAGTCGTCAACTCGATCGGTTGGTCACATGGCCATGGGCACTGAGCAGATGATATTCGGTCATTTCCTAAATCACCAGACAAACTCGACGCAAAATATGGCACGTGATAGACTGGAGATGAATCACCATGAATCGCAGCCACAGGAGTTGTCGGGTGGTGGCGAGAGTGGACAGAACACCGACATGCACGAGCCTGAGAACCGTCAAGACGTCTCCCATCTGGCATTGACAGCCGAAATCAATAATCAGGTGGATGCCGAGTTGTCGGGTGAGGCGCCTTTTCTGTCTGTCTATTTGTGTGCGTGTGTGTGTGTGTGTCTGTCTGTTTGTCGCGCAGGTCAAACCGCTGAATCTGTTTCGCTTTGTTATAGTAATATCTGATGCCACACAAATACAAGAATTTGTAAAAAAAAAAAAAAAAAAAAACGGCAGCCAAGCTCTCCTTCAAAAGTGTTTGGCTGTGAATGCTGTGAGATGTAAAAGCCGAGCAAAGCTTTTCATTCTTTCTCCCTAGTTTTGCATTGAAATAAGTAAGTTCATTTTGCCTGTTGACGAGCGCCAAGGCAACTATTTTTGTTGTAAATAGCAAAACTTTTTATCTCAAAATCATAAAAAAAAATTGCTTGGCCAATGACTTTTTAAGAGTCTCGTAACGAACCAAATTCAATAGCCAAGCAATTTTTTTTATGATTTTGAGTTTAAAATGTTTACTTTTTATCACGAAAATGGTTGGCTTGGCGTTCGTCAACAGGCGAAATGATCTTACTTCTTTTCATTGCGAAATTATGGAAAAGGAACGAAAAGCTTGCCTCAACTTTTATATCTTACAGCATTCACAGCCGAAGACTTTTGAAGGAGAGCTTGGCAGTGGCTGCCATTGTTTACAAATTTTTGTATTTGTGGGGGATATTACATCTTTTTGCTGTTTGTTTCCCATCAAGGCGTGAATGATGGACTTTGAATGATTAAATTTGTCAAGTTGAGAGTTGTTTTTTTAACTTTTGGGCCTACGGTCCCCCCAAATTTGCCCCCTTGTGTTTTGGGAGCATGTTTAATTTTAAGTTTGTACAAATTACTACGCCTGAGTAATTACGCGTTTTGATTTTCACTTTGATTTTTCCCGGGCCCCATTTCCCCCCCCCCCGGGTTTTTGTTTTGAAAGCCAAAGTGATTGCGCATGAGGGACATCTAAGTGTGGTCCAAGTTTAAAAGTTCCAAGATGTACAGTCTCCTCTGTATAGTGCCTTATTCATAAGAGTACGGAATTTCCTAGCTTTTCATAATTTTGATTTGCTCCGGTACTACCTGTTGCCCAATTTTGCTTTCCATATTCAAAAGTAATAAAGAATGAGAGATATCGAAGTGTATTTCACGTTTGAAACTTCTCAGTTATAGCGTTTGCTTTGAATGATTAATTTTGTCAAGTTCAGATTTGTTTTTTGACATTTTTGAGCCCACGGTCGCCCCAAATTTAGCCCCTTGTGTTTTGGACGCTAGATATTTATAATGGTTATGAGAGCATGTTTAATTTTAAGTTTTTACAAATTACCACGCCTTGGTAATTACGTGTTTTGATCATCGTCCAAATTTTTATTTTCTCCAGTCCCTGTCACCCGATGTTGGTTTTGAAAGCAATAGGCACTGCGCCTGAGGTACATCCAAGTGTGGTCCAAGTTTCATTGTTCATTTCATTTCACTGTTGTCTCTGTAGGGCTCAATAAAGCTCCGCGAAGAATTAGCTAGCTAGCTAGCTAGCTAGCCAGCCAGCCAGCCGGAAGGTTTTCGACGATTTTGAGACACTTTTTTAACACAGAACGGGTTATCGGATCGGGTTGATTTTTATTTTGATAGGTCATGGACCACATATCAGGTCATATACCGAGTTTCAAGATTATAAATCTTACGGGGCGGCGTGTGCAGATAGCTGAAATGAAACCCCCCCAACTCGGGTAGCTGTATACAGGGCCGCGAGTTTGTCGTCGCATAAGCAGTCGCGTGCGCTTGGCTGCGGCCGACGACCGTCGCCCTAGATACCAATATTTGAGGTACTGTTAGGCTTAGCACAGACAGCTAAAGCCTGCACAAAGTCAACCTACAGAAAAGTGAAAACTACAAATTTCCAGTTTTGAATTTTCCAATATTACAGTTTCAATGGGGCAAATAATAATGTTCAGCAATGTTTTGACTTGGCAATACACGCATTCAAAAAAATTGTAAGAAGAATGCCAAGCCTTACACGCTCAAAAGCATTGAGATCT
The DNA here is from genome assembly GCA_024449915.1 of Sweltsa coloradensis. NCBI lineage: Eukaryota > Metazoa > Arthropoda > Insecta > Plecoptera > Chloroperlidae > Sweltsa > Sweltsa coloradensis. The sequence goes on from JAMZAV010000273.1 coordinate 75,235, forward strand.
AAAAGAAAAGCCAAGATTATTCTCATAAATTGAGATACCATAATATTATAAATTGTTTTTAAAGCAACAACTCCACTGAAAATATTGATAAAACTACCCTTTGACCAGTTTTTTTAATTTTTTTACTCTCAAGTACTATACTTTTTAATTAAACCAACATCAATGGGCTAACAAGCCTCCATTCAATTTTAAATAAAAGTTATTGTGTTGTAATTAATTTACTGAGACAACACAGAACATACATTTTAAAAGCTTGTAAATATTCCAAAAGTATTGTTAATATTCGTGTTTTATTTTAGAAATGGATACCGAAACCCCGAACGAGGGGTTATTGGTCAGCGCCCTGTCTGTTAAGCTCCAAGACATTGAAAACTTCATTAACCCCAACTACACGTTCCCAGCTGAGCCGCGCGAAGCGTGTGCTGTCGCCCTGAACCGCTGGGTCCAGACTTTGAGTAGCCAGACGGGGGTTGATGGCCACCACATAGCCGTATCAAAACTCTTCGTCGATATCGAAAACGGAGATGGTTTCCATTCTAGTAGCCACAAAATCGACAGCGAGGAAGTGGAGGAACTTGTTGCGGAGAACACACTTCTGCACAAAGATATCGACCAAGTGAACCGCCAATATGATGCCATCAAAGAGGATGTGAAGATGGTGACTTCACGAAACGAAGAGTTGATTATAAAGACGAATTTGGCAAAGCTCAAGATATTTAAGATGACGAATTATGGAAAGGAAAAGGAGCTAGTAGAGGCCGATTGCAAGACACTAAAGTCAAATCTTGATGAACTTGTGGCAGAATTAAACACCGAGAATGAAAATAAGCAAAAGTTGGAAGTGGCTCTCAAGGAAGTAGTAAACAACAAAACAGATTTTTTAGAAGTAATTGAAACAATTACAAAAAACGAGGCATTAAAGCCCGTTACTGCATATATACAACTTCAGAGAGTCACACTTTTAAAGCATTGTAACAAAATGCTACACGAAGAAAACGTCATGATGATAGAAAAAAATAAAAATTTGCAGTCAGAACTCAAAGAATCCAAAATTCTAAGTGAAGCATTAGAAGAAGAAAACATGCGAATGGCTTGTGATTATTTCAAAAAAAAAATTGTGGTGAAATGAAGGGATTAAAGACTACTCATCCATAAGGACATGAATGAATCTAGTGTAGATGATACATATATTTAGCCTATAATTCAAATTCACGGTAATTTTTCGATTCGTTAAGAAAATATATTTTATTCAATTTCTGAAGTCAAAACAAACCCTAAGTTTGTTTAAAACTGAATCTGGCTCAATGATTGACTAGAAGGATGAAACATTAATAACTTCGGATATTTAAATACTTATAATATGAAGAAGATGTATAACTTGTCCTTGTGGCCAATCAAAATTGTTTCAAAACAATCTCGTTTGATTGTTGATTGACTTCTGGTCTACTTCGTCGTGTCGATGATGAACTTTATACTACAGCTCTTCAAGTCACAGCGGCATCATAGTAATTAATTGTCGTTAATTGTATTTATTTTAATTTTAGGTTATATGGATTACAGTCTTGAATCGAAAATCTTTTGTCGATGTGTTGGTTTAATATCATTGTAAAATAAAGAAACAAAACAAGGAAGGTCATTGTTTAAAAAATTACAACTGCTTTGTATTCTTACATTTAAAATTTTAATGAAAAAACTTCAATTCTAAACTGGTTATATTCATCCATAAATATATTAAAAGTGTAAGCTACCACAGTAAATAGTATAAGATGGTAAATAAATACTGTAAATTGGTGCTACATACATGGAACATAAAAATAATCAACTATCAATCCCAAACTAATATTTAAACACATCCACCTGATAAATAGGTTTAACTATAGCAACTTGTTTAATAATATTCTACTGAATTGCAATTTACATTTAGCAGACAGAAATCAAAAAGCACAAGTGGACATAGGTAGGGAACGGATTATACAAGAGTACCTACTTCAAACCCATTCTTATGTATGCGGCGGAAGCATGGACTATGGGCGAAAGAGAAGAGAGCAAAATTCAGACAGTGGGAATGAGATTCCTGAGGAACCTAGTGGGTAGGACAAGAAGAGGCAGGAAAACATGACCATCAGAGAAATGCTGCGTGTAAGTAAGGTGGTAGGATGGAAGCACATGGTTGAGACGCCTAGTTTGATAGGAGGCCAAAGAAGAGCCAGATGGAAACTGTAGCAGGCAATGATATTTATTTATTTAACATCTATAGTAGGCTAGATCCCCAGTCTCAAATGCGTCCGCACAGGCGCGTGCGTACTAAATTGAAGCGTCATTCTGACCTATTCAAGATGGTTATTTGGCGTTTCAATTTATGCTTTACATTATGTTTCTGGATTGTTTGATATGGTTTTAGCTTGTGCAGCATGGGAATGCACAAACAGAAACAATAAGAAGTTATTGCACAAGGAAATTTAGTTATCATTTGGTTGGCTAATATGCTCGCCTGTCAACTTGACATCCATCTTGAAAAATACTTTTGCTACAAATCTACAACCTAATCCAAACTGATGGCTTCTAATTGTCACGCTAGTGGACCAATGACTGGGGATCTAGCCTACTATAAATGTTAAATATCATTGGCAGCAGGAGACTTAAAAAGGCTAGAGGATACAGCTGAGAAGATGTATGAAATTCAGAAGTTTAGCCATGGTCGCTTAGCCGGTTACCACTCGAACACCGAAGTTAAGCAACCTGGGGCGTGGTCAGGGGTAGAGTGGGTGAAAGCTCTGCCCGGAGACACACGTATACCGGTGACTAGAGTAAACGAGGGTTTGGAAGCTAGTGTAACGGCTTCGTTCTCCTCGACGTCTGCTCGGCAGTCCGGTCAAGGTTACACTGTCCTTTCGCATGGGATGTAAAGCCTTTGGTCCCCTTGGTACTTTTCGAAAGGAGTAGGCTACGTGCTGGTACCGGGTTTCCCCTCCTCCCTTTTCTATTAAATTTGCACTAGTGGTATCCGTTGGTCCCCCAAGGAAGTGTGCTTGGGCCACTATTATTCCTCATATTTGTTGATGATATAGGTGCTGGACTAAATGGAAATGTAATTCTAAGACTCTTTGCAGACGACTGTATCATATACAGTAAAATCAAAGACATTAATGACTGCCTGATCCTCCAAATAGATATGATTATGCAGTGGGTTACTACAAACAAAATGAAACTTAATGCAGAAAAAAGTCAGCTGATAATGTTTACTACCAAGAAAGCCCCCTTTAAATTTTAGTATAAAATGGAAGGCAAAGATTTGAAGTACTTGGAGTCCAGTAAACATCTAGGTATAATTCTTAATGGGAAACTGAACTGGGGGGATCATATACTTAAATAAAGTAGTAAGCAAGGGAAATAAAAATCTTAACTTTGTTATGCGAAATCTAAGGGGTTGTAGTGCTCACGTACGGAGCAAAGCATTCACAGAAATAGTGAGGCCCACGCTTGAATATGCCAGCTGTATTTGGGATCCGCATACTAAATGCCATAAGGAAGCCATTGAAAAGGTACAAAGAAGGGCTGCCCGCAAAGTGCTAGGGAAATATGGGCGAATGTACAGTGTATCAGAAATGATAAAAGACCTAGAATGGAAATCCCTAGAAGATAGGAGAAAATTCTCTAAACTGTGTGGAGTGTATAAGGCACAATCAGGTCAACCAGCTTGGTCGGATATTAATAAAAGACTGCAAGCAGCCACCTTCATTGGTAAAAATGACCATAGAAATAAACTCTTTGTTCCTAGATTCAGGACAGAAGTAGGAAAAAATTCATTTGTGGGGTCTGCAGTTAAGATTTGGAATGGTCTGGATAATAAGGTTCTAACCCCCCTACCCGATAACATAGCAGTTTTCAAAAACAGGTTAAAAGAATATTATTAAATTCAAGAAACTGGCCTGTATGGCCAAATTAGTGTTATATTCTAGGTACTTCTAGTAGATAATAGCTAATAATCTTATGTGCATATTACATGTTTCTTTTTTCAAATAATACATTGAAATGTAAATTGTATCTAGAAACTGGATGTTGTAAATGCTATACTATATGCCCTGTAACAGAGCAAAAGAGCCCAAAACATGGTCAATAAATAATGATGAAAAAAAAAAATACTAAACAATTATTATTATTAAAATGTATATATATATACATATATATAAATAATAATAATAATAATAATTATTATTATTATTATTTAGTTGGAAAGGAAATGGTATTGAATGATGATTAGAGGTACCTGAAAATAGTGTTTTGGGTGGGTTTAGATGCTACAAAGCTCCATTTTTTCAATTAAACTAAGGTCTTCCAGATGTATTTTATATAATTAAATTTAACATAGTATCTGTAATTTTTTAAAACAAATTTTAATTCAGTTGACATTAATTCAAACTTGATATCATTTCAACATAAAAATATGAGAAAACTTAACACAAAAGGTTTTGAAGGTGGCCAAAAAATAGATGCAACAAAACGCTATAAACACTTGAAAATGTTATGTAAACGTACGTACTACGTACCTCTAATGATGATTGACGAGTTTGCACATGGCTGAGCAATCGTGCTCAGATTACAAGTTGAGTCTGTAACTCATTCAATGAAATGATTAGTACAAGACAGACACCGCTTGCTTGCTTGAATGTGGAGTGATTCATGAAATTCCTGAGGGCATGGATAGAAAGGAGAGGGAGGCTAAGTACCTTTTTACATCCAAACCAAGTAAATTAATAAGTTTAAAAAATCACATCAACAAATAATCTTTTTTTTCCTACTGTTAATCTAACTTTCCTATTGACTCTCCAGTTTCTTTTGATAGGTGTTTCATAAAAATATTTTTGTTTTTTTATTAACCTGAGATGGGAAAAGAGGCGTTTACTTTGCAAAACAATTCATAAAAACAAAGTTTTGCCCACTAAAATGATATTTCTTAATATAAATATGAACTCTGCTAAATAACACACTAGATTTAGAATAAAGGCATGACAGAAGTCAAAAGTCAAAACACAGATGGCAAAAATAATTACTGGTACTTACAGGTATAGGAATCATATATGTAATCATCATGTAATGTATGAAAATAATGTTATTTGCAGACGATCTTTTGGTGTGGGGAGAGGTAGAAGAGGAGGTGCAATCTCAAGTTGATGTGTGGAGTGTGGTGGCAGGATAATATGGTCTGGTGTTTGGAAGTGGCCAGAGTGAGACAATGCTGATGACACGAGATACAACAAAGAATGTCAGGATTCTACTAGGACAGATCTTACAGCAAAATAAGTACGTGGGGAGTATAGTAGCATGCGATGGAAGGATTCAACCAGAGACAGGAAGAAGGACACAGCAAGCTGTTGGGTTATTCCAATCTATCCGAGACCTCATATGGAACAGAGAAGTACCAAAGAAGTGCAAGGTTACCATCTACCGGGCTGGTAGCAGCAGAGCAGGCTGTAGATATGAAGTTTTTGAGAAGCATTGTAGGTAGTGATGTGAGTTTTCCGGAAAGATTCGATTTGGAAAGTTTCCATGGAAAATTTCCGGGAAATTTTCCGTTAAAAAAATTAATTTTCTATGATGTCCTCCATATATTAAACATTAATAGAATGACATTTATTGATTTTATGCATTTGTCAGCTTAGGCCTAACTAATAGAAAGACAAGCTATGTCAGGTGTAGCCTTATAGGCCTATACCACCTAACTCTTGTACATACTACTATCAGTATCGACTATCGAGAGCCGACACTGACAGTGACAACAGCTGATGCTTGGAAATTGAGATTGTTTATCAAATTACGTGAAAATGCAGGAATGGGCTGCGTCAGCGAGAGCGACTTGGCGTGACATGGTATTCTCCTTCAGTTAGGCCTATACCTTACCTCATATCTGTAAGCTACTTTATTAGGCGGACCTTTGCCTAGGCCTATATTGTGGATCAATGTCCATCCCTAGGCAGAGGCCCTTAGACCAACTACCCTACAGACAGCCCACAGGACAGGCCTAGAAATAAAATGCAAATAAGGTCTATAAAGCATAAAAGTATAAGAATGGGAAAAGTTATGGAAGATGAGAGAAGTACATAGGGATCCAAATAGGATTGATTCCCTTGATTGGAAAGTCGATGATAGTGTGAAAGGCCAAAAGGCTAGTATAGTATAAGGTGAAGAGTTGACAGGTTAGGAAAGAATAGAGAACAATAACATAATATGAATTACTGAAATAACCTTGGTTTGGTAATGTGTTGTGACTTGTGAGTTTTGTTTCTGTGTCGTTAGCTAATTTTTAGTAGGTAGCCACCATCCGCCTGGTTAGAGACTAGACAGACATTTAGGCTGGTATGTTGAAAAAATCATTGCATTCATTCAGCATTGCATTTGCAATAATACAGTACCACAATTCAATTGGTTTAGAGTTTTGGCAGTACCAAGTACAGTAACATCATGAAATACAATATTGTGAAATCAGTAGCAGGCCCTAAAACTAAATACACTCTTAATCTTCTTGGCACAGGGGGATTTTTGCCTGACATTAAATGTGTTGTAATGAGTTTGAATATACAGTTAAAATTAATATTAAATATTAATTAATGTAAATGATGAATTATAATTATCATCTCTAGTCTAGCACCTAAATGAAGAAATAATGTAACAAAGTAATAAAGAAAATAGGCCTACAAATCAAATTGAAATCAACTAATTACCATTTTCAAACATAGCAAGTCAACCAGCACTTTAGCACAAATATCTTAGAGCTCATATATCTTAGATTTTATTGAAAAAAAATAATAAAATTTAAAAAATAAGATTAAATGTTAATATTAAAGAAGTTGGAAATTTTCTGGAAAAATTGGTCGGAAATTTTCCAAATCGGAAATATTTCCAACGGAAAATTTCCGACCCACATCACTAATTGTAGGCAAGACTAGATGGGACCGAATACGGAATGAGGATATCCGAGATCAAGTAGGCGTGAGGAATTTAATGAAGCAAATTGGGAGAGAAGATTAAAGTGGTTCAGACATGTCAAAAGGATGGAAAGAGCGAGATTGTCAAGAAGGATGATGGAGGTAGGAGACCAAGGGCCAGACCACGACAACAATGGCAGAATAATGTGAGAAAAGATGTGGAACAGCGTGAAGAGGACAGAAGAACATGGAGCCGACCCAACGCAGAGCTGGACGTGGCAACAGATAATGATGAATATGAAAGGAAACCCCAAACACACAGGTATTCCACGCAAACAATTACATTTTATTGTACATTACATAGTTACAAAGAGTCTGAACTAAACAGGTAGTTCCTAGGCAGAATTAAATCATACACAAAACAAAACAGTACCACCTAATTTCTCAATTTCACGGGAAACACTCCCGCAGGTGTAATGGATTTACACAGTACCATCTAAATACATTATGATCCAACATATCTAGGACGCAAGTAGTCAAGATATGTATGCCTACTGTATTTATATCACCAAAAAATAGCACATACATTTTTCATTTAAAAAAAAAATTAAACCACTTTCTGGTATTTTGAATAACTATCTTTAATGATAAGAGCATACAACACAAGCGATTGTTTCAACTAGTATAAAAATGAGAATGAAAACAAAATACAAAACACAAAATATAGGCAATATGCCTATCTCTAAACAAATACGAGGGCATGTACCTAGTTTTTGCCGCGATTCTTTAATTAAGGATAACGTGAATGTCGCTATGGATATATCAATCATTAACACCAAAAATAGCATGGCTAGCTAGCTGCTTAACAATCAATACATCCATAGCGACATTCATGCAATTCTTATAGAATCGCACTGCTGGATTGATTAAGCTGCTAAGAGTACATTGTAATACCAGCATTTTATTCAATCCTGTTTGCAACACCTACTCACATACATCACAGATTTCTCCTTTGACCAATGTCATGAAAACATAAATCAAGACTTCTATTTTAGTATTTTTACAAGTTGTGTTTTATTTTGAAATCATTATTTTTTAGTCTCCTTTAATTTCACCATATTACAAATAACCCTGTCTTAATAAAGAGTGGTAGCATTCTCATGTTGGGGTTGGGTAGGGGCGATGTGAGAAATTATTCTCTGACAGAATTCACAAACTTATTAGTATTGCTCTGCTAATGTTACGAGCGACTGACTACACTAAAGATCAAATTTGGAAAACATTTTGTCTCAATCTACTGTATATAAGCATAGATAATTATTGATTATTATTTATAATATGTATCTTAGGCTTATATATAAAATACATATTTGACTAGACTAAGTTTTCAATGACTAAAACTTATTTTCCCATGTGGAAAGGAGAAAATAAGTCTGTTTTAGCTCATAGCATGAGCATTGTTGAAGGTAGGATATTTCATATTTATTTATGAAGGAGGGAAGCCCCCTCACTGGTTGTGTTATGTGACTTTCCACCCTTCCTATCTCTAGCCCTTTCTCCAAGTATGAATGAAGAGGCACCCTGGCCGAGCAACAACACAAGGGGCAGCTTTTCTCTTGTTACCAAGGGTCCTGGTTCAAATCCAGGGTGAGTCATGGATGTTTTGTCTCCCGAGCACTAGAGTTGGGAGGGAAGCCCCCTTACTGGTTGTGCTGACGGTGTGGCTCAGTATGAATGGTGACAACATGCATGCAGAATTTGCTTCTTGCGTGGCCCTACCAATGGTTTGGTTATGTGTTGTGAGTTTTGTTTGCATGTAGTTAGCTGATTTTTAGTGGCCACCATCTGCCTGATGAGTCTCAGAAGTACAAAACGCGTCGTGGATTAAGGTAACAACTTTAAATTAGCTGCAGTTGTCATCAGCAGGTAAAAAGTTTTTTTGCCCCCAGCCCTTCAGGCTGGGATTTATGTTCTCTTTGCTTTCCCAACCTGTCAACCCTTCTCCAACCTTATTTATACATTCCTGCACTCTCTAGCCTAACTGTCACTAATGTTACCTACAGGTTATAGTTCGGATAACTCATTCGGCCCGAGATATGACGACTCGTAGGTAATTCAACACGCCAAATATCAGACTAAGTGAAGTGAATTTCTAACAGCGAGTATTTCAGATTCCTATTTCCTATCATTAAATGGAAATGCTTTAGTTTAAGATGTCAATAACCAAAAACTTTTATCCACGGGTACCCATACGCAGTACCCAAGCTATACATTTTCTTTGCCAAGACAAGATGCGCTAATACAATCAACGTGTTTATTTCAGATCGTACAGACATTTCATGTACTTAAACGGATAGTTATTAATTAGGTGAAAAATTAAAGTAATCATGTATTCCTCTATACATGCTAATTAGTAATTAATTGTATTATATACGTACTATGTATCAATGAAAATGTTCTTTAGCCCAAAGAGAGTGTAGAGCTAAATGCAGGGCTCAAACAGTTTTAAGTGGCACATGAGCATATCTGTCTGAGCATGTTGGAGAAAATTTAACAAGCCCATACAGAAAACATACTTGACAAATATGTAGAACTAAAATTAGGGATGACTTCGGGTCGAAAAATCCGGATCCGGTTCGGAACCGGTTCCTACACATATTTTTCTTTCTCAATTTTCGTAAATTTGAATCTGCACGGGCTAATTTCGATTGAAAACATTGGCGGGGCGATAATTGATTCGACTTTCGATAGGGGGCGGAGCCGTGTCCCAGACATTGTAGGAATTGCTTCTGTGAAGTAACAGCCAGAACAGTTGCTTTTTGGGAAGATGCAAGTTAAATTGAACAGCCAAGAACAAACAACGGCCTACAAAATTGTTTTCTTTCGTTTTTGTTTATAAAGTTTGGATCATGTCATCTTAAACGGGAAAAATAGAATAAGTTTATGATTAAAATGTTATTAACAAGTTCTGCAATGTTATTATAACACTACACATGGGCCTAGGCTAAGCCTAGGTCAAAATTGTAATACAACATTCATATGGCCTAGGCATAAGAATTTTGCAACCATGGGTGTTTCTGGCTCATTTATTCTCATCTGTGCCTAGGCCCTTAGAGACTTTTAGGTTAAAAATAGAGCCGGTTCCGAAAAAGGGGAACCGGATCGTAATGGAACCGGTTCCGAACCGGTTTTCGGGTACCCGAAGTCATCTCTAACTAAAAAAGATTCTCAGGGTTTATAATAATGTCATTTCCCTAGTTAAGCCAGTCCAATTAGGAAAAGATTATTGGCGCCGAAAATGGTGGGGAAAATTGGCTGTATGTAGCCTATCTTTCTGTACAATTTTTTCACATGCCTGTGTGGGCATGTGAGAAAATAATTTGCGTACCCAACCACAATTTTGACATGCCCAGGGCATGTCAAACATGGTATTTTTTAGCCCTGGTTAAATGACATTTGTTTTGCTTGTTTGCTCAAACACTTACGTTCTTATTAGTTATTATTGGTACTAACATTCAAGCAACTGATTTTCATCTGTGTGCAACCTGGCAAAGTAAAGCACATTTATTCAAATAAATATAATTTAAAATTCAATGTGGACAGTTTATGTCTTTGAAGAGGAAGCCGGCAAATTGATTTTACCTGGTTCCAAATTTCTCAGCCAAGTTTAGTCACATATGTAGGTATACAATTTAACATAATTGAGTACCGTACATGGATTCATATGAAGTCACCTATTACAGTATTAACCCAATTGCAAGCCTACCTTTTTAGTTTTTTGACACATTTTTGCAGTTCAAAATGGCACCCCGGCTTGGAATCGATGCCAAACTTATGAGTTAAATGCTAAACTTTTTTGTTGGATGAACTTTTTATCAAGGGTCGGCTTGCATTTGAGCAAATACGGTGTAGCACTTTCCTATAAATTGACTATAGAAAATAAATGCATAATAAAATCAATTTTTGGTGTAGCACTTTTCCATAAATTGACTATAGAAAATAAATACATAATAAAATCAATTTTTGGTGTAGCACTTTCCCATAAATTGAATATAGAAAATAAATACATAATAAAATCAATTTTTTAGTATTTGGAACCTATAAAATGGTCAAAAACACCAAATAAGTCTGCATTTTCTGAAATGTGATGACAGTGGAGTATATTTTTTTTTATATATATATATATTGCTTAACGTCTCATATACATTCCTTATTAGCAATTATACAAAGTTGTATACCGATAGGCCTACATATACTGGTAGTGATTTATGGTTATAGAAAAAGAAAAGCACCAAACATCAAATCAGTCTACTCTCCTTTAAGAATAGGCCTATGCATCTGGACTTATTCTTGAGGATAATAAGTTTTTTTTTGCAAAGGGCTATTTTATTTTGTTGTACTGCACAGGGCCCCTATTCTGTAACTTTAACCGAGTTGGTTCCGTAGGTAATCGCACGAATTGAACTCGGAAGCGATGCGTCACCAGTCTGTTTACCATGATAAACTCACAGTGACTCATCACTTACGAGATCGATTCGTGCGATTACCTACGGAACCAACTCGGTTAAAGTTACAGAATAGGGGCCCAGTGCACATACAAGCGGCAACTAAGCAACTGGCGGCAATTTAAATGGTAATGAGCATAGTATTTTTTTAGTACACTCTGACTCCGACAGAGTTAAAACTCTTTCAGGAACGGTGGTTACCGATGTAGACAACCAACTAGTTGATTTTGTGTAGTTAAATTAATGCATGGTGGTTAGCAACAACAACCACCTTCCTATGGAAAATGCAGACTTCCCTTGATACTAGTTTGTATCACAAATTTATGCATTGCCTGACTAGAGATTTTATGGACAATACAAAATAGCCAAGTGTAAAAAAATTATAAAATCAGTCGGTTTTTTAAATGTCCAGGAACTTTCGTTAATTCATAACTCTGCATAACTATGTTCGACAAACACATAACTCTGCAGTGATTTAGAGATATATATTTTTTTTACCAGAGACAAAGTCTATGAATTTTTTATATTATATCTAGTTTCAGCAATAGCCCATAGGTAGAGGTACGTGAATTTCGGACTGACGATAAAACCAAAATATGTGCAAATATTGGAATTTCACAAAATGAGCATTAATTGATCAAAACTAAAATAGAAAATTACAAACTTGAATCGCCGCCAAACACCAAAATAGGTCTAAATTACATAGTAATTAATAACGCAAAAATTCACAAAAGATAATATTTTTAAGTTTTAACGATGAAAAATACTAAAAATGAGAATCATTGTTAAATTACGTCGTAATTTTCAATATTGTATGCATTAGGCGAGGCCAGGCTTACTGTTCAATCAACAAAAAGTGAGATGGCGCGCAATTCGAATTGACGCAAATGCGAGAAAAGAGAGTTTCATTCCGATATATCGCAATATGATTACAAGTGATCGTATCGGCGCGATATTTTTGGCCACGAAATTATCGCAATATCATTATCATTACTGCACGATTAACAATATGAATTTTCATATCGTTTCGTTTGAAATCCCTAGAACAAATTATGAATTTAGTCTTAGTAACCCTAACTTTAAAAAGTCTGATTATAAGTTATTTGAACTATTTTAATTTTAATTTTTAATTTTTTTTTTTAAATTTAAAATTTTTTTTTTTACCAATTTATTTGATATGTGGCTAGAATAATGCGAAGGAATGAACAAATAATTACACGCAAAAAATTGGTAAATACCCAATACAGATAAAACCGCTGAAATACAGCTTTAAAACTAATAACACCGAAATCTCAAATTTTAAAAACGAAATTCACTACAAAATAAAACCACTTTCACGGACCTCTACCCATAGGTTAAGTATTGCAAAAAATAAAAATTTTAATTAAAGGAATCATACCAGTACTTGAAAGAAGCAAGTAAGTAGAATTAAATAGAAATGGAAGATGTCTTCAAAATCTTCTGGGATGCGTAAACTCTCCTCGAAATCGAAAACCAGGCGGTCAGCATCTGAAATAAAAATAAGAATTTGAAGAAGACAAAACAAAAAAGAGAATAAAACAACAATGGAGCAAGTGATACTTTATAGTTAATTTCTTGTTTGTATAGCAATGTTCATCAGAGAGTCTCAGGTTATAAGGATGTTCAGAACTGCTCACTCTTGAGTTGGATGGTAAGAGTAAGGGTGTGCGAGAAGTGATGTAAAATGCTTGAGCATTTTCTTTAGGAGAATATTGTCAATTATACCATTTCCAATTTATTTGAAATTGCAATACTGGTACTATACATAGTTACTTGATGAATTTTGGAGTTTCCCTTAATCTGATTGGAAAATTGTGAGTTTTGAATGGGCTACTACTTGGGAATTACAAGTTTTGGTGTAGGCTAATTGAACTAACTTTCTAACAGAAATATGACTGGAAGAATTTTTAATATCAAACTCATTCTAGGTACCTACTCTCTTGATGAACTGTTCAATATTTTAGGTAAATAAATTTTTTAAATAACTTTTAGCAAACCTTCACAAGAAGCTTGAAGAAATTTTATCACCAAGCACTTTTTATTCTCCGGATGAACTCTTCTATGATCTCACATAACCTGTGGTGTAGCACATTGTTTTTAACATTTTGTTTTGACATGGTGTTTTTTAATGTTTAAGTTTTTTTCTTTATTTGTGCGTGTCTATGTCTATGTTATGTTATTACTATTTAATCTTTTACTAATTGTTTTTTTTTTCACAACAAGTCTTAATTTTCAGGTGCCACTGTGCACCAATACTGAATGTATAATGCGATGCTAAATAAATACAAATACAAATACAATACAAATACTAGGAAACGCTCAGTTGGACGCGTTGATAAGCGAGCACGTGCTATAGCTAGACCCACAATGCACATTTTTTTAAATTTTAAAATTTGCGACGTTTGCTGTCCACAGGGCCATGTTTCCGATATTATTTATTATTGCCAAGGTATTTGGGTAAACCCGTATGTAAATCTTTACTTTGTGGATAAAATCCACCGCCATCTAGAGGACCTTGACTCATTGGGAAAAATATTTAAATTCTTTGGTGACAAATAATAGACTGCTTCCTCGAAAGTATTTTGATTACTTCTAGGTGGCAGTGCATTAGAAACTTTGCGCGTCTTTTCGTTGCCATGGCAACGTTACTTTTGTTATAATGTAATTTCCATCTACACTACTTATCGGATCAAACTAAAATTAACATATTCGTGACCGGACGGACATTCTAAATGATTTGGCTATCTAAGATTTTGTCGCCGGTTAGTTTGAAAAAAAAACTTTCGATTAACTTTAATGTAACTTTTTAACTTTTTGAACAATTTTGCCACAAAACTAATGGCATTCAATCGAGAACAAAGCTTGCGGATGGTCAAAATTTCAACTCGATCCGAGCCTCCGTTCGAACGTTATGGCGAGACATACAAACAAAAAAACAAACAAACAAAAAAAAAACAAAAACAAAACGAGTGACAAATTTTTCCGGCAGAGTCAAATGGAAACGCTCGCTTCGCTCGTTTAATTATGTAGGTCTGTGTTTATAGCTTGGTAATTGTGTTTGGATATAAGCAATTAGGAAATAATAATTCAGAAAGCTAGAACTACAGTAGGCCTACCTATGCATGATTATTCTTGTGAAAAAAATTAAACTAGTACATTTTTTAACCCAGGTATTGAATATAGAAATCATTGGACTATTCATTCACTGCTAACACACATTTTTGTGTGTGCACCTTGCGTACTGTGTTGTGTTGAAGACAGAGGCCTAAAGCACACAGCAACAGCATAAAGCTTACTACAAACAGTGAAGTTTGGCCGCAGCCTTAAAACATTCTTAAAAAGGTGGGAAATGATATATATACATACTCAGTTGCAGTGTATGTTATGAAGTAAGGTTTTGTTTGTTTTTGATATTGTTTTATGTTTTAAATTTCCTTGAAGATGGACAGGGAGAAATGTCCAAAACGTTGGAACTAATAATAAAAACCACACGGACTACCCGAAAATACAATGTCTGCATATTCAATCCGTGAAAGTCTGCGATATAACATATATATATATATATATATATTTGAATTTTCAACTATTTGTTAGCATTTAGATTTTAGACAACCACTGGGAACAAAATGCTCAAATATGCTACAAGCATAATCTTTCAGAGAATATTTGATTTGATTTTGATTTGATTGCTGTTTATTGTACATAGATCCCTAGAGAATAACATAAATGTACATTCATGGATATTATACATTGTCAAACATATGATCTACAAAATACAAAATGATTATGTTGCTAAAATAATGAATAATAAAACATTGTGGTAACTCCAGATTTAACTACAGAACTCATCAATTGAATAAAATGCCTTATCAATAAGAAATGCTTTTAATTTGCTTTTAAAGCAGTCGTCACTGGTATTAATTGTTTTCAACTCCATGGGCAGGTTGTTGTAGAGCCGCCTTCCACAACTTCTGGGGCTCCTGAGACCAGCTGTAGTAGTTCTTACTGATTCAAGATGCAGGTCACCCCGATGCCTAGTATCATACCCATGAAAGTCAGAATTCTTTTTAAAGTTAGCTAAATCTTTGCGAACATGTATAACTGATTCGTAAATGTAAAGACCAGCAAGGGTTAGTAAGCCGAGCTCGGGAAATAGTAGTCTGCACGAATGCCGTTTACCAACACCCACTAGAGTACGCACCGCTCGCTTCTGTATCAAGAAGATACTGGTGAAAACTCTCTTGCTAGAGGAGCCCCATAGTATAATACCGTAACGTAAAAGAGACTCAAAATATGCAGAATAAACAATCTTAGCAGAACTAAGGCCAATACGCTGTCTGATAATTCTAATAGCAAAGCAGGCTTTACTTAGCTTCTTAATAAGGTTGTCAGCTTGCGAGTCCCACTTAAGTGTTGAGGCTATGGTAAGTCCAAGGGAAGCTACAGTTTCAGCCTCGGGCAACAAGTGCCCCTCGAAGTGTAGATTCAGCTTGCTGACATTACTGGCATTACTGGGGTTGAGACTAAAGAGTGTAGTTGTAGTCTTCTCTGCATTCATCGCAAGCTGATTTTCGTAAAGCCATGCAGCTTCCTGGTCCAGTTCTTTTTGCGCGGCTTTGATGACTTCAGTGATGTATTTCCCCCAGCAAACGTAAGTAAAGTCATCTGCGTACATATAGACTTCACACCTCGGAGTACACGGTTGTAGATCATTCACATAAACAAGGAAGAATGGTGGCCCAAGTACAGTGCCTTGTGGTACCCCGGTAGTGGTCTTCATCCAAGATGATCTAACCAATTTGGTCCTTCCGTCATCCGAATCTCTGACTTGTACCGACTGTTCTCTACCCTCCAGGTAGGACGCAACCCATTTTACAATATAGTCTGGAAAGCCCAGTGCTCTAAACTTACCAACAAGCCTATTGTGGTTCACGCAGTCAAAGGCTTTTGACATGTCACAGAATACGGCCAGTGCAGAGTCCCCAGCGTCGATGGTTTCGCTTAGTTTTTCTATTACTCCACATAAGGCTGAGGTAGTAGATCGGCCCTGACGGAAACCGTGTTGACTGTTAGTAAAGAGCAAGTTAGATTCTAAATACTGTATGATCCTAGCTTTCACAAGCTTTTCTAAAACTTTGGACAAGGCTGTAACCAAGGCAATAGGGCGATAATTGCCAATCACTGATTTGCAGCCCTTCTTGTGTATCGGGACCACAAGGCTGTTCTTCATCGCCTTTGGGAAGACCCCGAGTTGTAGCGATGTGTTAAAGATTGTTGCAAGAACATCCGCAACCGGTCTGGAACATCTACGGATAACGCGGTTCGGAATTTCATCCACACCAGCAGAGAGAGTGTTCCTTAGGGTCCTGGTAATGTTGAGGACTTCAGTCCCTGTAATGGGTTCACAGGGGAAAGGCGTTGAAGTGACCAGCAGGTCCGCCTCCTGTATGCCAGAATTATGTACTCCAGGATCCACCAGAGGGGGGGTCCTACTCTTAATTATACTTTCTGCCGCTGTTACAAAAAACCTATTGAAGCTATTTGCAACTTCGGTTGGTTCTGAAATAACCTTGTTTTCTAGGCTAAGGTGGATCGACGTAGGCTTTGCTTTATTGCCGTGAAGTTCACCGTTTACTATCTTCCAGACTGCGGCACTCTTGTTAGCTGCTGTGTTTATTTTCTTATTGCAGTGGAGTGATTTTGTTAGTTCAATAATAGTTTTATACTTTTTCTTTATCTCCCTGTAAAGTATTTCCTTGTCTGGAGTTCTCCAAATCGTCCAATCTTCATATGCCTTCCGACATCTTTTACCCCATTCTTTCACTTCTGCAGTAACCCAGGTCTTTGTGTTATCCTGGTGCTTTAGTGGCTGAAGGGGGAGTGACCTATCAAAACAGCATTTGAATTTATCAAGAAAGGTATTATACATAAAGTCTACATTATTTGGCTCCGTGAAAACATCCATCCAGGTTTCTGACGAAATGTTGTTCCAGAATGTGTCGATGCTCCTAACGCTGAAGTTTCTCCGTAACTCTCTACAGTGTGTAGGCCTAGTCGTTTTGTCAAGAGAATCTTCCTTCTTTCTGTGTAGGAGGTCACTACCGTCAATGTGGCACCATATAGCCCCGTGGTCCGAGAGCCCGTTGTGGTTCACCTCTATGTTGACTGTAAGGAGATTAGTAGTGAAAACGTTATCGATAATGGTCCCTACCCCCCTTGAATGAAGTCTTGTAAGTTCCTGAACTCTGGGAGTGTATCCAAATGCCAGTATCAGGTTTTCAAGATCTCTCTTTGAACTGGAATCCTTGGAGAAATCTACGTTGAAGTCTCCACCTATAAGAGCGTGTGTTTTCTTTTGGGCCAGAATAGTTAAGCATTTTTCAAGCTGTTGTAGAAACACCTGGTTGCAGCCCGCTGGTGGTCTGTACACGGCAACAATGACGATAGGCTGAAGAGTCCCTGTACTAAAGTTAAGCTCAATCCTGGTCGCGGCTACCTCGAAATGATTGGGTATACCTAGCATGTTGATTCTATCAAATGGCGTATGGGTATGGTCTTGCCGCACAAAAATGCACGAACCCCCGTAGGCGGTATTAAGAGCCACTCTGCAGAATGCTGCGGCTAATCGATAGCCACCTAACTGAGTAAGTTTAATCCGGTCATGGTTCAGCCAATGCTCTGTTAAGCATACCACCTCCGGCCACTGTCCGTCCCTGCAACCAGCCAGGCACTCGTTCTTTATTCTCGACTCACATTTCTATGTGCAAGTACTCAAAATGTTGAGTTTTTCGAGTTCTTTTCTATACTCGACATCGAGTCAAGTTTGGTTTTAGGCTCGAAGATTTCGAGTAGAGCTTTACACGTATGAAAACCTATAAAAACTGAAAAGAACCATCATCACAGTAGGGCTAGGCCTACGTGTAGAGGCCCATAGAGAAATAAAGCCGTAGAGGCCGAGGCCTATAACAACCTAGGCCACCTAGGCCAGGCCTACTTTGTGTATACTGTGTCGACAAAAAGTAGGCCTTGGCTCTAGAGACTGCTTGCTTTCAAAATTATTACAGTAAACAACAAAAGAGACTTGGATGCGGGAGCCAAAAATAGGCCTACACGGCGTCGAAAACTATCTTCCTTTATTGGTTTTGTTCCATCTATATTACTAATATTTCTGATCAACTATTGTGAAGAAAGTCTGCCAGTGAATATTCCATTAAAGCACTTTTTACGTATTTTAAAATCGAAGTTGGCGTAGTTTGACATGTTTTATGTTTCTTCCTTCAATCTTACATCTTTGCTTTGACGCTACGCTTGAAGGTCAAACTCACCGAGCGAGCGACGCGAATGGACGGAAACAAACAGAGACCAGAGCGCACGTGTGGCGCGCTCCGTTGGCCATTGCTGGAACTCGTTCCATTCAAGGGCCCTGAATATTCAAACGTGTTTTAATAGCATTGGAAATGCCTAGACGGCAAATATTATATATTATAATGCGAGTGCTAACTTGGAGGAAATTTTTTAGGACAAAAACATCGCATCAGTAAATTGTAATGGAGCCAGGAACTATAGATAACACAGGTAGCGTATATATTACATTTAAGGTTGCCGTTTGATAATCGATATACGATATATCGATACGATACAATTATTTCCCGAAACGATCGATAATCGATTCAGTCTTCCCAAATAGCTCGCCCTTCCGAATTTTGTAATTAACCGTTCGCTCTGCATGACTTTAAAAATATTTCCAGTCAAGACATGAATCGCTTTATTTCGTAAAAAATTCAGCCACTTCGAGATCTACAACACGCATAAGGTGTGAAGTCTGAAGCGCAACGCATTGCCCCTGCCCTGCTGCAGTGTAGGCAACTTGCATGCATGCATGCTGGGTGGCTTCACTCGCCTTGCCTCGTCACAACCAATATTGTAGTACTCACGCCACTCAAGGTAACACAAGCATCTATCGAGATGCATTCCTCCCAGGGTAGTAGTACTCACGCCATCAGACACAAGCTCTATCGAATGCATCTCCAGGTAGTATATCACCACCAGTAACACAAGCATCTATCGAGATGCATTCCTCCCAGGGCCGGATAAAAGCATTTGGCGCCCCTAGGCTATAATATTTTAAGCGCCCCCTGTATTGGCCCTATACCTACCTACCTACCTATCTACCTACCTACCTATCTACCTACCTACCTACCTACCAACCTACCTTCACAAAAAAATAAAAATGCTGATTATTTTTGAACTAACTGCAGTGGTGACTACTACAATGGCTTCCTCGCGCTTTCTATTTTGAGCACCACTTAACTTTTGTTTTATGTTCCATGTTGTTTCACTGTTGTCACTAACTTCGTTTGCAAATAAGAGTTATAATATTCAAACATAAAATCGCAATAAACACTTAATCACTTTAATTGGTACGATACTGTATAGGTTTAAACACAATAATACAATAAATATATGAGAACAAATTAATTTTTGTGCAGAGCGTTAACCTGAAAGTGAAAAAAAGAACTTAGCACTCGCGCCGTTACGCGCGAATAACCATTTTAATATTTAATAAATTTGTTCGCCGCGCACAAAACTGACACGACTGTTTGGCCGAAAGTGTTAATACGAACTGAGTGATGTCTTGGCTTGGCCCTTGAGCTTGACTGCTTGAGCTATGTCCTCTTTTCTCCAAAAAATCAACTAGTTACTTCAGTTAAGAGTACTTCACACTTTCGAGTTAAAAAGTACTCCTGAACGACATTCATTTTAACTGTTGTAAGAATTATGTTTACTCAAACTTAAAACATGTGATAAAAGGCTTGGTGGTTTGAAAGAAGGGATGAATGCTGCAGGTCAGGGGGGCGTCGATGGGTGAGGTTATTTTATTTCCTGTCATAAATTTATTGAGAGTGACATTCTACAGAAAATATGCATTGTCGAAGACCCAAATTCCAATTTAGACATCGTTTTCAAAGTAAACAAACACCATAAAGTTCTCTTTCCGAGTTTAGAGTGGCTGGCATCCTATTGATATAGTCCTTCTAAATCTAATAGCTTACTACCCTGACAAATTTAGAGGTTGGCATAGGAATACCAACTACTTTTTAAAATTCATTTAGGCCTATGTTACAATAACATTTAGAAGACAAGGCAACTTTGTTGCACGAAGCTCTCAGAGGGCGCAGTGCGCCCTCTGAGAGCTCGCGCCTCTAGGCTACAGCCTAGTTACCCTAATGGTTAATACGGGCCTGATTCCTCCCCACCCCGCGTCATCTCGGTACCGCTTTACTTTATTCCAGAGTGCTACGATAATATTATCTAATCAGTTCTCTCAGACCAATTTTACTTAGTCTCACAAAGTAATGTTGAATATTGTTCATCTTGTCACGTAATAAATAACAGAGCATTGAATAGTTGCTGATAATAGCTCGTAAATGAATGAACGACAATCCCAACAAAAGCTGAAATGAAACTTCACAGAACTAAGATTTCCGAGAAGCACGACCTTCACAAAGATAACACTTGAGCTGGGTAGCATCTGTTTACACTACGTAGCACACTCTTGTCTGGCCGGCCAGCCTTGCGTGGAAGGGGGGTGGGTGGGTGGGTTTGGGGGGGGGGCGCATTGCTAGGGTGGAAAAACCTTGTTTTGAGCAAATAGAAACTTAACAAAAGATGCACTCGCAAAAGGTCCACGGTCCACTCCGGTATGCAAGAAAGTATAGGCCTAATTTTTATTCGATTATCGATCAACGTAAAAATTAGCAATATTTATCGATCGATACTCGATTGCACATGTGTGATTTGTATTTGTATTTATTTTCGTAAAGCTGACCCCTTGCACAACGTGTTCGGGGTATTTTAGATGTCAGTAACATAAAATTAAATTAACAATTTACATTAATTACATTCATATTACATAATAATTGATTCAGTCCACAAATACACACCCATTTTCATATCACTATGCACTTAACTTAAAATCATCAATCATAGGATAGATACACAAAACTCTGCATGGTAACTGCAATTAACTATCCTACATGGTAAAACCTGTTGTCTGATAAAATGTAAATTATACATCCAAAATAAATATCCTATCAGTCACATAGTATTGCTTGACTATCATTTAACCATTTTCTAGTGAACCTGATTTATCCTACTGTGCCCCACTAGTACCTTTAACTGTTTCCCCCTTTTGAAAATCAGAAATTGAGTAGAAAGCACTTTTCTTCAGGTACTTTTGAGTTATTCGGAGGAATTTGTCTATGTTTTCTTTTTCTGCTCAAATATTCTCGGGTAAGCAATTAAAAAATGTTAGGGCTCTCCTGCAAGACCCTTTTTGGCTTCTTGTCGTGTTGCATCTTTCTACATAATATTTTTCTTTACTGGCGGAAAGGAGTGATCGTCCCACTTTATAAAAAGGGTGACAGGAAGGATGTAAAAAACTACAGAGGCATCACCCTAATGAGCCAAGGAGCTAAAATATATGAAAGAATAATACAAGCAAGATTAAATGAAATAATAGAACCACAGCTAAGGGAAGAGCAGTATGGGTTTCGGAGTGGAAGGTCAGCCACTGATTTGATATTCGCAGTGCGACAAATCATGGAAACTAGATGGGAGGCAGGACAAACGGTGCACATAGTGTTTCATGCCCCAAGGAAAAGTGTGGGAGTGCCTAAAAAAGAAGGGTGTTAGCAACGGCATGATCGAGAGAATAATTAGTATGTACCAACAATGTACAAGTTGTGTTCAAACAAACCATGGAAATACTGAGTGGTTTAACACTAACTCTGGCCTAAGGCAAGGCAGTGTAATATCCCCATTACTATTCTCAATAGTAATGGACGACATATTAAATAAGATGGAACCAGAGACGGGAACTGGCACAAGGACAATGATTTATGCGGATGACATCCTAGTGTGGGGAGAGACAGCTGAAGAAGTGCAGACAAAAGTGAAGAAGTGGAAACTTGTAACAGAAGAATTTGGACTAAAGATCAGTGTAGGAAAAAGTAAAACTATTGTGATGGAAAAATCTAGAAAGATAGGAACAAGTAAAGTAACTAGAGAGAAAATTAAAATTGGAGATGAGGAACTGGAAGAGGCAGAAGAGTTTGCGTACGTAGGTAGCATTATCACAAAGGAGGCAAAGATGGGAAGTGAGATCAGTAAAAGGGTGGCCCAGGCAGAATCCTTCTATCAGCAAGTAAGGAAGTTACTTTGGAACGAGGATTTCCCTAATGAATGCAAGGTGTTATTGTACAAGGTATACTATCGATCCATCCTTACATATGCTTCAGTGACCTGGACACTAGGAGCCGTAGATGCAAGTAGGATTCAAGCAGCTGAAATGAAGTTCGTAAGAAGCATAGCCGGAATATCGAAGTTAGACAAAATTAGAAGCCAAGAAGTCAGGACAAAAGTTGGAGTTGAGAAGCTATTATTCAAAATTGGACGAGAAAGTTTGAGATGGTATGGAAATGTCAGAAGAATAGGAGAAGAAAGAATTCCAAGGACAGAATTTGAAAGTGGGGACAAAGTTAAAAGACGAGTCGGTAGACCAAGAGAGAAGTGGAAAGATCAAATAAGAAATGATATACAGGAAAGAGGTGAGAAGTGGGAAGAAGTCGAAGCAAGGAAACTGTGGGAAGACAGAAGTGGATGGCGTGAGCTGGTGGGAAAAAGTGCGAGTGAACCTGAAGAGGACATGACAGGCCTGGCAAGCCGGTGTTAACGACTCATAAAAGGCCCTAGAAAATTGGTGGCTATAGCCACCCCCTGACCTAACTCAAGTTGGAAACAGGAGTCAGAAATAAATATATATTCCTAGTGTCATGTCCATGCATATTTTTATTTACTGAAGCTTCTATCTGATGTTTAGCAATGAGTTTTAACAATTCATCTACATAAATACAAGGTACTGTGAGTATTTATAATTTTTTGAAGTAATTTACACAGGATTCTCTGATGCCTAATCCCGCAATTACACGGACAGCATTCTTTTGGATTTTAAAGGGATCGTTCACCTCTTAAGTAAAGGTGTACCCAGACATCTATTTACCTAAGTAGACTCAATTTACAACAAATTCTTACTCGAAAATAATCATAATCACCATATATTAATTGTTAAATATGTAATGAAATTGACTACGTTTTCGCCACTTCACTGTAAACTGGCAACAACGCACGACACGACCTTGGCTTCGGAGTCGAGTAGCCGGGTGTCGCGGCGAACTGAGTTATCGTATTGGACATTTAAAGATGCTTGGGGAGGGGGGATATGACATGTAGTCAAGTATGGCATACTCGCTTCAAATTAGGTTGAAATAAAAACGCATGCCATGTGTTATTCGGCTCAAGTGTCAAGTGTAGAGGTGTTTACGAAGATATGTGGTTTTGACAATCGACTTGAAAAGCGCACAGTGCACTTACTGTATACACATTCAAAACTCCGTACACCTAGCCGAAATATATATATGTTATTTGTTCATCCTTTTGTCGAATATGCTGGTGATGTGGATTTTTTAATCTTCGTTTGTGTTTGGAATGGATCTTCTAATCAATATAGCAATATAGCATAAGATATATTATGAGTGGGGTATGCCTGCATACTCGAACGATATAAATAAAAAGCGATAAGCTAATGGGACTAAGAAAGAAGAGAATGAACATTAAACACTGTCCAGAAACCTTACGCAGACCTCTTCACTTCAGTTGGACACGTGCACTCGTTTCGATCAATCGTTCATGATGACATTGAGGAGTGGTGAGGTACAAAAAAACAAGAATGTTTATTATACGTTACAGGGCAAGCGAATTCTATTCAGAAGTGTTCGTGTAGAGTTTGTACTCAACATGTCAAAATGTCAACCAACAAAGAGTCACGACGAGAGTGACTTTATAAGTGAATTGCTTGAACGTGAGTCGGCGCTAATAACTAAGCATAGTAATTTTGGGCAGATGATATTATTTTCAAAGATGTTCTCAATATTTTACGCCACGAAAAGCTTTGGAAAAAAACATTCGTCAGTACAATAGAGAAACATTGATGTCTGGCGTAATTAAGTAAGCATACCTACTCATTGTTTATGGCTACAATTACGAACAGAAACAGACCTAACAGGCAACATAGATTTATAATTATTTATTCTGTACACAAGTGTGGTCATAAGGAGGCTTTAAATAATAAATATACGGAGTATTCCATGAGAAAATAAAATAAAATGCCGCTTGGGATAATGATACATTGTTAATTGGTTTTCGGATAGATGTAGTACATGCATAACGCGCGAGAGTTATTCGGGAGGTCCGCGGTTCGATCCTCACCACTGGCAATCCTGACATTAACATGATTGCGGAAACTGCTGTTAGCCCATAGCGTTTGGAATTACTTTAATCATGAAGTTTCACTTATTGTGGAAGAATAATTGAATTTTTTAAATGCTAAAACCAAATCGCTTTTATTTTTTTAAAGTGCAAGTAATTCTGTATCATGTGTGTGTGTGGGTGTTTGTGTGTGTATGTAAGAATCGCTATCGCGTGTATTATGTTGTTGTATAGGCAATACTTATTCAACTCCACTGATAAGCCTACCTGTCATGATTGGCAACATACAACTTTATAAGAACGTGCCTATATAATATTTATTCCATTAAATTGACGACAATAACGTATGTGTTTCAAAACAGGTATTGGTTTAACTGTAACGTATTGTTATTCAGATGATCGCAGGCCGTCCGCTTTGTTTTCAGTAGAACAGACTATCTCGGCAGATAGACCGGGACCTGCCTCGCGCGTTACTCGCCGCTAGTAGCTGTGCTGTGTTGCAACACATCGCCCGCTCTGTACCAGTGACGTCACTGACCGGAAGCGCGCCAATGAATTTAAAGACCCCTAGTGACGTAGGTCTGGAAATATACACAATGAACTTAATTTTTATGTTCGTACTTGATTTTAAGAACAACTTGTTAAAGAGGTGAACGGGCCCTTTAAATATACCTCCTAAATACATATATTGGTGTGAGATAGGGTCCAACAGCTTACCTTCAAACAGTGATGGTGGCTGCTGAGTTTCTTGAGTAATAATAGTAACATAAATATATACAAAACACAGTAAAACACGAGACGTTTCGACACGAGGTCTTGTTCACTCAAGAGAGAAAAGGAAAATGGCCACTGACTCTCTCTTGAGTGAACAAGAATTCGTGTCGAAACGTCTCGTGTTTTTCTGTGTTTTGTATATATTTATGTTACTATTATTACTCAAGAAACTCAGCAGCCACCATCACTGTTTGAAGGTAAGCTGTTGGATCCTATCTCACACCAATAGGCACCGTGCGTTGATACTACTAGCGCTCGTAGCGGCGGATTCTAACATATAATTGGTGAAGCTGCCCACAGCTGACGTAAAAGCTTGTATTTTGCTCATGTTAATGTCAGATAAGAGTGTTATTATTTGCCACCATATGACGTGAAAGTCGATGTCAGTACATTAAATCGTTTTCACTATAAAATTGCCGCAATCGCAGTCTGAAAGGCCGACTAGCCCTAATCGTTAATAAAATGTAAGCCTCGCCGGCCTAGCCCTACCTAGACTGGGGCCTACAGTTCAAGGCGATCTGTCATACTCATGCCATGTCCTGCGATTGTGATACCGAGTGTAGTGTTAGCATGTAGAATAATTTTGAAATGATGTGATAAGCCTAGAGTAGGTTACAAATTTTGATTGTGTTTTTCACTTTTTCTTTTTCATGGGCTAGGACAAGGCCTTGGCTCATCCGACTACAGCAAACAATGCCTAGGGCTAGGCCTAGGCCCTAGCCCTCGGGGGTAGCCTACTTCAGGGTTTTTATTGTGAATGAATTGTGTAGGATTATTGTTTCAACGTTTTGCACAAGGTGCCCAGCATCTAAGGTAGCGAATAAAGTTGTAGGCCCCTAGCATGATGTAGGCAGGCCTAGCCCCTAGTATTGACAAAAACTCTAGGCCAAGGGAAGACCTAGATCAACCAAATAGGTGGTAAAAATCTATGGCTTAGGCCCTAGGGCTGCATGAGGGACTTAATTTCGAGCAGAAAGTCAAAATTACTTCGACAGGCTAACAGTACACTCGGTAGGCCTATCACAATCGCAGGGCATGACATGACATGACAGTTCCCCTTGAACTGTAGGCCCCAGTATGCCCCAGTCTAGCTAGGCGTAGGCCGCGGCCAGGCTTACATTTTATTGAACGATTAGTCAGTCTTTCAGACTGCGATTGCATCAATTTTATAGTGACACTGACATAGATAAAACAATTAAATTTTAATATACTTCCATCGACTTTCACGTCATATGGAGGCAAGTTGACAGATGTCTGCCTCACAAAGTATGCTGTTTATTTTCCCCGACTTAATTTCCGTCACGTCTTACACATGACCTGCTTTTGCCAGTTCCAATCCTTTTTTAAAACATTTAGGTGCATTGAAGAACGCACGCACACTTTTAAATCCGTATTTTTATGATTATATCGGGACGCTATCGGGCATACTGCATAATGGTAAAGGCCTAGTGAGAAGTTGTTATTCACCAATATGGTTCGGGCAGCTGCCGCTTGTGCGCGCTGCCTGTAAATTCACTAGCGCCATCAGTGGCTATTCACCCTGCCTATATACTCCAGCCGATTGGCATTCTTTCTACATAACCTATCTCCTAAATACGTCGTACTACCCCAAACTGGTATGCCATACCTCACAATACATAGATTCAAAATATGCATGATAAGCTACTTTAGCCATTTGTGCTCCAACAGATTTATAAATTATTCTCAATGCAAAACATGCAGACCCTAATCTTGAGGTAAGTGTATTTGAATGAGCTTCCCAATTTAAGTTTTCATCAATGGTTAAACCAAGAAAGGGAATATCTATAACTCGTTCTGCAACATTATTTATCTCTATTTTGGGATAGTTTTATCGATGTTCAAATTCATATCGACGGCAACCCTAATATTTATCAAAATTTACCAGCACAATGGGCAGGAAGGCCAATGTAGGAAATGTTTGACCCGCTTTAGACTAATTCAAGTACAATTATTACATTTATTAAATGTGTACGACAGGAGTCGTTGTGTTCCAAGTGGGCCTACTAAATTAAAATTTTAAAATTGAGATGAATACTCGACTCGAATTCAAAATTTGCTACTCGCACTCCCCTAGTAAGAGTGTATTAATGTCCTTCCTGTACACCCTGTGCCCTAGCTTTCCTTGTTCAGATTAGTTATCAGCAAGTCTATTACAGGTATATACCCAACATAGTGCATTTAGCTCGGAGCTCAACACATTGTACTAAGCGAAGAGGTAAAAGGCTGATAGTTTCTTGGTTAGTCTGCTAATGGCATTCTATACAACCGAAGAGATGCACACTAGATGATGACAGTTCACAGCAGGCAGCCGGTGCCCTTGGACTACAATTATATATTTAACTGAAAGAACAAAAGTCTACCCAAGACAAAAATGTAATCTTTAGATAAAAAATGTAAATACATAGTCTACTTGGCATAACCTTTAACTTGCTCGAAAAGAATGTGTTCAACTTAGAGTTAAAATGAGATCAGATTTTTATTTTAGTAGAGGTGGTAAATGGCAATGCTCGGCCTACTGAAATCAAGGAGATATGAATAATGTAAGGAGGCAGCATGGCGTCTTCAAAACCGTAGCCACTTTGAACGACAATGGTCGTCGGTGAGAGCCTCGAACCCAAAGCAAGGTCGTCGGTATTATTAAAGCTCATTATCAAAGCTATGAACATTCCATAACAATCAAAAATGGAGCACATGAACAAAAATTACATTTCGCCTCTTTATTATTCATTCTCATATTAATACAAGAGATAATATCAGCTGTTTCAGTGCAGCCATTTTAACATGGCGGCCGTCGATGGTTGTCGCCATATTGGTCAGCACCAACGAGAAGCAGCAAATACTATGATCAGACTGGATCAGACGTTCAAAACGGCCATGTTCATTTGTACAGCCACAGATAGCACATGCTGTCTCCTTACATTATTCCTTCCTCGACTGAAATAGGTCTACTGACTTCTGTATTTCTATAACTAATACATATGTTACAGTTGGTAATTTAGAGTAAGGCATACTTAGGGAAGGAACTTTTTAATGAACTTGATCCCTTTTAGTGTTGAGGAACTTTTAAGTGATAAAGTTCATATTTCCAAGGACTTTTTTAGAAAGTTTCTTAAAACATTCCAGTCCACATTTGCCAGAAATACCCCAAAAATGAATGGCTACATCTGTATACAGATGGATCAGCATCCCCAGGGGAAGGAAATACAGATGCAGGGATATACAGACGAGAATTTGAGGCTTCCTACCCAGCTGGTGCTAATGGAAGCAATTATGATGGAGAAATCCGAGCAATAGTGGAAGCACTATTGAAACTTTCAAAGTCTGAAAGCCGGAAAATTGTGATCCTATCTGACTCCAAGACTGCCATTGCAGCCATTGCAAATAGGGAGGAAGCAGAACCCGAAATTAGACAATGTAAGCTACAGATTCTACGCCTCATGAACGATGGGAACCAAATTGTGCTACAATAAAATACCGGCCCATTGTGGCATATATGGTAATGAGAAGTCTGACTACCTAGCCAAACAAGGTAGCAAAAAGCAACAAGAAAGTAAAAAACTGTCGCATAAATCTCTCAAGTCTCACCTGCATGCATAGACATGCAAAGCGGTCCGTAAAGAATGGCAAGAGAAGGGGCAGAATAAACCATGGGAAGAGTACACTAAAATGAGGCCGACTGGTAAGTGCTACAGTAGAAAAACTGAAACAGCTCAATTCCGGCTTCAAACGGGACATGACTTGCTTGGAAAGCACCTCCATAGATTTGGAATTTTGGAATCTAGTGTCTGTCGGATGTGTGGAGCTGGCGAGCAAGACAGGAAACATCTTTTTCAATGTACATATATCAAGACGGAACGGGACAAAATGCCAGATGGCATGGATCGGAGGGAACAGGAGTCCTGTCTCTACTGGCTAACTAGAAAACACATGATGACATGAATAATGTCAATTGTGGGTATATGAAAAGAAGAAGAAGAATTACAATTAAGTAGTCAATTTTGTACTTAGCACCACTTTACAGTATACGTTAGCAAACAACCTCGCCGTTACGTATCATTTATAATTTTCATATTTCATATGTAAGTTATCATTCATGATTCATGACCCTACCGCTCAACGTTCTCTTGAGAGCCGTATGCATGATTGCAAGTTGCACGTCAGTCACTTTGCAGTCACATTAAACAAACTTTAAAATAAAAGGGAACTTTTTAAATGAACATTAGTTCCTTTTTATGAGGAACTTGAACTTTTTAGAGGTAAGGGTGTAAAAAGGAACTTGAACAGTTATTATAAAAGTTCTTTTTTTAATTGATGAACTAAATCTTTTAAAATTTCCTTTTCAAAAGGAACTTCCCCAAGTATGCAGTTCGGTAGGACTACCAACGTATGGAGAAAACTAGTAAGATGAATATATTCCTTACGTATTTATTTCTTCTCGGTAGGCAGTGACTTGACACTTGCAGCAGGCTTGAAGGCTGGGGTGAGAGATATCGGATGAGTCTTCAGACGGGCTCCGTTGTTAATAGTCGGTATTGACTGGTATTCAGCAGGATCAAAGTACTTGATATCGACTGGCTCCAGTTTAATACTCTATGGATGGGAAACAAACAAAGATAAAGAATCTCCCAGGTACAGTCCACAGCCACCACAAACAAAACCACCCACTTTCACTCATTTCACTGATTTTGAATAATAAAATAACACTCTAAAACTGCCTCCACAAATGACCACCACTTGATATTAGTCAAGATTTTTTTTTTTTTTTTTGATTAGGTACCGTACTGTCCTGAATATAAGTCTACCCTTTTTTCATTACCACCAGCTTACCATACCTTACCTTACCTTACCCTTACCATTACCTTACCAGCTTATCCCCCTCATACACAAAGACTTGCATAGGCAAGTTGTGGACGCAAATATTGGCAAAGATGGCCGATTTGTCTCCGGCAATAATGTTTGGAGATCAATGGAAGCGAAATGCAAGGAAAAACCGGTCCTAAATGACACGAATAAATTATTCTACTCACTAAAAGAGCATTTCTAGATAAGAAAACAGTGAATTTTGATTAAATTCTGTGTTTTGGGTTACTGCCTGCAATGTATGTATAATGGCCATCACGCCGACAATTCAGTGGAGGAGCTTATGGCCATGCTTGACAATGGTCGTTTTCAAGACCCCTTATGTTGCCAATCATCGGTGAAAGGTTGGACGAAGGTTTCAATAGAATATTGGTTTACTTACTGCTGTCAGCCACTCAGCCAGATTCATTTAAATTCACAACTCGAGAAAAGGTACTGAATTTAACCATGTAGGCCTACTATATAAGCCATTGCATTATAGCAACAAGTGTTGTTTTGACGTTTTCATAATAACATATAGTCAGGGCTCGAATTTTAAAATATTTAGCACTCGCCCTCTGGGCGAGTGTTCTTGTAAATTTACTAGTCCGAAATTAAAAACCCTAGTCCGTATTCCTACTCCAAACCACAACTAGTACTACTATAACTTAAATACGTAGTTTCGTAATAATAATTATTTACGTAATTTTTGGCTACCCTTTACAAATGGACCGTGTTTATCTCCTACGTTAGATATCTCACAAACAGAACAAAACATCGAATTTAGTTGTTGGTCAAAACGTAGCCGCACGTGATTTCTGTTAGCCAGCGTTCTTGAAAAAAGGCGCACACGATTCTTCTCATATTTTGCATTGTCTGCAGTAGGATTAGGTTTCTGTTTCTTGTTTGGTTAATCAACTCCTTGTAAATACCGCCACATATTTGTTGACCGCGTAGTTTGAAACGTAATGTACGCAATTTATGTTACGGCTCAGCAAAAAAATCACTCGCCTCGGGCGACCGGGCGAGCGTTAAATTCGAGCCCTGCATATAGTACTATTCCTTGTCAAAAGATGGTTTCTACTTCCTAGGGTGTTTTTAATTTAAATTCTAACCAAATACTAAGATTTGTTTGCATTTGTCAACCCATGCGTCCATATATAATAATTATATTGTACAATAACCAGTTTTTGTAAAGTTTAACACACATAACAAAAACTTGTAGAAATACAGCCAAACCTTACACACTCAAAAGAATTGAGATCTAAAAAAAGGGCCAAGCTCATCTACCCTTCCACATTTGCGCATTCTTAATTCATAAACGTACAGTGTCCCATAACAGCATCCTCGAAAAGCTTGGCAAAATAGAATTTGCGATTATTAATTTAAACCTAATAGTTCATCCAAGTTCTTTTTTCTAATTAATTTAAACGTAATAACATGCAAATTTTATTTTGCTAAGCTTTTCGAGGATGCTGTTATGGGACACTGTACGTTTATGAATTAAGAATGCGCAAATGTGGAAGGGTAGATGAGCTTGGCCCTTTTTTTAGATCTCATTTCTTTTGAGTGTGTAAGGTTTGGCTGTATTTCTACAAGTTTTTGTTATGTGTGTGATCTCATTACTTTTTCAAGTTCCATTGTAAAATTATTTGTTAAAATATAATAATTTTATCAAAGTTGATTTAATTTCTATGGTATTAGCATTTAGCAATAACAATAGGATGTAAAATATCTAGACCCGGATTCATGTACATCCTGGGTATAGGTGGTATAACCATGGTATAACGACGGTATAAGGACTGGTTAAGTCTAGGCAACTCACATCCAATTGAAACTTTCCCATGCTACAACAAGCGCACAACTAATGTTATTTTATACCTTTCACTGCATCCACAGCCATGTAAATCAAATGATTATCAAAAGAACATCAAAAATTTGCACAGTTTTTGTTTTTGTTTTTATATAGTGACAGGAGTTTTGCGTGAGATCATTGCAAGAAAAGAATAGGTGTATTATTTCCGTACATTTTTGTATAGCCTAGGTGGACAATCATACTATTGTTTATCTGAATTAGGCATTTAGTAATCAAAACTAGTTATTTGTGTGGGAAGTGTGTCAGAACAAGGTTGTGCTGGCCTAGGGTTGGCTAGGCTTGTCAAACATGTAATGTAAGTATTTATTTTATCTAGTCCTATAGCCTAATGGAACTTTAGACCTACACTGTTGTATTATAAATAATTTTCTACATCTGGGCCTAGGCCAGGGACGGTTTCTGATTTGTTTTATGAGAGTATAATGACACCTTTTCTCGTTCCACACAAAAAAGAAAAATTTAAAATGTCCGCTATTTGTTTACGTATCGCACTTTCCCGCCTAACTCTGCTTGTACCGTCAACAAGTGTCAAGTAACTATAGTTACTTGTTGATTGTATGCCTAGTGTATAAGGCTTATTTTAAAACCTTTATTTGGAAGCCTTCCAGCAAACTTTTTCAACTTTTTTTTTCAAAAGAGACTATATTACTATAACCTTAATGTCCATGTAAAATATGAACATTGTAGCCCCACCCGTCTGGTCAGAATCGCGGGCCGATTGAAACTGACGAATTAGATGTAAGTAGTAGCAGTAGCAGTAGCAGTAGCTAACATCCTTAAAGTGATTTTGAGCATGTTTCAAGCCATTTTTTCACCAAGAAGGAATGGTCGTACCCCAATAAAATTTGGCATGTGTTGTCAGGTACCTAAATCCCCTCGATTGTGATAGTTTTCAAGTTCACATCACGTTACATGACGGCTAGGTTACACCTCGAAATCACCCCAACTCTGGTTGCTGTATAAGGTGCTCGAGTGTGTAGCGCGCCACGGCTTGGCTGCGGCGCCCTAACGGGCACCTAGATAACCACACATGACATAACATTTTCTTTACTGAAATAATCACTATCTACATTTTGATTCTTGGTTCACAATTAAATGAGCAATTAAATCAAAGCTTGAGCCAAAGCCGTGGTACTTTGTCACCAGAGTAGGTACAGGGGTATACAGGGGCTTTTTAAATTCAAATGTAGCAAATAAATATAATAAAAATAAATACACAATGTTATGCAGCTAACACTCAATGATTAATAGGCCTACTTACTAACGTCCACACAACGACCGTCCACCCCCATCCACCCTGACCTAACCACCCACCCACCTATTTCTCGCGGGGCCATGGCCCCGAATTTGTATGGTCAGGCCGCCACTGCTCATACCCAAACTACACATCCTACTACTTGTTGTATATATCTACTGTATTATTGTTCTAAATTGTACTATGTATCATGTATGTTTATTGTATTGCACTCGTGGGGCTTGACCCGTTGACAATAAAGAATTAATAATAATAATGTTGAAAACAAATAATAAAATAATAAGAAACAAAAATCTTCTTTCTCACATTGTTTCGGTGTATTAAAAATAAATTGAATATTAAATATTTGAAAAAGTTGCAAAGTTATATTAAAAGTACAGTAAGTTCAGTCAAATACCCGTCTCCTCTGCACTCTCCTCTTTTTATATACTTTTGTAATAGGCCTATATGTCGTTCGTTACGCTGTTTGGTTTGATGAGTGATTTTCTGGCTGATAGGCCGACAATATTTTTATTAATTAATTTTTTTTTACAGTTTTTTGGGGAGGCCCCGCAAATTTGCTCTTATTATTTTAAATGCAATTTTGAGTGATTTGGTGTCTTAATTGAAATTTTCATAAAATGCAATTTATTTCAGAGCCCCCCCCCCCCCCCCCACGGCTCGCGGGGTTCTCCGTTACGCCAGTGCATACAATGCAATATCAAAAACATTTTTCAAAGTGTAATGTATTTTCCGTTAGCAAAATAACTTGGCAATGTATTTACTTATTTTACGTCTATCCTATGCAGTTATAAAAACTGATTTACAAAGGACAACTAAATTAAATTAATTATATGCCTATATAGGCCTACACATGAATAAGTGTAAAAACATGAGTGAAGGAACTTCCTGGATTCGAACATGGAACGCAGAACAGTAATCTGAAATCAACCCATGGGTTCTGCAGTGGCATATAAACTATTGAAGGGAACTTAATCATTCGTGAAGCATACCACCGCTACTATACTCTAGACAAGTTAATAATTAGTTTTTATTATGTAATTCGTCGAATAATCAACACACTTTTGAATGAAACTGAAGTTAAAATCGGCTCTCAAAATCTCAAATAACCGGAAAAATGCAGGCTAGACAGTGTGTGTAGAATAATTCTGACTCAACTCATCAATTAGGCCTAAAGGGGTATTCACCTGCTAAACTTAAAAAATATATTTCATTTATGCTAACTAGCTATGAATTTAGAAAGTAACAGAAAAATTATTAAATCCGCCATGACCCGAAAAAAAGTTTGTCAAACTTATTAATTTTTTAGCTAAAATCTCCCATAAGAAATAACATGGGGACGAACTTTAGGCCCCATGACCTTGGAGGATTTTGATCCCAAAAATATTGGCCATTATTGACGTACTCGGCAACCTTTTCTGTAAATCTGATATATTTTGTTTTGTAATTTGAGCAAGTGGTTCGGTCAAAACATGCTGATTACAAAGAAGGGGTGTGATTTTGGGAGGCATATTTTTTAGAGTTTGTGGTATTTTTGTGCACAGTTTCAAGACATGATGTTATAAAGGGCCATTCATTTTAGGTTGGTACAATGCTCTAGTATCTATGTGGAACAAAAAAAAGCCAATTTAAGAAATTCCTTAAAACAACAATTTTTGCCAAATTCTGTATAAAAAAACTTAAAAAATTTGTATAAAATCAAAGTTGCAAGATATTTTTTTTAAATTTCATTTTAGTGTAGTATTATGCTGTAGATTATTTGGTAAAAATAATTTTTGGGGGTAATTGCCCCTTTAAGTGATGATTGAAATACCGTAATATTAGTTAAAGTACTGACAAGTGATTGAGTTTTGCACAATACATTAATTTATAGGCAGTCCGCAAAACTTTTACAAATGCCAATAACCCAAACGTTTCAAAAAGAATTTGTCTTGACAGGATGGAGAGGCACATGACGAATACAATAGAGGGAATTTACGACCACTCACCCAGGTTTACAAATTAAAATCCAAGATGAATTGGCATGACAAGTGTGGAGCATCTTGTAAGTTGTAAGTGATAGTAAAAGCGTATCATTTTTATCATTTAGTGATTATATATTTAGCAGAAGTCCATTCAATGCATCAAGTCAAAACAAGGCCTAAAATGTTTTTTAATAAATATCGTAGTTCAATTCTAAGAGGAATTGCAGAGGAATTGGAATTTTTTAACAACCATTTGAAATGATTTAGTTGGATACTTCCTTACAAACAAAGATAAACACTTTGCAAAAAAACAAAAAAGCTTAGAAAAGCTTTAAAATTTACTAAAATCAAGATAAGGCTAGAGAGAGAGATGGTATTGTCTTTTGCCTGGGGTTCACTTGCTCCCAAGCACTCCGAAGCATCGTTCAGGACAGGAGGGAACAGGAGTCCTATCTTTTCTGTTTGTCAAGACACATGATGACATAGATATGTCAATGTGGGCATAAGAGAAGAAGAAGAAGAAGAGTTGGAACCCTTTGAGCCTGCTGAATAACAGAATGTGAACTCCTATTATAGTGGTGAAAAGTCACTACATTTACCGTCCACTTTGGAGTAGCGGTCGACGAGAGGCATTTCTATGCAAAGGGTCGCAGGTTCAAATTTCACTCAATTTTTATAAACTTTGTTGCAATTTTTGACTCAATATTTCACGTTTTTTTGCCTGCTTTACTTACGTTGGTACAAAAATTTTAGTTGAAATATTAAAAAAATCACATCCAGAGTAGGCGCACTTTACAACTATTTTTGTGCATACGGTTTTTATTGCCCTATGATTTAACATACGGATTTACCCAAGTCCGCCATTTTTAACGAGTGCAACTTTGCGCCGGTAAATCTTTGTGCATGAGATTAAGATATGCATATGTGCTTGTTTTTTGGTTTTATAAATTTCAACAAGGAAAGTTAGGGGGTCGACTTACATTCAGGTTTGGCCTATATTCGGCACAATACAGTACCGTATTTTACCACCAGCATGCGACTGACTACGTAGCCTAAAGGCATAAATTATCATTTTTTTAGACATAGGCTACATATTTATTGCTTGGCAGCATAAATGCAATAGGCCTACGTACAAAAATTTAAATTTATCAATAACCAGAGAATAAAAATAACATTTCTTAATCTTAACCCATTCATAATGAACAGTAGGCAACTAGTTCTAATATATTTTCACTTCTTGAAAGTAGATTTATTTTATTTAGGGTAAGCCTATTTATTTTATCTTAGAGAACAGGTATTCACCAACAAGTGCCAAGTTAGAAGTTACTAAAGCCTAAACACTCAAAAGAATATGGTAGGCTAATCACAAAACGCAAAGAATACAAGGTGTAGGCCCAATACAAACCATTAATACACAAACAAGTTCAACCTATTATAAAATTACTACAAAAAATGCCTAGGGCCTCCCATAAGAAAAAACTTGAAAAACAAATGTAGGCCTAGTTCTCATGATAGCACAAATTGAAAAATGTACTAAATTGAAAGTTGAAACCACAAGATACCCTAAGAAAGACATAGAAACAATTTACAAAATTAACCAAAATTAGTCGATCCCTAGGCTAAATTAAAAATTATTATTTAACGTAGGCGTACCTTGAAAGGGTGACTAATAAAGAGTGATTAGGTCAAGGAAAGTAGGTAATGTCATCGATAAAGTAGCATTCATAACAGCTGTTTTAAATTGATGAAGTTTCATGATTGATGCTATTTCTGTATCAATATTTTGGCTGATAACTTTTCAGTGATGATAATTTGTTGTTTAATTCTTGAATTTGGTTGATGGGGGAAAATTTTGACGTTCAATATATATGAGCACATGAATTTTTTAAGGAAATGGGATTTCTTCTCAATCTTGAAGGGATGTGAAAGTTTACATCTTGAAGTAGATCCGAGTCGATAAAGTTATGGAGAAGTTTGTAGAGAATAATTATGACGTTTGCATTACGACGACTTGCAAGCATTAGTAGAGGCCTACCAAATGTTGTTGACTAAGTGCAGCATACTGTGATCCGTGAAAATTGATATTATTTTGATAACAATGAACTTAACAAATTGTAGGCCTATTGGATGGATACTTTCAACTTGTTTAATTTGGTAACGGGATGTGGATTGCACACAACACTCGCGTAGTCAACGTGGGGTCATAAGTACCATACAATGTATATAACATGATAATGTCCTGTACTCGCCTACCATTTGTGGGCATATGAGTGTCTTGAATTGAATGCTAATAAAATAAATAAACAGCATAACAATTCCTAACGGTTACAAATGGGCCCTTCTGCCCGGTGGCAACCACTCACTCCCCCCAGCCCTAATTACTGCCCTCCTCTAAACATGATCTAAATTCCCTCAATGACCCACTAGCTACAACATCCCCAGACAAGTCATTCAACTCCCTAACAGTCCTTTCCAAAACAACATACCGACCCAAATCTGTTCTTACTACTTTCCGCTGGAACTTCCATGAATGATCCCCCATACCCCTGTAAAGCCCCCCCTGCAGCCTATTGCGGATGTCCCCCCACCCCTACTTCCCCTAGCCGCCCTGTACATATTGCACAACCTTACCTCCCTACTTCTTCCCTTCAATGACTCCCACCCCAACTTCCCTAACATTGCAGTGACATTGTCATATACCCTCTTCTACATTCCACTTATCATCCTCCTCCCACCGCCACCGCCTAACCTTCCCCGTAACCCTTCTTACCGCCCTACGTTGAACCTTCTACCTCCAAAACCTCCCCCAGTTTATACGGATCCCATGCCGCCACTCCATGCTCCAAGACAGGACTAACCACCACCTTGTACGCCCGATCTTTAACTCCCCGGCTGGCCCCTCTTAGAACGAACCCCAGAGCCATATTCCCCTTCTTAACAACTTCTTTCACCTGATCTCCCCAACCCAAATCCTCTGCCAACATCACCCCCAAGTACTAACAAGTTCCTACTTTCTCCATAACAGCCCCCATTAAAGTGTATGTCCTACCATTGACTAAAGAAGGCTATTGCCCAAGATGTTTCACACTTATGGGAAATCGAATGTAGTCCCCACTCCAAGACCCCTTGCCTCTCAGACCCCACGCCTACAAGCTCTTGTAGTACCTATTCCAGGCGGCAGATGGTGCTGCAGTATATTTTTGACGTGAAGTTGTCGCGTGGCTCTCGCGCCTGATGTTGGAATAGGTAACTAGCTAGTCTACGTCTCTCTCTCTATCAATCTCTCTGTCTCATGCTATCTTCGTCGAAGGATGCGGCACGTGCAGCCACGGAGGGGCAGTAGGGGTAGGGTGTTTCAAGGACAACAACTATGAGACAAGTACCGACAGCCCACTATCTTTACACAAAGCGACAAAGCCACTATAACTTCCCATCCCATTTCTCCAACACAATAAAAGGATATCATATTGTAAAATCCAAATCTACGGACAGCTCGTTCATAAGCTGGTGCGGCGTTACTGTGGGTGCTCAGTACTAATAACCTCATCGTATTTACAATATAACGGACTTTTAAAATATATATATATATTTCTTACACCCGTTTCCAACATAAGCTGGGTCAAGGGATGGCTAACCACCAGATTTTAACCAGCCAGACCAGATTATTACCTTATATTATTTTCTTGTTATACATTGAATTTTTCACGCCATTTTTGTTGTTTTATAAATGATTTATGTATGTTGTTCCGGTGCCGAGCCAGTGCACGAGACCCGTTGTTGGTTATTGCATAGATTTCAATCATTTTTTAAATAGGACAATTCAAGTTGAATCCATATTTGGCTGAATTAGAATATTTTCAAGAAATGCCCTCGAATTAATAATACAAATCCAAATTTTAAGTCACAATTTAGGATACAGGATACTCCAACCCTAGAGGATCTTGCCCTCACTTAAAGACTTCCTACATCTCCCCAGGCCCTACACCCACCAAATACCTTACCGCGGCATCACCCCCAATTTAAAAAAATCTGCACCCCAAGCCGTCCTGCCCTGGAGACTTTCAAACAACCATCTTGCCCAACACCCTCTTTATATCCCTATCCTAAATTGTGAGTGGGGTGTCACCCCTTTCCCCTTGCCACTGCTCTCCTGTATCCCTATTCTCCTGAAACACCCTCCCGTAGTGAGAACTTTAAGCTTCCGCCTTATCCTGGTCACTAACGTAGGTATATCCTTTCCCCCTCCCCTTTAAAGGCCCTGTAAACTCTTAGGACAACATCATTTTAACTGATTGATGGATCAATATTATGAACATCGCAAAAAACTGTAGCGAAATCGGCCCACTGGTACTCAAGATATATGCGCGCTCCATAAGCGTCACGTGACTAGGTGGGCACGTCATCTAAGAGGAAGCAACCTCACCCGAGCGCGCCCGCATACCGAGGTGGCAGGTAGTACACGAACTATAGTTTGTACTGTCACTGTCAGTTTTAAAAGAGTGTTTGGATTTCCGTTTTTTGTGCTAAAAATTAGATTACTTTGCTTTACTTCTATTATTGCAATTAGCAAAATGTAGAGTTAACACATGCCATAATTTATTCAGAAAGGCAGTTATATTCTTGGAATATAAGTCAAGTTAAAACAATTCATAAAAAATAAGATCCACGCTCCACAGTGTTTGTAATTTTTTATTTATTGTATTTCCTTGTCATTATACATTAACAAACAACAATAAACGGCGTCGACGCTAGCAAATATTTTGCTAAAACACTTAAAATCAATCATCAACTGATTATTAAATTCATCTCTGGTTTTTATTATATGTTAATTGAACAGCTTACAGTTGCAATTCTTGTTATAAAGGAAATATAACATACAACACAATTCCAAATAAAATGACAAGTGATTGCATTTTGTATTTAACCCCTTCAGTGGCGAGTTCTTTTGCGCTAGCCGCCCCCACAGTGGCTACTTCATTCACGGTCAAGGAGCGAAATCAGAGCGGGCGCGCGACCTCTTTGACATCTCTAGTTCAATAAACTTATAAATTTATAGAGCTTCTGTTGATTTTGCCTAGGCAATTCAATGAATGGAAACCGAGGTCTAGGCCCGCCTGCATAAGACCAGCCTGCTTGTTACACAACAATAATCGTGTCATCATCTGAATAATCATCAGGATTGGAATTACTCTGATTTCCACAATACCAGACTCGCCGTCACTGTTTGACAATTCTACAACAGTATTACTATCAAATTAACCTTCACTTTCAATATCACTGAAATAATTCTCACTACAAAGTACAAACTATCAATAATACCGTCAATATCAATAAACATCAAAGAACATGCTAAGGAGATGTTGACTGCATCGTGTAACACTCCTATCCCAAAACTCCGCCCTAAAAAGGTGGAGTTTCTTCGGCCAACTAATGAAAAATCTATTCACATTTAGCCAATGAGTAAACAGAGAATACCATTTCAAAGCCAGCGGGAATATTCAAACTCACACACAGCTTGTCATGGCCACTGTCGGAGCGTTTCAAAATGCCCACGACGGAATATTACGTCCAGAGAGCTGTGGGGACAAACCTGTCGTGACGAGATAACTCGTAATGGCCACGGAACTGGTTATTTATATTTTTGTCACTGATTCACTGTAAATATTCTTCTACGACACCTGCTGTCGTTTTGAAGGTCGCATAAACACCATCCGCCTCTGGATACTCTTCACAAATAGATTTTATTACACATGAAGATAAGACAAATCGCCGAAACTGTCCGATATTTTGCCACGAGTTCATCCAAAACGAGTTAGTTATACATTTAAGTGTCTTCTTTTTTTCAGCACATTTCTCGTTGTACAACAAATTAAGGCTAGCTGTTCTCAAAGTGTGTATATTAAGAACAACAGTATAATATGCCTCTTGATAAATGATACTGTAAGAATCTTGCCGCACGCCTTTAATTAAATGTGATTCGGTGCAGCAAACTGCAAACCGATTCGGTGTTTGTCACCACTTAGCACACTCACCACATCTCCACCACAAAATGTTTCCATTTCTACCATGTAGCTCCTATAATCTTGTAGTTTCTAAAGCAGTGTTCGTTATCACTGCATATTCTTCTTCCGTATAACGCGGCTCGAAACGGTACAGCTTCATCCCTTCCGTAATTCCCCCACCCACCCTCTAGCTAGCGGGTCGGCCGGCCGCGAGACCAGCTCTTCACCTTAGATGACGTCACAGGCGGCCATAACACGGGGGAACTCGAACCTCAGTATATCGTAAACTACTCGACAGATTTCCACAATTCTTTTTCTAACGCGTTTCTAGCAATGAACATAAATAATTACTAACATAAATTCAAAGACTTTACAGGGCCTTTAAGTTTAGGTATTGCCATTTGCCACCCGTCCTTTTTGGGCCTTCAAGTGCTTGTCCCGCTGTCCCTAATTTCCCCGTTCCCATCCATTAACCTCATCATATTATCGTCCCTAGTGTCAACTTTAGCCCTGGGCAATAGGCAATAGGCCCTATCAAGTATCACCTCCCATTCCTTAAGTTTTTCCTTACCCCTCCCAGTCCTACTGTACTTCACATACAAGCTCCTACATTTTCTCTTCAACCATCTAATTCTTCCATTGTAATACACCGGATCCCCATTTTCCCATTTCGCAACATGCGGTACTTGAACCTTTCCAAAAGAGCCCTAAATATATCGAGAAAACTTTATGTCTTCTCATTTACCCCCCTTTCCTCCCGAGACCACTCCCCATACCTTCTTCCTAATTCTTCTTGCAACCCTTGAACATCTGCCCTATCATACCGCCTCATCAACTTACCCTCAATTCGAACCCCACCTCCCTTATCACCATGTCCTAACGCTTACTCGACTATTGGGACTCTATGGCCACTTATCCCCTCTACAACCTCGGACTCGACTAAAACCTCTTCCGGCCTAACTAATATTACATCAAAAATATTATTTCCCCCCCCCCTTCCAGTGTTCCTTGTACCCTCCCCTACAGCCTGTACAAACCACGCATTAACTACCATACAAGCCCACTCCTGCTTCCTACCTCCTACATCCTCTCTCCCCCCTTCCCAATGCACCTCGGTCAAGTATAGATCCCCTGCTATAACCAACACTCTATCCTTACTACGCACTACTACCTCCTCTAACTTATTTAAAACCTCCCATACACCATTATCACTATAGGTCTATACACGCCTACCAGTTACCACATCCATAGAAGTTCTTGACGTCCTTGACGGCTAACCTCCCCATCATAAATGTCCTCATTCAACCACGTTTCCACGCACACAATCACATCAAGCTCATATACCTCAATCAGACCCCACAGCTTTTCAACTCTTTCCGCTCCCCTAATACTCCTACATTTAACTGTCATAACCTTAACCCCTTGCTTCTTTACCACCTTACCCCGCCTGTACTGCCCGCCCCATCCCCCACACCGGTCACTTAAGATTCTCAGCAATCCTGACAAAAAGTCTACAAAGTTCCCTACCCCCCTCCTTAACTAAGTGTAATCTAAGTTAAGGATATAGCCTAGTATAGTAGGCCTAAAGTTAGTCGCAAAATTTGGCTTGAAAAGCCCAGAATCCTTACTGCCTTTTTAGAGACAACACCAAGGTGATCATTAAAAGAAAGATCCCCTGGTCACCCACCCCGTAAGTTCTCAGATTCGTTCCTTGTTCTTAGGCCTACTGCAAAGGAACGAGACCCGAGTTCTGTTCGTGCATCTCACCTGAGGAGGTAGTTGGCCCAGTACTTGGAATGCCAGTTTAACACGCTTCTTTGGACTTGAGTTTAGGCCTAACTGTGCTGTGTGTGATGTTGACTGGAGTGTGAGATCAGAGTCGCTGCTATCCTAAAACACAAAATGTTACACCGCTATAGTCTAGTTAGGCTACATAGCTTTCAGCTTACATACATTCAGAATCCTCGCACATTCTCCAACTAGGCGTAGGCCCTACACTCATAATTTACTAGGCCTGGGCAGACCTACTGTATGAAGCCGGTGACCAGCCCCAAACAAAAACTACCTTATCGCATAGAGTTCCAAGCTCGGACAGCATCTAGCTCCTACCAAGGATAGACCAAGACCTACGTGTCTGCGAGTCTTGATATAGCATTACAGAACTTGGGTCCCTAGGTCTAGGCTAGGCCCTATGCCTTTGGGCCCCCAAAGGGATATTTCATACACAAAGGCTCTAGCGGCAATAGCCTATAGGGCTATCTGACCTAAAGCTGTGTGCATGTATGGATGTATGTATGAATAAAGCCGAAGGCCTAGCCTACATAATGCTTTGCATTCGTGCGCAAGATCCGTTACACCAACCCTACCGATAGGCCACATAGACCTACCGTTAATTACCAAAATTTCACATGCAGGATGTAGGGCTAAGGCCTAGCTAGGCCTGGTCCAATGAGCTTCTTTTCAAATTTTTATGGCCCTTCAAAAACAAACCCCATAGTAAGCCAGGGCAAGTGAAAGAAGAAATGCGCTAGGCCTCCTAACCTCCAAGTTAGATCAGTCTTAATTTTCCTCCAAAGCATTTGAGAGAGGTTCACACACAACATTGTAATAACCAACCTAGGAATAGAAAATCACTACACTGGGTCCTATTTAAATGTGCACATTCAATACATTACACCCCTTCGTATTTTGAAATTAAATCATAAATTTGAAATTGAAATTGAACACTTTCTGCAGTCGATAAAGAAGTTTCATATTTTCGGAAACTTCTTTATCGACTCTGGTGGTGGCAGTGGGTGGCGGTGACCATAGCGGTGACAAGGCGGTGTCTTTCAAAAAACACAATGGCATTGGTTTGTCTCACCTGTCACTCTTTGTTTATGTTTTGATTGGAATAATTAAAGTCAGAGTGCCACTGTCTGTGCTGTGCAAGTGTTTTCGTTGTTATTCGTTGTTTCACGCTGTTTATAGCAATCAGGTTGGTGGCATCTCGTTTCTTTTTCTATT
Source organism: Sweltsa coloradensis (assembly GCA_024449915.1). Lineage (NCBI taxonomy): Eukaryota > Metazoa > Arthropoda > Insecta > Plecoptera > Chloroperlidae > Sweltsa > Sweltsa coloradensis. The sequence continues at coordinate 119,747 of JAMZAV010000273.1, forward strand.
CGTTGGTATTACTTCAGAAGTTGCAATCTTATTGTAGAATAGAATAGAATAGAATAGAATAGGTCTTTATTGGCGAAGTTGAGCTCATCGCTTTTTTTCAACTTAACCATACACTGCAAGTAACAGATCCGAATAAAAAGGTATGAGTTTACAAATAGGAATAAGTAATTTAGTATCTAGGATATAGTAGGTTTATATAGTAGGTTTAAGGCAAAAGAGCAAAGCGTGGTTGGTTGTCTGTTTTAGTATAAAATTGACAACAAAATAAAAAGCCCGCGTTTTCCCATGATTGCAATTAGCTACTGAATAATTATGCCCTCGTCTTCTACTACCCCCTTTTCTTGATGTTTCCATATTCTCTTTTTACCCTCCTTTCTACTCATTTAGTCGTTTACCCCATTCGCACTCCTCATTGGCAGGGACTTCAGTTTAATTTTAACAAGGGCCTAGGCCTAGCCACTATCCCTTCTGAATCTGATAGCCTGTTCCACTCAACCATCCTCTTGACCAGGAAGGAATACTTTCAAATAGGGATGCACACGATAATCAATATTAGGGCCTATCGATCGATAATCAATAATGGATATAATTTCGATAATCGATAACCAAAATTCATTATCGATTATCGATTATCGAAATATCAAATAATTGGTCAATAGTGGCACGAACCAAACTCTAAAGAAGGAGATCGGAGATTATCTCATGTTGTGCCATGCACTGGCTGGGATGATGGTTCAGTTCAGTTCAGTTCAGTTTATTTAGCAGTTTCATTACATGGCTATATAACAGCCATAATACATTGTCAACAAGTACACATAACAATCACAGAACACAAAATATATACCAAATACTTCATGCAGTTGTCATTAATTTACTGGTAAGTACCAACTGTCCAAGCAACCATACACATCTTATTGCCAACTGCCGTGCAGGGCATAACAATAGTAGTAATCACTTACTCACTTTATAACAATAATAATAATAATAATAATAATAATAATAATAATTAAGAATACCAATTAAAGGTTTATTATTAAAATCAAGGTTAAAAATTGAAAATTAAATTAAAAATTATCATATGACTGTTAATAATAGACTTAAGACTCTCAGATCTCTCAGATGGTAGCCTTGTACACACCTATTGAGGAAAAAAAATTAAATTTAAAAATTTAAAAAGCTTCTTATAACATATTCTCATGGTAACACATTAAGCCCAAAATCTAGAAATCCTCAACTCTATAAAGACAAATCACTATCTATCACACTCGAGATTTATGTTTGGAAATGGGCTATCATTCGATAACGGAAACCAAACACATGACATCGAAGACAGCGAGGCAGCAAACGGAATACCAATGTATTGTTTTGAATTACACTTGCCACACTTGAGGTTCCACTTATAGGTCGGAACAGGCTTTACGATTCACAAATTTTAATGTCATAGAATACATACATAATACATACAACATAGCAAATCGATATTATCGATTCGATAATGAGTTAATGACATAACCGTTTTGATAATCGATAATGAGAAGTATCAATGTGCATCCCTAATTTCAAACATCTGTGGGATTCTGTCCTCCAGGTTCCATATTTCCACCAGAGATCATGCCTAGCCTAGCTATCCAAGTAGCGTAGGCCTCGACCCAGGTAACCGTTTGTTTTTTTAAGCAGTTATTCAGATCCCTTACATCCCTCCTTTGCTCTAATAGGGGCATAGGGCCTATTAAAGAAGTCATTAAAAAGGGATTCAGGTGCCTCAACTTTGTGGTGAAGACTTTAAATGGAGCGGGAAAAGAATTGAAGGGTCATGCATCTATGACTGTAGTGAGACTGACAATGGAGTATGCATGAGCAGTCCGAAAACCTTACAGGAAAGCACCAGTTGTGCACCGTAGTCGGCCAGGCTTCCAAGTTAAAGTTAAAGACTCATCATAACTTTTATACAAAGACACATTATTGGACAAAAGAATCAAACTCTTGTAATTGTAAGTCAATTTAACGTTTATTAGCTTGGGAAATGTACGCTTCTGAACTATTTTACAATGTTGCCAAATCGCCAAACTGCAGTCGGACACTTGCTTACAACAGCTTCTAACAGGTGTATTGGCAACTGCCTCAGATGGAGTGGATGGGGTAGGACCCCTATTGACAGAAACTCTAAATTTGCTTGGCTGGTTTGGAGAAATCGGACTCTTATCCTGTCTTGGGCGTTTTTTGTAGCAATTTTGTCTTGGTATCCTCAGTGGTGTAATCCAAAAATTATTTATGGCCCGGGTATACACTCCTTCCAGGGTAAATAACATGTTTTTGCACAATGGGAGGTCTGGAGGGTTGGCCCCCCAGAAAATGCAGATCCGTAGCGCACAGCACAGACCCGGATTTTGTTTAAATTTTAGAGTGTGATTGGAGTAACATTTTGTAGACATGTTTTTGTTTTAAAATAACATTTGTTAGTGGTGGCTGGTGATGATTGTTGTGATTGCAAAATTATATTAGTATATATTTGTTCTGTGACTTGACATTGGATTTCCTCATTTATAGCCTACACCGTAGGCCTATAGGGTACCCTGAATACATTTTTATGTAGGCCTATAAGTAGGGGTAGGTATATATTTATTTTTGGGAATGCCGTATATCCCCGTATAGCCTGCCACCATTACAATACTAGATATTCTGATCTTATGGCTAGAGTGTATGCAATGTGATTACTAAAGCTTGGATGTTTAAGCTCTAAAACAGGAAAATAAGCAAGCAAACAAGCACTTAAAAAATACAAAATATGATGTAATTAGTACAAAAATTACATTTAAAAAATTATTTGCTAGTGTTCAAGTTAATTCTTTCATTGCAAATTTGCTGTATGAAAATTAATATTGAGTTCATATATTATGTAAACAGTTGACTGACGTAATAAATCGTAATATATTCAAAGGGGAAAGAATAGCCTAAGAACACCATTTATTTTGGTTACTTCTGTTACATACCCTGTCGAGGATCAGGCAGAGAGAATATCTACATGCTCGTAAATTCATGTTTAGATGTAAAAACTAAAACTAGGAAAACGCTTAAGTTCCGCCGCGTTGATGGATGAGCGTAATTGGTGCATTGAGGGAAATATAGATTTTTTCACAAAAAACATACATTTTCAAACAATGCAAAAATCATATTTATCAAACAAAACAAAAATTATAAAATCCGTCTTAGTAATGTTTAGATGTATTTTTGTTTAATCTTTAACACCTTTCACTTTTAAAAGAAAATGAAAATTATAAAAGCCTTAGCATTATCTCAGCTTCATAGCAAAATCGTAAAATTGCAATTATTAATTAAGAGAAATAATTGTTCGATTGTTCTTAAATTTCACACGAATACATTAATTCATAAAATTATGGTTCTGTGAAAAAATCATTACAATCAGATAAAGCATGTAGGTGTTATAAGTCGAAGAATGTTTAAAAAAAAATTAAAATCGTAAAATTGCAATTTTCATAAGAAATAATTTTCCGACTGCGCTCAAATTTCACAGGAATATATTAATTCATAAAATAAAGGGTCTGTAAAAAAGTCATTACAATTGGAGAAAGCATGTAGGTGTTATTAGTTGAAGATTTTTTTTTAAATCGAAAAAAAAAGTAAAATTGCGATTTTCATGAGAAATAATTTTTTGATCGATATTTCGAATCGTGCAGTTCTAAGTTCAGAGATTTCGAAGGCCTCCTTAAAATTTCATTGCAATTGGATTATTGGTTTAGCCGGAATCGTGTTAACAAACACACAAAAATACAAACAGAAACAAAAAGAAAAACGAAAAAAAAATCGTAAAATTGCTATTTTCATGAGAAATAATCTTTCGATTGCGCCCACAAACGTGGAAGTTCTAAACCCAAAGATTTCAAAGCCCTCCAGAAAATTTTATCGAAATTGGAGTATCGGTTTATCTGGAATCGTGTTAACAAACACACAAAAATACCAACTGAAAAAAACAAGAAAATCGAAAAAAATCGTAAAATTGCGATTTTCATGAGGAATAATTTTTCCATTGATTTTTTGAACCGTGCAGTTCTAAGTTCAGAGATTTCAAAGACCTCCACAAAATTTCATCGCAATTGGAGTATCGGTTTAGCCGGAATCGTGTGGCCAAACACACAAAAATACAAAAAAAAAAAAAGAAAAAAAAAACATTCCGGATTTTTTTCTCCAGTGTAGTAGAATGGAATCTTCGCTTCGCTCGCTCGCTACGCTTATCCAAAAATACCGTGGACAATGATGGTTTAGCAAAAATTTTCAAATGAAAACGACCTTTGATTGTCACTCATCACATCATTAATTTTTACTTCACATACAGTACCCAATTCACAAAATATATAGCCTATATATATATTATATATATAATTATGTGCAATTTAGAAACAGTAATTTGTTGTTCAAAAGAAAATTCTAAAAACTCAATTTTGCATGTAAAACGGAAAAATTAACATTTGTTAAAAATACTAAAAAAATATGACTTTAAGCCCTAAAAATCCGCTAAATAATACTTATAGCTGTTAACCACTAAAATAAGCATTTATAAGCAAAATAAAAGTAGTAGGTAGGCCTATATTTGAAATAAGAACATTTGAAATCATATTTGTATTAACTTTAGAATGAAATCTAAGCTCAAAATAAAAATATGATATTTCTTAAACATCCTAGCCTTAGTGATTACCTACTGATAAGTCTTACATTTGAGCCTGCTTCCAAGTGGATATTTTCTTATTCTTGATTTGTGATATTGAGGACAAAGGCCTACATATAACCTTTTTTGTATTGGTAGGTAGACCTATTCATGTAGGCCGCCTAAGCCCTACTGTGATAATATATTTTTATATGAAGGCCATATGATTAATAAATAAAAAAATAAAAAATAAATAAATAAATAAATCCGTAGGCCTACTTGAGAGTCTACCCACTCAGTCACACAACTGATTTTCAGTGGGGGACAGTAAACCAAAGTGACCAAGCCAACCCTGTAGGCCCCGACGCAATCGACGAGTGAACAATAACCAACCAAAGATCGATATTTTTAATAGGAAATATAGCAATCAGTGGTATGGACAATGCGAACACCCGCGGATCAACGCCAGAATCAACAAGGCCGATTCAGAACAACTTTAAATTTATTATGTGCCTCGTTGCTAGGACGGCTCTTAAGTCACCGTTTACTAATAGGCTACCAAAGACAAGAACTGATGGACTTAAGTCCAAATCAGAAGTTAAAAAACTTCTGACTTTTGCGGGAATCGAACTCTGGATCTTCTGCATTGGAAGCAGGTAGGCTAACCACAAGACCAACGAACCACACAAAATTTCAGTATTTTTCAGGTAATTCAGGTACCGGTTGGTATCCTATTGATTAAAAAAATTCAAATTGTATTTTGGCCAAAATTCCCTTTTTTAACACTTATGAACAAGGTACACCTAGTCCATTATTTTTAGCCTTTTTGAGTCATAACTTTATATTTTTGTTTTGTATTCGGTGCATCAAAAAAATGTTATGCATCTTATTTTGGTCACCGGTATAATATGTAATTATTGTCCTAGGCCTAGCTGTTTTTTTTTTTTTTTTTTTAAAGGTAGCCCCTGCTTTTGTTCTATTTATTTGTCCTATGGCAATCATTTGCCTTGTAATGAAGATGGGCCATGCAGGGCCCGTTCTAGGCGTAAGCGACGTAAGTGGCCGCTTAGGGCAGCACATTCCTAGGGCCGCCGGCCGACACTGATGCCCCTACAAGTCTTAATATATAATAACCGATTTTTCATGTTGAAAGAACAACATAAATACCACTTGTTCCTGAATTCTAAATTATAGTTTCATAGCATAGTAAAAATGTAACATTTAACAGACAACACTTAACTAGGGATGGGAGAAAGAGTTTAATTTCCTAAACGTTTGACCCCATGAAATAATTGCGTTTAAACGTTTTAAAGCCCTATTAAGGTTTTAAGAAATTATTATTATTGTTATTATTAATATAAGGTTTTAAGCAGGTTAAGGTTTTAAGGATTCATAGCAGTTGTCGTAAAAGTTTGCGGTTCTGGGTTCGAATCCCAGTCGGGGCAAACTTTTACGACAACTGCTATGAATGAATAATAATTATAATTTTTTATTTTATTTTTTTAGACTTTTAGGTTGGCGGAAGCCTAGGTTTTACAACAAAAATCGTCATTTTGTACAAGTTATAATGACCGGCCGACGAATAATTAAAAACGGTTTTATTCTCACTCTCGCATTTATTGACCCGGCACTTCCACCATGTGTAACAGACAAGATGTTTTAATACAGCCTGGGACCTGGCACCTCCACCAAAAGAAAGCACTTTTAGAAAATTATCGGCCTAATTTGTTAGCCCGTGTTTGTGTAGACGCCAAAAGTGATAACAATTTTTTTTTTTACTATACGTTTTGCGAATTTAATAAACTCTAACCGTCCACTAAACGTTCAAACGTCCCATCCCTACACTTTACCAAACATTGATGTTCTATATGAATCTGCACTCCCATCCTGTCACCTCTCGATCGCAAAAGGTGGCCAAAAGACTCAAATCAGATCACCAAATCTCAGATTTCAATATTCTCGATAGTTTGACATGCTAATATTCTTTCCGGAACTTTCGAGACCAGAGGGCAGTAAAGCTACCACTCTCCGCCCTCGTGTAGTTTAATCTGTCTTGCACAGGGCGCCCTCTCACCTCTTTCCCGGAAATAACAGAATACCAATGTCAAGTCACAGCATAGAACATAATATGATTTTAAAATTACAGCAATCATCACAAGACACCACTAACAAATGTTTTCAAAAAAAAACTTGCCTAAAGCTTGTTAAAATACTCGAATCACGCTCTAAGAATTAAAAAAAAATCCCGGGCTTTGCACCCCAGACCCACATTGTACAAAATCATCACTTTACCCACAAAAGATCGTATACCCATAAATAATTTTTGAATGACACCACTGGCGCGGCCAAATGTAATCTCACTTATGTTGAAAAAATCCCTAGAACCGGTCCTGGGGCCATGTTAGCTAACGATAAGCTAAGTGATAGAAATATTGATTAAAATAGGCTCTACTTTATTCACTCATCTGGTTACTATGAATAAAATAAAGACAACTGTCTCCAAGTATCTACCGAAGTATGGTTTGTGTTGGTGCGTAATTTGTAATGGAGTGCGGTTTAAAGCAGTATGCAATATACAGTATACACCCACCTATTTTAGTGGGAATACACAGTACTACTACTCACCATTTTTATTAATAGGGAACACAATAGTCACTCAGTACCGGTATCGAAAATGAGCAAATTTGTTATTCTCAAGAGGCCTACATGTTATAGATCTACCAACACCACAAAAGCCCTGGCCAAAACGGACGAGTCCAAGTTGTCTTGAATGCAGGCGATGAGCGCATACGCGCGTGCCGCGAGCGATCGGCGGAGAGAAATGGTGCTGGGGTGGCGAGGCCATATCGCTCCTGCCGTATGCCGTAAGGAGATGTGTTTCTCACGGCAGCCGGCTAGAACTGAGCCGTACGGCGCCCATATCTACGGAGCTCCCCTAAAACCGAGAATAAACTTGACCCGGAGGCGCGCGCATGTAATGGCGCGGGCCACGGTGATCTTGGTACATCTATAAAATTGACTTCTGTTTTTTTTTTTCATTTAGGCCTACAGACAATATTTTCCGATATGCGATGGCTTTAAAATTGACATAAATTCAAATGACTCCTTAATATATGAAAGCATTAAAATAAAATACAGACAAATATATATTTAGCAAATCAATCATCGCATTTTCTAGTATGCAATAGGCTTAGGCCCTATGCCTACGGTTATGAATAATTATTTTTAAGCCACCAACTTAGACTAGGGTACCTAAACTAAAACTCAGCTAAAACCTAAAAAAAAATCCAAAATTAGAAATAGAGGAGCATTTAAAATAAAATACAATGGCAGAGAAACAGATTAGAAAGTGATGTAAATTCATCATTTATGATTACAATGTGGTTGATCATTATTAAAAAGACCTATAACCAATACCAAGGAGTCAACTAAAAAGGGGTCTTTTTTGTTTGAGGAAAGGTTAAACCACCAGAGTTCAAGCGTATGGTCTGTCGGAAAAAATGCGGACAGAATAAGAGACCAAATTTGTGGGAAAGATGTAACCACCAGAGTTCATGCATAATACGATATGAGCAAGAAAGCTTTGAACGCTTGTAATTGTAATATAAACGGGGTATGCGTGTAGGTCAGAGGTCTACCTATTTTATTATTGCACCCTGTAGATTTGCAGCTATGTCTACACATTTGTCAACTTTATCCACCATATGGATATCGACACATGCATGTGGTAGCAGTAACTTAAACTCTCTGATTCGTTGAATCACTCTTTCAATGTGTATCCTAAGACTGGCTATACGTTTAGTTTCCTTACACTCGTCTGCATTTAGTTTGACACCTGACGGAACACTAGGTGGTCGCACTAATGTACACTTTTTATCTCAGAGAGCATTTTCAACATGTTTGAAACCACGGTCTGCCATTACCTCCATACCCTCGGACAGTTTATCCAAGTATCTATAATCAACTAAAAGTATCATGTCCGACACTCGTCTGCCATACTCTTGTGAAACAAAATTAAATAACCCAACTAGTGTAGCAGACACAAGGTATTTTAGTGTGCTGCACTTTTTATAATCTGGCCAGGTCAATGCTTGGTGAACCGCTTTAGTCGGATACTCAATTTCAATCTCAAAGCAGTCGATGATATATTGTACACGAACCTATCTTGCCTTGAATGAAGTGGGAAGAAGTCGAAGTATTGATTCTTCTTCAGGCCACACAATGAGTTCTTTTAAATAACTAGATATTATGGGAGTAAGTTTAGAAAAAACTCTAGTAGTTATCACCAATAATAAAAAATTACTCATTAAGACAGATTTTCTGCAACACTAGAAGAACCACATCTTCTCCCTGAAGCCAAATGCCCCTATAACCTAGCTTGTTGGCTATTCAGTCAATAATATACGAGTCACGTGGTACACCTTAATATCGCATTGAAAGTTTTTTGGAAATAAAACGAGTTTGTTTTTGACTTGCAGACCTACTACTAGTAAAACGCCAGTCGTTGTTAGACGAGTGAGCAAGTCATGTGGTGAGTATCTGGGGACATTTGCATTCAAGTAGATTGATATATATGGTATAAACGATAGGGTTTTGAGTTTAGTTGGTATAAGGGCACGTGAACTGTAAGGCTATAATGCGCCACTCTTGCCTATGATAGGCTAGGAAGGAAAGACCCTGTTGATCCTGCCTTATGTAGGGGGAGGAAATGGAATGTTAATGGGTACTCAACACATGGCTAACTCACTCGTCTTACAGCTACTTTGGGATTTTCCTAATAGTCCAAATTTCCAGTTAAGAGCCGAATTTTAATATTTAGTAGTCTGATCGAACCAATCCTGCCGGGACCGACGCCATCAGCTAGCGAATAATGTCCAATCAGCGATCGGTATTTGAAAATAAAGCTCGCTGGTTGGCCATGATTCACCCTAGGGTGATGCCAGAATAGACGAGGCTAGTTCGAAACAACTTTATAAGTTACAATTTATTATTTATTATTCTTGGATTCTTGGCAAGATGGCTCCAAAGTCACCGTTTACATAGTGGGCCTTAGCTAGATAGGCAACATAATTTTACTCTTGCAGATTGAGATAGAGAGACGAGCTTAGCAACTGGCAAAGTCAACTTAATTTCAAAGTGAACTTTGCATTGGCTTTTCAGAGCTTTTAGTCTTTTACAATGCCTCGTAAAATAAAACTCGAGCAGGCAGTAGAATAAAACAAAAATTTACGACTTTTATTGTTATTCTTTATTCTTTATTCATTTATTTCACATTGATCGTGTTTTTAACAGATATTACTTCTCCGTAGAGAGAGTGTGAAATAGTCTTAAAAATATTGAAGATACAAAATACATACAAAAAAAAAACAACCAACAACTAGGCCTATATGTAAACAACATTAAAGGTATGGTTATATTATAGTAGTAGTAAATAAGTACACCTGGCCATCCATTTAAATTGCGAAATACGTCGCAGATTGTCACGGCATAGGCCTTCAATAACTAAATTACATTACTAAATTATAGGCTTACAGCTAAGTAGATAATAAATAATAATAAGATTATAGTAACAAGATTCAAAAATATTCAAAGAAGGGTAGAGCTACAGCAAAATTAAAATATACTCAGTTTACATAGTGTCAGAAAAGAATTTGTTTAAACAGTAATATGCTTTGTTTATGAAAAATTTCTTTAGGGTTCCTTTAAAGAGATGTGGGGACACATCCTTTATTGATCTCGGGAGTTTATTGTAGATCTTACCACACAGGTAAACCGGGTTTTGTTTGAAGAAACTGTGATTGAAAGAATGGGAAGAAATGTCAGTGCTCGATCGGGTAAAATGTGCATGGGTCATGTTATTCAGAGGGAATGTGTCAGGGTTTGTGTGAGCAAAGGTTGCGGCCATGTGCATAAGGGTCGAGACTAGAGTAAGTATACCGAGCGGGATTTTTCCTAATAGTCCAAATTTCCAGTTAAGAGCCGAATTTTAATATTTAGTAGTCTGATCGAACCAATCCTGCCGGGACCGATGTTAGAAAAACACAACATGTGACAGTTATTTTTCTCTGTACTGTGACATAAAAATAATAAATGCCCATGGTTATACTATTTCGTAACGTTTTTATAATTTGAATTTTATGTACCATTTAACAGATCGTGCTGGAGTATGGAGGAAACTAATGGTGACCTTGCTGGTGTGACGATGAAACTCCGAAGCCACTCAGAGAAGGAACCACAAATGTTTCCACCCGCCAGCATCCAGTCTCTCCCGGAGGAGGTACTACTTCACATCTTCTCGTTCCTGCCTCTCGGAGAAGTGTGCAATACAGTGGCTAAGGTCTGTACACAGTGGGAGCGCATACACTGGGATCCCCAGCTATATCAAGTGACAAGTGATCTAATGAGAAGGGAAGCCACAAACGACTTCTTCGTTTATCTAAATAACACCTTCTTGGCATCCCCCCATTATGATGAGGAGGATATAAAGAAAACGATCTTGAAATGTTTAGTGATTTACAACGAGGCAAAAGTTAATGAAACAGGCTTCAAAAAGGATGATAAAATATTTTATAAAAAAGTCATCATAATGCTCGCTCATTTAAGAACAGTAGTAAATTGGAAGCCTGGATTTCCTGTTTCATTTTCACATCCCTGGAGCCTTTGCGTTCAACTGGAGGAGCTAAGATGGTCCGTCTGTACATATTATTTAAATAGTGACGATCTTGTAGAAATGTGTTCGCAACTAGGCGGGACTCTGCGTGTAATGCATGTAGGTTGTGAATGGTGGAACGCAGCCGCTGGAGAAGCCATCTGCAAATGTCTCCATCTAGAGGACTTGGCAATAGAGCCATTTTTTAGTAAACTCCCACCTTCTCATGAATGTCTCCTCAAGATCGCGAACATGCCAAGCCTGCGTCGTCTCAAATTAAAACACTTTTTGAATAAGGACGAGAATACTTGGATTTCCATGTTTTCTAACAATTCTTTGAAGAACCTCACTTCACTTGACCTTGAAAGGTGCACGTGTAATGAAAGTGATGTCGTGGCCATAGGTGCCAAACTGACGAACTTAACCGAGTTGTACCTCGGGCCGTGTCATACAGTCTTTGGTATTACCCACGTAGGATTGGCAGCCATCATAAAGGGATGCAAGAAGCTGACAAGACTTGAGGTTCAATGTAGGGAGAGGCATTCCATTGTGCCAACCATCATGTTGATACCAGAGTATTTACCAGGACTGAAGGAACTTGCTCTGATTTGTCCACCACTATGTGGAATCGATTGGAAGACTCCACTCAAGAAAAAGATGCCCGAACTTGTCCTTCGAGAGGAGTTTTCGCAAAACAGATCTTGTTGGTAATTCTATTCACACATGCTTCGAGCTTGCAGGTGCACGGAAGTACAGACAATCCCATTGAATAACGTAAAGGTCTACTAGGAAACGCTCAGTTGGACACGTTGATAAGCGAGCACGTGCTATAGCTAGACCCACATTGCACATTTTTTAAATTTTAAAATTTGCGACGTTCGCTGTCCACAGGGCCATGTTTCCAATATTATTTATTATTGCCAAGGTATTTGGGTAAACCCGTGTGCAAACCTTTTCTTTGTGGATAAAATCCACCGCCATCTAGAGGACCTTGACTCCTTGGGAAAACTATTTAAACTCTTTGGTGACAAATAATACACTCTTCCTCGAAAGTATTTTGATTACTTCGTGGTGGCAGTGCATTAGAAACTTTGCGCGTCTTTTCGTTGCCATGGCAACGTTACTTTTGTTATAATGTAATTTCCATCTACACTACTTATCGGATCAAAATAAAATTAACATATTCGTGACCGGACGGACATTCTAAATGATTTGGTCACCTCAGATTCGCCGTTCAGTTTGAAAAAAAAACTTTCGATTAACTTTAATGTAACTTTTTAACTTTTTGAACGATTTTGCCACTAATGGCATTCAATCGAGAACAAAGCTTGCGGATGGTCAAAATTTCAACTCGATCCGAGCCTCCGTTCGAACGTTATGGCGAGACATACAAACAAAACAAAAAAAAATAAAAAAAAACATGACTAATTTTCGGCAAGCAAATGGAACGCTGCTTTGCACCCATTAATAAGGATAAAATTCAAAATAGTAAACGTCATGTCATGTTAGAACTTTGTGACGATTATAGAACAAAACTAATGGCATTATCAGAAGCAATTGGCGGATAGTTAAATCTGTCATGTGAGCTTTTGCGTTCGCTTCGGACGATCTCAACATACAAACCAAACAAAGATAAGTTGTCCGCCTAGGAATGGATAACGCTCCATCGCTCCATTAATAGGGTAAAATTGCAAAAGTATAGGACAACCAACAATAAGTACGAAGCAGGAGGCTGACACAAAAACGGAATGCAGGATAAGCATTCTGAACAAGTACTAGTGTTAATCTGTCATTGGGCTTTGCGAAATGGCGAGCAACAGACAAATCAATACTAACTCCCAACAACGTCCAATCTGCCACCCTGGAACGGAACATCATCATATCACCATTGATTGCATAAGTCAAACCTGGTCTCAGCTTCAGACCACACAAAAAATGGAAGCAGGACGTGCTCCAAAAAACTGGAGATCTAGATTAGGACAAACAATCAAGTTCACATCACAAGCCTGCACAAAGCGAAAACGACAAACATCAAACATTCAAAACCCAACTAGCCATCCCGATTCCTGAGCCGCAAAGATCTTCATGCTTTGGAGGCACGTCCACCTTGGATCTAGCCTACAGTCACACTTGAGCCACTTCCTACTCGAACTTGAAGGACGCGGCACTTCCTATACAAACTCAGATACCATTCCGCTGTACAATCTTGCCATCCACTCCTCAATGCATCAACATGCAAAAAAAATCGTCGTTGGCCGATTCAATGCTCCGCACAGGGATACAGTCGCCACTCCATACAAAAAGAGCATATTGAGTCTACTTACGACTCCTAAATGAGAACCGAAAGGAAAAGGCCACTTTTCTATTTCCAATCCGATACATTCCCACAGATCTTCATGCCCGTTTATCGGTGAACGAAACAAGAACAACTTGAGCCCGCAGGCCTGGGTCGGTTAATTCTGCGCAATTCAGAAACATTAAATTACAGTTACATGGATGGAACATTTCGAAGGCTCAAAGAAACACTGAAAAACATGGGACTCATCCACCCCAACTCTCGGGCAACCCACATCGAGATACAAAATTGGAGGAGAAAATACTGGAAGCTGCACGAAACACATTCCCAGAGGCTACCCAAAACCCATTAAGCCATGGGCTAAAAAGGCTGAAAACCAGGATAAAGGCACAAAGTAACAAATGCAGAACAGCAAAAGACCGTAACAGCAAAGAAAATCTTCTTGAAGCTCAAAACCCCTCCAAACCATCAACGAGTAAAAAGAGAAGAAATTAGAAATTTTCGGTTAAATCTGGACTACAGAAAAGACTCCTACAAAGCTCACATCTACACTTCCAACTTATGTGGGAAAAAAGCAAAGCCAAAAGCAGAAAACGCTCCTCTTCTCTATAAAGGAAATATGGCAGTGACTAACAAAGAAAAGGCCGACGTCCTGTGCAGACACTTTACCACCATAAGCAGCCCTCAAAGAAAGAAGCCAAATAAGTTGCCAAAATTCAAGTACAAGCACATGCCAAACAACAACAACGGCCTTTCACTTCCCAGGAGCTGGATTATGCAATCATCAAACTAGACAACAAAAAAGTGCCTGGACCTGACAAGATTCATGCTGAATTCCTCAAACACCTGGGACCTAAGGCGCGAAAACTTGTCCTCGACCTCATAAACAGTTCCTGGACCAGCAAAGTCCCATCAAGCTGGAAAATTGTGCCTACATCACGCCAATTCTGAAGCCTGAGAAAGACCCCTCTGACCCTGCCAGCTCCCGTCCAATTGCCCTCACAAGCGCCCTTGCAAAGCTACAGCTGAAAAAATAGTCAATGCATGCTTAAGAGTATTACCTCGAAAGCAACTACATCATCGCCGAAGACCAACCAGGCTTTCGACAACACCGAGGCACCACAGACCAAGTCGCCTACTTTGCGCTGACAGTCAAAGAGAGTTTCAGCAAAGGTGAAAGCACACTGGCTGTCTCTATCGACCTTTCTGGGGCCTTCGACTCCACCGACTGGTCATGGGCAGTCAAGCAGATGATCAAAGATGAAGTACCAAATAACATTGTCAGATGGCTCCATGACTTCATTAACAAGAGGCGTATCAAGGTGGTCCACAAAGGCTCCCACAGCAAAACACGTAAGACGCGGGCCGGAGTGGCTCAAGGCACAATCACGGTGCCGACCGTCTTCAAAATTGCAATCAATGGACTCATCAACCTATTTGATTGCATACCTGGCCTTGTCGTCAAAGTTTTTGCCGACGACTTTTCATCATCTTCACAGGAAAATGCCCAGTAAGACTGGAACAAAAAATGGGCCACATCATGACGACAGCTGCACGCTGGATCAAAGTGGACGGCTTTAAGATAAACTGTAGCAAAACCATCTGCACCTATTTCGCGATGAGTCACAATCCCTTCAAGTTCAACATCACTCTTGTTGGTGAACAGATTAAACAGACAGATGAGATGAAGTACCTCGGCGTGACTTTCGACAAAAAAATGACCGGCAAGATCCACTTTGAAAAGGCAGCAGAGAAGGGTCAAAAACGACTACGACTCCTTCAAAGGGTAGCCGGTATGTCCTGGGGCGCAAAACTAGACACTCTGGCGCTGACGTACAAAACGTACATCCGACCAGCTATTGAGTATGGCACCGAAGTCTTCCCCGCCGCCGCCGCAACGCACGCCAGCCATTTCGACAGAGTCCAAAATCGAGCCCTTTGCCTGATCACGGGAGCAGTGAAAACCACCCCAATTATCGCGATGGAGTGGTTCAGCCAAATTGAGCCTCTACAGCTAAGAAGAGAGCAGCGCGCTGTCCAACTGCACGCAAAACTGGCGCGCCTAAACCCCGACAAATGGCTCAACTACCCAACCTCAAAAGTCAAGGCGCACACTAACTTTGCTGAAACAGTCTACCAACTGAAGAGTAAAAACTGTCCCATCCTCCTAGAAGCACCACGTGCACTACTTGACGTACCACTCCCAGAGCTTCTGCCGGACAAGTCCAATCAGCTCGCCCCGGGAACAAAAATTGACGGCATCGAGAAGAAAGATGACCATGACCACAAAGAACTGGAAAAGCTTGCCAAGAAGCACCTGAAGAAGCACTTTCCTCTTCAAGAGTGGGTGCATATCTTCACGGACGGCTCCTACGACTACACAAATAGAACAGGCTACGGCATCCACTGCATCTGCTTCAAAGAAGCCACTCCAATAGGAGCCGGTGAAACATACTTCGACGCTAAGGTCACAGCCATCATCAGGGCGGCCGAAAAAATCGCCGAGACCCCCGCCTTCCCCCTCAACAAGACAAAATTTTGACAAAAAATTAACAAAATTAAAAAAAGCCTGTCTCCAACAGCTGGGCTGGAAGCGATTGCCAGTAGGCCTACGTCTTCAGTAACGAGAATATTTGCGTTGCCGACCACGTATTATTGCAAGTTAATTTGTGAATATAAAGCGTAAATACAACGAGACGACGATTGCAAAGAAGCTGGTTGCGTCGCATGTTTGTTCTGTGCTTATCTCACGACGTGTTTTTACGAGTTAAATTGTGGACGTGAACATGAAGCGACGATTGCAAAGAAGCTGGAAATTCAACGAGTAGACCTAGCCCTACGTGAATGTAGACGACATTGAAACTTCGGCCACTAAAATAAAAAATAAAAAATTGTATTTAGAGTCTAACCACTCAGTTATATAACTGATTTTCAGTGGGGGACAGTAAATCAAAGCGACCAAGCCAACCCTGTAGGCCCCGACGCAATCGACGAGTGAGCGATAACCAACCAAAGATAGATATTTTCTAATAGGATATATAGCAATCAGTGGTATGGACAGTGCGAACACCCGCGGATCAACGCCAGGAATCAACAAGGCCGATTCAGAACAACTCTGAATTTATTATGTGCTTCGTTGCTAGGACGGCTCCAAAGTCACTGTTTACAAACTCCTAAGACAAAAACTGATGGACTTAAGTCCAAATCAGAAGTTAAAAAACCTCTGACTTTGACGTGAATCGAACCCAGGACCTTCTGCATTGGAAGCAGATACGCTTACAACAAGACAAACAAGCCACACAAAAGACCAACGAGCTACACTTGAAAACAAACTTGAAACTGAAGACCAGCTTACAACTGTTAGCATACGGACCATCCAAACGGTTTACCAGCTAGATAGCTGTGTTGGAGACCTATAGGCCTACATCGCGTAAACGCGGAGCAGTTTGACAGGCTTGCCAAATTCATTCGCGAGACTGTGACTGAAGTTGGTGCAACGAATGATTGGGAACTTTTTCTGAGCTTTGAGATCGACGGGAGGTATGTGAATTTAAATTCAATCTTTCTTTGACAATGCAATTCTTATCTTTTAATATGCCTAGCGATAACTACTGTTTTTCTTTCTGCAGGAATGTCAACGTCCTCCAGAAAGCCTTGGCCTCTACATCATATTAAATATTAGGTCGTATACCCCTAGAACTGTTAAATTAGGATAATGACAGCCTTCAGCACAAAATGTAACCCTGCAAACTGAATAAAATTTGTGAGGTAAAACATTTTTATTATATTACAACTTGTGTAAGGTAAGCCTAACAAACAACATTAGGCCTAGGCCTATCTTCCTCTTCCTCCTTCATCTTTTATCACCCAGACAGCTGTAAAATCACAAAAAAAACTCTCAAAATCAATAAAATGTATTTTTTGTATTTAAAAAAAATAGCTTTTCAAAGTAAAAAATTGTTTGTTTTTTTGAAAATAATAAGTTTAGATTAATTTTTTTTATTTCAAAATGTCTTTTTTGTGGTCCCTTCAATTTTGAATTAACGAGGGTTTAATGTAATTATTGTGAATTATTCGGGTATGGTACGGGTATGCCGTATTACGGTATTTTAAAGTGGTTCCAATTAAAGAACCCATATAGGCCTATTTCTTTGATATTGTTTTCCCAACATAACAACTATCTCAGCTCTGTACCAACTAGTTCAGCGTAAATCTAACTTACCGAGGGACTCCCGTGACCTAGCACAGACAATTCCTGCTCATGCTGGCTACACCTATTTCTCTTCCATACACAAAGGTGACATTCCTTTTGCTGCGCATTCATACTAATCACTTGTGATGAGAACATAGCTGCATTCTTTGTTTGGAAGTTGAATACCCAATACATGATCACTTAACATTATGACTTATGAGGCAAAATTTTTTATTTAAAAATGATGCATGTAAACTAAAGTAGAAGCATCTCTAACTAAAAAAAAATACTTGAATCTACGTAGGCCCTACTAGCCAGTAAATTATTTGCATTAAATGATAAAAGTTTTTTATTTTCAATAAAATTATTAAACTTTTGGGCCTACTAACATTCTGACATGAGTTTTGATATAATAACTTTGTGAGGCTGAAAGTTTAACTAGGCTAAAAGTTTTACAACTTGTTGTTTGGATTTTTATTACTACTATTACCCAGTAGGGATGTCAGAAAGCATGTATTTCACTAAACGTTTACACCCTGGTCACAAAAACGTGTAAACGTTTACATTACTTATATCGACGATGTACAAAAAAAATCTCCCGAATCGTAGGTTTGAAGGAATTCCTAGCCACTCAAAACGGGGTTTTCCGATCCCGAGCTATAACACAGCACAGCTTACAGACAATACACGGCATCATAAAACCCCTCCCTCCCCCGCGCGCGACGGTAGCTGTGATTGTAGTGGTCGCGTAAACAATGCTGTGGTACCCTCTCGTCTTCACCATTGTCTTTGTGAAGTTTGATGTCAGCCAATGTTTTAATAGTTTTAACGATTTTTCCGCATTCATTCATATACAGCTTTATTTTAGGGTCCGATATTTATTATTACGTAACACTATGAAGGCCTAATGAGCGTGAGATTGTTGAATGATCTGGTACAGAATTCAGCGCGGATTGGGAGGTGGTGAGGGGGGGGGCATAGAGATAGCGGCAAACAAGGCTTGACCTTGAACGAACTATACGATATCGGTTGCGCTCGAGACAAAACAGATGCTAATGCACCGCATTTCGTAATCGGAGAGCAGATAAGCAGAGCCCGGTCGTAATGACGTCGGACTGTAGGCCTACAAGTTTGCGATGTCTCAAAGCTGCCGATGTGAAGACGGGAAGGGTGTTGAAATTGTGAACTAGGCTACTTGTGCATATGAATGACACAATGATTGTAAATTGGTTCATGAGAAAACACAGTTTGGCTGGTCACACACAGGATAAAAACAGCATAAAATAAAAATTGTTTACTGATCAAGGATAATTAATAAACGTGTACACGTTTACACGTACCATCCCTATTACCCGGTTCTACTGATGTTTTTATTACCCATTGTTTGCTTTTTAGGCTGTATTAAAAATAATGTATTGATTTCATGTAGTATTTTTAACCATGGTAGGAAAGCCAGAGATTTTACCAAAAATCCTGGAATTCTTGAGACACCTTAAAAATCCCTGAAAAAGGATAAAATCCTTGAAAGAGGCAACCCTTCATTGTCTGGACAAAACTTACGAGGAATAATATTTAGCAAACATATCATTCCTTCTAATAGTGATTATCTCAAATTTTTTGACACAGCTGTTAGCTTCTTATAACAATGTACACATTATACATGAAAAAACTATCATAATGACTAGTATAAGTTTTCTCAACTTTAGTTGACAAAAAACTACTAATCGGATTTTGACATGACCTCTTTCAAAAAATGCATCTGACTGTTTAGTCAAGAAATAATGTAACTTTCTAGACAGAAAGTGCACTGAACAAAATTTTACAGCATGTTGTAATATGCAATGTGCAGTTTTTCACCGCTCATCTGCAAGTCAAAAGTGCATATTTTAGATGAAAACACATACCCTGCATATTAGCATGTGCTGTAAATTTTCGTTCAGTGCACTTTCTATCTATAACAATAATTTATTTCTTGTCTTAACAGCCAGATGCATTTTTTGATAGAGGTATTGTCGAAATCCAATCAGTAGTTTTATGTCAATAATTGAAGTTTAGAAAACTTATACTTTGATATTTGTTTCATGTATAATGTGTACATCGATATAACAAGTTAATGGAAAATAATTGATATTAGAAGGAATGCTATGTTTGCTAAATATTATTTCTCTTAAGTTTAGTCCAAATAATGAAGAGAATAAAAGTTACAGCGTGATAAGTGTTGCGCCGTTCAGAAGCTGGTGACAACTTGCGAAATGAGGATCTATTCCAACTCATTCCGCCATGTTGCCTCGTGACGCCAGGAGGCGGGTAACATTCTAGTTGTCAATTCATGCTCATTTTGTGAAATTAAATTATTGCACAATGCACATACATATTTTAGTTTTATTGTCAATCGCGAATTTCACGGGTCTCTACTCATATTAGAACAAACTTTTCACACTTACCTCCGGAGAGTCACACTGTTCAGAAGTCAATGCTTGCTCTTCCTGCTTGAATTTTATCGGCTTCTTCAGTAGTGAAGGCATTGAAACAAGTCTTTTCCTCACACGTTTGGTAGTTATGTGCAATCTCACATTGCCAGAATCCAATACTTCTCCCGTTATGGTCGAGTTCAAGTTGCCCGGTTTGAGGGCTGAAGGCGAGGGCTTTTTCGTGTCTTGTCTGTCGTTCACCAGGCTCGTCATGTACCCGTCTGCAGAGTTCGGTGGATCCGACTCGGCGAGCGGATCCTGTTGTTCCGAATCGGAGCCATCTTGCCCAGAAGATGCGACCGGACGAGCCAGACCTAGAAAAATACAATTCATAAAAAGCCAGTCTTTCTATTTCAACTTTACTTTTACCATTGTGACTGGGATTAGTTACTCAAGAACAACCCTTGACAAATCCACTCGCAAGCTCACAATTTGCGAGTGAAAATTTGTTGCTTGCGAGTTGGGAAATTGACACTTGAATCACCGCGCCTGCAATACAACTAACCCGATCATGGCGGGTTACCGACCACTCGTCAAAAAGAAACTACTATCAAGAAGTCAAGGTCTAGTCTCAGGCTGCCAACAACGCATGTAACAAAGAGACGCCTAAACTAGGCATAAAATCGACGCAAACAACGAAACCATTCTTAATTATGTTTTTAACTTTATCTGACGTTATTAAAGAGAAGTATGAGAAATATGAGAAATCCACCGACAACCCTATATCCCGTGCAACATCCTCCTGGGCCCTGGTACTTAGTGTTTTAACGTAATCGTGAAACTTGTCAATTATCTTGCAGACTCGCAAACGTCAGCTGCTACGTTGAAATCACAATAGGGCCTACCGCGATCTTGGATTGAGTTTTGTCAAACATAATAAATTAAAGCAGTTTTTACTATCATCATAATTATAAAAAAGACAAAAATAGTGACCTTGCCCGTCCTCAAGAAAACATAATACGTACATCCAGCAGGTGGTAGGCCTATTTGAACTCGCAGTGCTGTGCTAGACCGTTAGCTAGGACTTAGCGCCGAATCCTAGCCTAGACTGACCGAGGATCAAACTCCTATGACGAAAGGAATTGGCAATGCAATATTAGCTTTATTTTTTTAAGTTTTTATCGTTTTTTAACATGATTAGATGTCACCCCAAATCGCGTTTTAGGCCACCAAACATAATATAGAACCTGAAAAAAATTCCGCCTTCCGTGGATTGCCTCCGGCAGCTGGGGCTATGCCCCAGACCCCAATTTATCCACACCACCTCATTGCAAATGAATATTACACTATGCGAGTATAAAAATACGTAGTAGATTTGTCAAGGGTGCTCACAAATATTATTTCATTTCATTTCATATTTTATTCACTCGATCAATACATTGCATAGATATAACCCCTCTTGGGAGAGGGGGAACGAATAATCCTTAATAATAACTAGGGGCTACTATGTACATGATAATAATATTAGTTATACGAATGTGTACATAATTAGAAAATAATTAGAAAGTAAGAAGGTGACTAAAAATAATATGTTTAAACAGGTTACAAATTAGTACATAGCAGAGGCAGGTGACAAAAGTGTGTGTATACATTAACAAGTGCGTGTGCTTAGTGGATGAAGAGAATATGTTGAATAAGTATTACGAAGTTTTAGTTATACATAGTAACGGTATTGTGCAAGGGTATAAATGGTATGTATAATGTATGAGGATCTTTAGCAGGTACTGTTTGTGTGCATTTGAAGTCTTAATAAGTGGCACAATTCACAACAATCTTATAATAAACATGCTTTGTGCAGTTATAATAAATAATATGTAGCATAGATCACAAACATTAGGCTATTAAATTTGTAATATGTTAGAGTCAAGGAATTCCTCAAGGGTGTAGAATGTATGATTAATTCGATACGTCTTTACTCTTTACTTTATTTTTAAATAAAGCGGGTGAACTTTTTTTAATACCTACTTTGTGGAAATTTGTTGTATATTTTGCTGCAGAGGTAGTTGGGACTGTTTTTGAAGAAAGAGTGATTGAAAGCGGGGATGAATATGTCGGCATTGGTCCTTGTTTGATGAGAGTGGTTTTGTGTGTTTGTGAGAAATAGATCAGGATGAGAATGGGCAAAAGTTGCAGCTGATAAGATTAATTCTGAAGCGAGCGTTAGAATGCGTAGGTTCTTGAAATGGTTTTTGCAAGATTGACGTCTGGAGATGCCCGACATTATTCTTATTGCACGTTTTTGTAGTATGAAAATTCGTTTGGCATGGCTTGAGGAGAACCAGAAAAGAATTGCATAAGTGATAATTGAATGAATGTAAGCATGATATACCACGGTTAGAGTAGGGAGGCTGACTAGTAGTTTAAGTCTTCGCAGCATAAAACAGCCACTTACTAAGCGTGGCGCAAGTAGCTGGATGTGAGGGAGCCAATCCAGTGTCTCGCTCACTGCGAGTCCTAGTAGTTTTGCACTTGGTTCCCTGGCTATACTGCGCATATACGCATATGCGTATATGCCATGCCTTTTCATTCTCAAATCAATTTTAGTCATAAGAAAAAACATTTACACTTTCACAGTCAACAGAGGCTTACACACCCACAACACAAGGCAAAAAAATGACCTCCATCTTAACCAGTATTGTACCAACCTAGGCCAAAAAACTCTGATTATCTAAATAAGACTCTATTCATTATTCAATAAACTTCCCAAATCAGTAAAAGACATAACAGAACACATTAAATTCCAAAATGAACTAACCAAATTCCTAACACAAAAGGCATACTACAGCACAAGAGACTTTATGGTAGACAAAAACTCATAAATGATTATCGGTAGGCCTACTCAAGAAACCAGAATGAACTACAATATATTATTCAGTCATCTATCCTTGTTGCTCTGAATACACTGATTACCTATATTAGTTTATTTAGTTTAGTTTAGTTTATTGTCAAGCCTCTTTTACATTCTTTGTTACATTTATATTATGTACAGAATTATCAAGTTGTCATGTTAGTTTCAATAGTTTGGTTATGTAAGGCTTATAACCTATGCACAGGTATAGTCACATAAAAATTAACAGTGGTGTTCAAGTCCCAAAAGTAAAATATAAAAATTTACAGTCACATATTTATCACAGTCTAGCATTGTTTAGATATTCTAAGTTTAAAAACAAAATAATCAAGCAAATCGTTGATCTACTACCGTACCAAAGAGAAGATTTAATCATGAGCACGTAGCAGGACCATAAGGCATATAACTAATAGAGGTAAGAGTCATAAAAGTATAAAATCCTATATCAATAAAATACACAGGCTTATTTTAACAAACTGGCACACACTTGCCAACAAAATATTAGATAAATACACAATCAATGAACAACCGACAAAAAACACTTGTTAAAACAAAAAACATTAGACTTATCCCACCTTCATTAAAGCCTATCCGCTGGAAGAAACAGCAGCCGGGGTTTTGGAAAGAACGGCCGTGAATAGATCCGAAATTGGTCAGCTATTAGCCACACAATGCCATAAAGGAGCCAAAGCATAGCGAAGGGTTGGACCTGCATGGCACGCGCCACGCTTTTGCAACCATCGCATACAGGGTTGCCAAGGTTAAAAATAATAACATTAAAATAGAATATAAAAGTTATTTAAACTTTAACTCATCAAGGGCGGAATAGATAGGGTGGTCACTGGTCAGTCATCTAGCAAAAGTGGGACAAAGCGACGATGTCAAGCAAGGATTGCACGAAGGAGGATATAACACTTTACATGATTGCTTGTCAATCACTTTCATTGAAACCAAAATCTTTTCAAAAACCCGGCTGCTGCTTCTTCCAGCAAATAGGCTTCATTACTTAGTGGTTGATCATAAAATTCATTTACAGAGTAGTAGCAATGTGACAGCATCGATTTTTTAAAAGTTTTCTTAGATTCTTTTATGTCACTTTCTTTTAAAGCTTTGATGAAGATTATTGTACATCTTTATCCCACTATCTGCCATACCTTTTTGCCTTCTCGTTAGGTTACACTGGGCTACTCTCAGCTAACCTTTGTTTCGAGTATTTAAGTTGTGTACATTCAAGTTTTTGGTGAATAGGTTAAGGTTACTATATACAAAAGTGACAACTTCACATATGTAAACACAGGGCATGGGAAGAATTTTTAGGGATTTAATTAAATGTTTACAACTATCCCTGAAACCTGCTTTTGCAACTACCCTCACAGATTTTTTTTTGAGAATGAAGATTTTTTTGCCTCTACTATTATATTTTTATTATTATAAATATATATATATTTATTTAGTGAAAGTATGGGAAATTATTTTTCCCAATTACCTGTTTGCCTGTTGAAGTTAATTTTACCTATTTTTGCCGTCCACAGTGGCTCATACGAGTGAAGCGTAGGCCCGGAGAGTAAGGACATGGGTTGAAATCCTGCATATGCCTAAAGACTCCTTTTTTTTTAAATTGTCCTTCATCTTGATTCATCACCGCTAATCATCTCAAATAGCAATATTACAATAATAGAGAAGTTGAGCAACAAAAATCATTTAACCTAGTTCAGTTTTAGCTAGAACAGATGCACAAAATCTTAGTTCGTACCTTGGGTGGGACAGGAGACATTTACTGTCAGCAACAGCAAAGAAAATATTAAATATTGAATCTGCGGCAAAGGCACGTTCTATTCTTAATGCAACCCATTTTGTAAAACCTGTAGTGTTGAACTGTAAAGTATATTTTTATTTGCTGGCATAACTTAAACAGGACAGACAGTGTAATATAAGAACATTTTACTGACTCCCCTGTTTCTAATTACTTAAATAAGCTTATGCACTAGCCCATCGGAGTACTATTTTCCTACAAATAAACCAGGCCTACCCTAGAAATTTCATTTAATTTGCAGACATTTTTCTGTTTTACCTGGGACACTATGTCCCAGGTAAAATGTAATTATAAAGCCATTTGAAGAGCAAATCAAAAAAAAATTGTTGTGCAAAATAAATAGTTACACTTTATTGAAGCAGTACAAACATTTTTAATCATGTAAGTCACATAAAAAATTGGTACAGTCTGTTCAAAATCAAAGTTTTTAAATGTGGAGGGTAAAGTTTAAGCCCCCCAAAATAGTATGAATTTTAATATTTTTTTCAAATAATTGTTGTAGTAAATAAGTAAATATAGCTGCATTTAAAAAAATTAAGTTCATGACATACTACTTTTTTAGAAGTACAGTCAGGTCTAGAATTATGTCATTTTTTTGTTTTTTCCCATATTGATTTAAGCAATTTTTTTATAATGTTATGTTTTAGAGAAAACACTCCATAATGAAGTACAATATCTTGATACTTTTTTATGCATAATCTGCAACAAAATCCATCATTGTGTGTAACATTAAGAACGTACTTCCCGTTGAGCCCAACGCCGAACGCCGGTCGAACAGTTCACAACCGTCCGTTGTTTTAGCACAGTAGGCGTGTCGATACATTGCAACGAGGACGCGTCTAGGACAAGGATCTAGAAGCTCTCCAGACTGTCGATCTTCCAAGCAAGCAAGCGCGATGCGCGACACGATGACTCATTGGCTCGGTCACAGAGATTCGTATCGCTTGGCGGACAGATAGAACATTTTTCGTAGATAAACCAAATGCTGCTGTCAACACGTGTTTTGGAGATACGAGTGTTTCTGTTTCGTCGAACTTAGACAGAAGACTCAAGTGTGGAATGTTTAGTGTAAGTGTAATAAAACCATAATTACATCACAGCAAAAAAAAAAATATTGTTTATTACGATCATTTTGTTATAACCATAAGATAGTTTTCAACTTCAATCACATCACATAAAAATAAAATGTATTTGAAATAATATTTGTATAATATATATAATATACATATATATATAATAAAAAAATTTCATCTACTTTTGTGATTTATAATGACCATTTCCGGGTCAATAAGCTTGTTGTATAATAAAATATTTGTATTTTAACACATATTTTAAGATACACAAATACCATGCTAGGTGGAATCAGAGATGGCTAGGTGCTATAGTATTGTTTGTCTGATTCCCTTCATTTAAAACAATTAACATAAGCAATATTTATATAACATTAACAATTATATAAATAAAGATTGTTTTCATAGAAATACAGTGCATATTATTTGCAAAAATATATCTTGGCGCTTCCATGAAATGGCATGTATTAGGACAATGTGTGGCAGTCAGAACCCCTTGGAAATGTTAAATTTAGAGCATCACGACAAAAGCACACTAATGGACGATTCTATTTGTATAGTCTGCAGACAAATACTTTATAATCGACACGATCATACTCATCCAACATTTTTTCAATTGGAACTATTATCAGTCATGTGACTACAGATATGCTGTAAAAATGTATAACATGAAGTAATATGTTTTATAAGGTTAGAATGAAAAAGCAACAGGCATGCAGAAGGTCCAGGGTTCGATTCCCGTTAAAGTCAGTAGTTTTTAACTTCTGATTTGGACTTAAGTCAATCAGTTCGTGTCTTAGGAGTTTGTAAACAGTGACTTTGGAGCCGTCCTAGCAACGAAGCACATAGTAAATTCAGAGTTGCTGAATCGGCCTTGTTGATTCTGGCGTTGATTCGCGGGTGTTCGCACTGTCCATACCACTGATTGCTATATTTCCTAATAAAAATATCGATCTTTGGTTGGTTATCGCTCACTCGTCGATTGCATCGGGGCCTACAGGGTTGGCTTGGTCGCTTTGATTTACAGTCCTCCACTGAAAATCAGTTATATAACTGAGTGGATAGACTCTAAATACAATTTATTTATTTATTTTTATTTAAACTTTATTGTAAATGTATAGGGGCCATGTTAAGTTAGTTAATTGTTTGTTAATGAATATAGGGCGCGTCAACCGGGTAGGTCATATTGCGCCGCCTGTTATCGTTTATAACGATGTAATTGTTTATTCTTTGGAGGAACACGGTAGAGTATTTGACAATTTGTCACAGAGAGGGCGGGCAAGTATGATGAAGAAAAAGAAGTGAAAGCGTGAAAATGAGTAATAAAGGGTTGAGAGTGGGTAGACTATAAATACAAATGTTTTTTATTTATTTTACGGTCAGCAGAGCCATGCTCTGGCACATTCTACTCGGGCCCAGTCGGGATTATGAGGGTTATGGGTTGATAAGTCAAGCCAATTAGACAAGTTGTTTCTATTAAATACACACATATTACTTCATTTTCAAAGCCAAGTTGTGCCTTTTTTAACAAGGTAAGCTCAAACGACCCAGAATAACATTTACAAATAGAAGTAGTGCATGAAGTATACATTATGTACTGCTTGAAATGGTTCTTTATTGGGTGGAGGGGGGAGGTGGGGGGGGGTTCAACTTTAAATGTCTGAAACATACCAATCAATTTCGCCATGGGTGACACCCACGTGTCGGGGTCAGCGCCGAGGAATTATGTCTCAACGGTAGCATCTAATCTAATGATTGGATGAGCGTAGCGAGCGAAGCGAATATTCCTTTTCACTACACTGGAGAAAAAAATCCGGAATGTTTTTTTTTCATTTTTTTCTTTTTTCTTTTTTTTCTGTATTTTGTGTGTTTGTCAGCACGATTCCGGCTAAACCGATACCCCATTTGCGATGAAATTTTATGGAGGCCTTCGAAATCTCTGAACTTAGAACTGCCACGTTTTTGAGCGCAATCAAAAAATTATTTCTCATGAAAATAGCAATTTTACGATATATTTAGATTTTTTTTAAATTTATTTTACTTATAACACCTACATGCTTTATCCGATTTAAATGATTTTTTCACAGAATTTTAATTTTATGAATTAAAATATCCGTGTGAAATTTGAGCGCAATCCAAATTTATTTTTCATGAAAATAGAAATTTTGTGGGTATTTTCTTTTTTAAAACAATGTTTTGACTTATAACACCTACATGCTTTATCCTATTGTAATAATGTTTTCACAGAACCTTCCTTTTATGAAATTATATATTTGTGTGAAATTTGAGCGCAATCGAATAATTATTTCTTATAAAAATCGCAATTTTTTGATTTTTTCTTTTTTTTTAATTAGTACGTACGATTAATTTAAAAAAATAAAAATTTAAGTTTATTTTTTATTTAATTTAATTTAATTTTAAAAAATCTTAAACAAAGTAATAATTTTTTCACAGAAAATCCGCATAACACATGGCAGCTCAATACACCAATACACAAGCAGAAACGATACTAACATTCAAAGGCTCGGGCCGCTCGGCATTGCTTGCTCTGAAATAAGGTATTGCTTTGTTGAGGTTAGTAGTAGGTTATAAACGCAGAACCCAGTCCAGGGGGTCAATTTACTAATTCGTCGTTGCTGATCAACTGTGACCACGTAAGTGACAACTTAAGTCGACGTACACTAAGACAACTGAAATGTTGACGAAACCAATAATATTTTGTGTAGAAAGTTAACGAACAACGGAACTGTTGATTATTAATTTGCAAAGTTGGTTCGGTTCGGTCGCGGTCTGCCGAGATGACACCAAGAAATTAGACGGCGTGTGCATAGCTCATATTGCATTGGTGTACGAGTAGTGATATGACAATAATGATTTTTGTAGGATGCCCGCTTTAGTGTGCACACCAGTTTTACCTCATGTGTCCCTCTTCAGATCTAGGTATATATTGCAGAAAGGTAATGGTGTAGGGAATGTCCAAGGGCTGTTATTATAGGACGCAATCCCAGCATTCGCCTTAGTTAGGATTGCCGGCACCGGCAGGAATCGAACCCGGGACCTCCCGAATCAGAGTTCCATGCGTTACGCATGAGCCATTTCCGTTAGTTTGGTATTATAGGCCTAGTGTGTATGATGGTGTGTGTAGACCCCGCCTACAGAATAGAGAAGTGATATTGGAAAGCAATATTCGTGAGGTCTGGGGCGCAACTTCAGCCGCCGGAGGCTAGAAAATGTTCATTTTTACTTTTCTGTCAGCGCCCGGAAAACGATTTTAGAGAAATAATATTTTAATTGACAAAACCTTGAAATACAGTGATACCCAATGAAGTAATAACAACTGATTTTTTAAAAATAAATAATAATATTATAATTATATTTTTTTCGATTTCGTGGTGGTGGAGGGAGGAATCAAACACCTGATCCCCCCGCCTCTCTACGCCTGTTTCACAATGCAATCTCCGTTGCAAGGGGAAAATTGATATAAAAAAAATGCTACACCAAATATGCAATATACTTTCAAATATAAATAAATAAAAGTAAATGAAGGAATCAACTCGACTAAATAGAAGAACTTAATTAATTACTGTACACTTGCATAGTATTTGACAGTTGCCTACAGTTATAATAATTCATATTGGTTGGGGGGTGGAGACAAGGGCCTACATCGAATAATCGGAACCGGTTACTTTCGAAATTCAAAAATAAAGTTTTTTTTCAATTCGCCGCGCTTTCCCGTGCAACACAGGTGTCACATTGTAGGCTGAAGGATTATGTAAACATGCGCTTTTCATTTCTTTTGTGCTTGGCGGCCATTTTTTTTTCGAATTATAATGTCCTTTGTTCATGCCGCCGGCTTGTGGCAGTGTGTTGAGTATGCCCCTCCGCCCCATCACTTCTGTCTAATCACTCGCGATCTTATAACCAACCATAACAATTGTAATGTTTTCAATCTGCTAGATGTCAAAGCTGTCACCAGTGGTAATAACTAAAATAAATCACATGGGAATAGAGATACTGTAGAGGCTGGCCTATCCTTATCTTGTTTACTCTTCAGTATGACGGGTATTAGTCACTCAACGGTATTACCGTTGGGTGTCTAGGGTATTACGGCTCCAGCCCCTCCCCCACCCCGCGCCAACGCATCGAGACCTTGACTAGACTGTGACAAGATAAAAAGGAGATGCACGGAATCGCTCTTTGGAACCAAACGTAAGAAGACGACATGAGAACGCTGACACAGTATTCTTGAGGGTGCCATATTTCCACAATTTTCCTTTACATTTTGTAAGACATGTTTATCTATTTAATAAGGTATGTTAGATTTACTATTATTTGCACTTGTGGAACAAAGTTTGCAATGGGTATTTTTTTATCAACACAATCGTTTGGAGATTTTCGCAAATGAATTTTTATGAACAACATTTTTCAGTAATTGCCAAAATAGCAGATCAAAATTTAAAAAGAATACTTGGTTATTAAAAGGTATACATTAATTTCGGTATGTCACTAGGCATTACTTACGTAACATTATTTTTTGTTACTTTATGAATTTAAAATGTAGATTTCAAAAATCTACTCAACGGGAATTGAGCCTTATTGGACCTTCCTGTATGAGCGGAAATCCATCTCCACGTCTTCATTGAATATAGACAATATTGTTTAAAATTAAATTCAATAATGTATTCAATTTTTCAATATAATATTAAAATAAATTTCTAGAATTGTCGATGCGTTTGTATATTGTGTATTTGATTTTGTATGTATTTTTTTACGGATACGCTGATTCGGTAAGGTGCCGGTACGATACCAGCTGAAAAAAGCCTAACAGAAGTTCATTTGTTACTCAGTCAAAACGGCGAAAATGTTTACCGCAAATCATAAAATTACATGAATAAACTTTTAGTTATCACATCCTACATCTTTTCTCAATTTGGTTGATCGGGAAACACTCCCGTAGGTGTAATTGTTTTTATTTAATACAATCCAGAAATTAAAAAAGTCTGCCCCGACCGGGACTCAAACCACGGATCTCCCACATTCCAGGTGTGAGACGAGAGAGAGAGAGAGAGAGAGATGAGAATGTGGGAGATCCGTGGTTCGAGTCCCGATCGGGGCGGACTTTTTTAATTTCTGGATTGTATTAAATTAAATCCTACATCTAGTTTTCCAAAAAAAGACCAAGTTTCTCCTAGACAGTTGTGTACACTTATTGTAATTAATTTCATTTAGTAAGTCTACACCTCAAGTACTACGAAGAAGCTTATAGACCTATATATTATTATCTGGAATTGTTTAGACCTAAACCACACTGATACCACAAACAACAGTGGTATAAATTTATGTGTATTTAGGTAACTACTGTCAAGGTTTCAGTGAAAAATTAGTAGGGTACTTATTTATTTATTTATTATTTATTATTTATTTATCCCAGAACAGTTTTACAACCAGTAATACTACAATTCAGAAATTAACAAAGTCCGCCCCAACCGGGAATCGAACCACGGATCTCCCGCATTCCAGACAGGCGTCTTAACCACTAGACGCCTGTCTGGAATGCGGGAGATCCGTGGTTCGATTCCCGGTTGGGGCAGACTTTTTTAATTTCTGAATTGTAGTAAATAATAACAATTACACCTACGGGAGTGTTTCCCGACTAACCAAATCGAGAAGTAATACTAGGATATAATAAAAACAACATAACATAAACAACATAACAAACCTGAAACAGAAAATACACGTAGGACCTACAGTTAATATAATATAAGACACATTTGCCCTACAACAAACAACACTTTTTCTTAAAAGTAAAAAGTGTTGTTTGTTGTAGGGCAAATGTGTCTTGTACTTTTGTCGAAGAGCTTTCTTGAATGGATTTCTCCAGCCCTTGCGGCTTTATCTGTGAGCAGTGAGGCCTTTTCTCCCCTTTTTTCTCTTAACACCAACCATATTGAGACCTTGCTCATCACATGCCAATGTCACAACACACGACTGTCAGATTCGTAAGACTATTATCATCACACGTGCTCGAAACGAGAGAGCGCTCTCCTAGAAGAAGACCTAGATCCTACACCCATGAGGGAAGATCCGACGCACGAGGCAGTCACCAAGCGACGAGCCGGCTTGCCGCCAGGTAACGATAGCTTGTGGACGAAAACGCCGGATAATTCAGTAAAAACGGGTGCGCGCAGCGACACTGGAAAAGGTCGCACAGGCAGAGTTTTGCACCGAAAATTTTCAGCTTTTTAGGGAAAACAGATGAAAGCTATAGGCACGTCCCTATGCGCTAGGCTTAAATTTGAAATACTTTATGACATTGATTAGTAACCTCAAACTTGGAGTAGTTTTGTCGAAAAGTGAGAGAAAACATACATCAACCAATAGCATAGGGACATAGACAGATCGATTTCCAAGAAGTCAAAAAAAAAATCATGTAGATATGTTGAATACTTTTCAAAATAAACCTGTTCGACTAAACATCTGCAAATACAGCCGGGAAGTGCCGCCTTAAGTATTAACGAGTACAGTCTAGTAAAATAAAAATGAAGGATTATTGGCAAAAAATAATGCGACAAGTCGGACTCGTCAAAGTATATCAAGCGATTTCAATGATAGGTCGAGTATGACTCCAATGGGTTAACAACAATATTAGTACAGTAATACTAATAGGCAAGTCAGCAAAAAAAGATAACTCTACACAGAAGAGAACCATTGGTGCACTCATCCAGAATAATAGCAACAGCTTTTTGACAATTTTTATACAACCGACTAGTCAATAACTTATTTGGTCATGTTATTGAGATAAGTCATACCAGTAATGTATCGACATTTTACCAATCACGAATAAAGTATTTATTATTTAATGCCTAAAACTAAGAATTGTACTAAACAGTATAAACAATGAGTCGATTACTAAAACTTTTTCTGTCTTGTTGGTAATGAACTAATAATATTTTTAATTCACAGTGTTTCCTTTGCCAACCTTGTTAAATGTTATGTAAATGATTAGGATCATTAAGTAATTTGCTCGCTGGTTAAATGTTTTCAGTTTTATGCATACAATCTTTAGAAAACGATCCTATGTGTTGTTCTTAGCCGCTTGCGGAGAATTAACTTTAAAACAAGTTCTGGTCTTATTGAGAGAAATAAAAAAATAAGATGTATCACACAAGTCTTGATTCGGAAACAGTTTTTAACCCATCGGCGTTTTCGCCGGTCGAATCGACGGGCTGTTTACAATGCGCGCCGACATACCTGGCCATCGGATCGACGGGCTGGAACAGCAAGGGAACAGCGCGCTACATTATCGGTCGTTGTATGAGAATGGTTCGTCCAATCACCAAGAGATCGCGCTCGATGTACTCTACGCACTTCGCTGCATCCAACAATGTGTTTAATTCGTCACTCGGTCAAGTTTTAGCCTGTCTATGCTTGAAGGAAAGATTATGTTTTCATTGGTAGGTGGTATGGCGGCGCGCGCGCTATGGCGGCTACAGCTTATTGCAATATTTTGAAGGATATGACGAATATGAGGGGTGTGATATTTTGACACCAAGAAAAATCGAAGGAAAGATCATACACCCTAGACATTTATTTAGGCTACATTTTAGTTTTGATTTCAAGTAAATCGGGTTATTTTTGTTGTAACAGTGAATTTTTTGCTGCGGTGCGCTCCGCAACCCCATTTCGTAAAAAATAAATGGAATTCAGGGGCCAGGCGGCGAGATTTTAAATAGAACGCCGATGGGTTAAAGAGAGTACGGTAGGTAAGTTTATTATGTTTTACCTATTCGGTGACTAAAGTTCGAGGGTAACAGCTGTGACCACTCGGCTAGTGCAAGCTTAACTGGGAGAAGTGTGTCACCATCTTTTCCAAACCCAACGCAATACCCACCTCGGATTTTGAGGACTTCTGCTGCTGCCAGCAACTTGGGAAGCTGGTCCTGATCAACTTTCACCTCTCCTTGGTACATGAATGCAATCAACGCCTCAAGCTCCCAGAATTTGATTCCTTTTACAATCACTATTGGATGTTTGCAAGGGTTGTCGCAGAGTAGTTCGTCAAAGTATGGAGAGCATGCGGCCAGTATCACCTGTAAAACATAGGAGATTTGTTGTTAGTGCTAAAATTAAAATGCAAAACTATGCGCAACAGGAATGATGAAGAGAAGGACAAAAACTAAGTACAGTAGAGCAGTGGTTCAAACCTGTGTGGTGTAAAGAGAACAAGATGGTAGCTAGGTGGTATGCAAGATGTTACCATATTTTGACAGGGTGATGACTAAATAGGAGACTTGCCATGTAGGCTAGGTTATATGCAATTGACGTCATCACAGTCTGATATCGCCATCGTGAGGTACCACGTCAAACGCAAAAGTCGAGCCCTTTTGTTTCCTCCTTGTGATTCTTATGGCTATTCAACCGCGTTTTTCTATTTTCCAAAATATGCAACCAAGTCAAAACATAATTAATGGCTTTGGAACCTAGCTATTTTAGAAAATCAAAAATATTTTTTTCAAATTTTTCTGATCCGGTACACGGCCAATATAGCCATCTCAAAATAATTTCAAACTTTAATTCGCCAAGGCACATCATTCAACGTAGGGTGTTGTGTTTTTGTGACCTTAATTTTCAACTGGATTTCTATAGGCTGATTGAGAGAAAAAAGATTTTTTTTAACAATTGTCTTTCCTGCAAATTTTTATGTTTGGCGGTACAAATCAGTAGAGTAGAGTAGAGTAGAGTAGAGTAATTTATTCGCTTGACCAATACATAGTATAAGTATACACACATTATCCTCTTGTGAGAGAGATAGTAGAGTGAAGTGAATAATTCTTAATAATAACATAGGTTATAAAATGTACATTAACATGTAGGCTTAGTGAAAATTATCAAACTAGGCCTAAATCTAATAAATAATAATTTGTATAAAAATTAATAGGCTAATAAATATATATACAATATAAAAAGTATGCGACACATATCATGGAAGAGATAGATTAGAAGTACAAGAACTATGGAATATTAAACATGTGGATATAGGCCTATCTTACTAACAGGTAATAAGTTATGACTTGGATTGATATGAGAATAGCAGCCTAAATGTAGATAAATGGATTTGGAGAAACAAACAAACCAACATAGTGGATTATTACAAAAGTAAATTAAATTAATGTTTACAGTAGGCCTACATTAGGAATGGAATATGGAAAATACTATGTGTACAGTATAGAGTACCATATGTATAAAATTATAAAATACCATTGGTACAAGTTGCTGGTTACGGGTTTATAAATTCATTTAAGGTATAAAAACAGGTTTCTTTCAGCCACGCATTAAGTTTTGTTTTATAAATACTCGATGTAAAAAAAAAAATACTGCCAAACAAAAAAAAATTCGCAGGAAAGACAATTGTTAAAAAAAACTTTTTTCTCTCAGTCAGTCTATAGAAAAACAGTTGAAAATTAATGTCACAAAAACACAACAACCTACGTTGAATGGTGTGCCTTGGCGAATTGAAGTTGGAAATTATTTTGAGGTGGCTATATTGGCCGTGTACCGGATCAGAAAAATTTGAAAAAAATATTTTTGATTTTCTAAAATAGCCAGGTTTCAAAGCCATTCACTATATTTTGACTTGGTAGCATATTTTGGAAAATAGAAAAACGCGGTCGAATAGCCTTAATATAATCTACAGTTTTTACTCACCTAAATATTCATGCAATTTTCGTAACATGACGACAGTTACCATAATAAATTTAATAAAAAGCATTGTACTATCTTCGTAACTACAGATTGTAAACAAAATAAACAAAAGATGGTAGCTTTGTTTCTAGAGAATCTGTTTTGAAAGGGACTGCATCCACCGCTTGTTTTAGGTATCATGAGAAATTAGATAAGTAATTATGTTGACATTATTTTATTATCACATGATATAATGTAGTGAAGAATAAAATAGCTATTGATTAACGTTTACAATGCAAGGTTCGTTAAACAAAGAGAAATTAACTCAAATTATCCAATAATTCGACATCGAAGAGTGTTGTTACCTTGTAATACCAATAAGTTAAGAAGAAGAAAATAACTACAGCGTAAAATTGCAATTTCCATGAGAAATTATTTTTCCATCGCACTCAAATTTCACACCAATTTATTAATTAATAAAATTAAGGTTCTGTGAAAAAATCATTACAATTGGATAAAGCATGTAGGTGTTATTTGTCGAAGAAATGTTTTAAAAATATAACAAAATCGTAAATTGAGATTTTAATAAAAAATAATTTTTTGATTGTGCTCAAATTTAACACGAATATATTAATTCATAAAATTAAGGTTCTGTAAAAAATTAATCACAATCCAATAAAGCATGTAGGTGTATAAGTTGAAGAAAGTTTGTAAAAATAAAAAAAATTAAAAATTGAGATTTTCATGAGAAACGATTTTTTGATTGCGCTGAAAAAAAGTGGCAGTTCTAAGTTAGGCCTAAGAGATTTCGAAGGCCTCCAGAAAATTTCATCACAATTGGAGTATTGGTTTAGCCGGAATCGTGTTAACAAACAGCCAAAAATAAAAAATAAAAACATTACGGATTTTTTTCTCCAATGTAGTGAAATGGAATCTTTGCTACGCTCATCCAATCACTTTCCTTGGCTTTCAAATTTCTATTGTTAAATGTAAAATAAATGTAAATAGAACATCATTGCAATTCTTGTAAAATAAACTAGAAAGCTTCGCAAACGCTTTTTCAGGCGCGTTGTTGGATGAGCGTAATTGATGCATTGAGCTGTGATGTGTTATAGTGCCCAAACACCGCACAGGGGACGGGAAAGACGTTAGGACACTGTCGGAACGAAAACACTTAATTATCCAAAGGACTAACTATACTTTATTGAAGTAAACACTTACGGACACTACTAAGAAAAAACATACACAACACTAAGGAAACAGAGACACAGGTTCGCAAACAAACAAACAACACAACTTCAAAAAGAGGCCTACTGGCACTCGATCTGCTGATCTTATACGCACACTTGTCCGTCCCTGCCTACTGGCTGGTCTTGACTGCCGTACTTTTCCTACCCCAGACACCAGCCCTTCTTACCCCACTTCCCCCCTCCATGTGACACCATGGAGGGTGGGTGGCCTTCACGGCCCACTTGGGCCAGTGGCGCACTACAACTCCCCCCCCAGTCGGCGGCAACCCTGAGCCGGGCTGAATCACGAAGGGTCTGACGCCGGCTTCAGGCTTATGGAAGATGAAACTTCTCCGCACATTGGAGGAGCTCACTGCAACCGCTTGACCCCGAGGGCCTAGTAAGGCGAGCCCCCCTCGTTCCCCGCATTCAAAAGTTCCTGTGGATGAGCCTCTCCCTCGCCTCGAGGCCAGTGCGCGAGGGTCGATTCCTCGCACTCCTCCGAAGCCAACGCCGCCGCGCGCACCTGCACAGGCTGACGTTGCTCAAACAGCTTAGCAAATCCTGCCCCCCCGCGATTGTTGTCCCTAAGGCGCCAGTTGCCCCCTTGTGCCGCCGGCGGTGGGGCTGCGGCGTTCCGGTCAGAGACAGCCTGTATCGCATCCATTCGCGGGCGGCGATTACCATTGTCATACCGCTGTAATACGCGGTGCGCCTGTAGCAGACTGCGGTTCCCCATATCGGTAAGGGCATTCTCTACATGGGTGGGGAAGTGCCGAGCGAGCGTCTCCACCAGGTCTGCCTCGGCCAGAGGGGGAACCAGATGCTGTGCCGTGGCTACCTGCTTAGTGAAGTAATCAGCCATCCGGGAGTTTGAGTTTACCTGACGGTAGGAACCCGACAGCAACTCTTCTCGGGCCGCTCTCTGCTTGGAACCTCCCCAAAACTCGTCAAAGAAGACCCGACGAAAGGTTTGGTAGTCATGGAATAAGAACCCGAAAGCTGTTGCCCAAGACTTGGCAGACCCCTCCAGACTCGCTACAGCAACACCCAGCTGCTGGCTGCCGTTCAAGTCGAACCTGGATATATAGTTATCCAGGCTTTGAACAAAGTCTACAGGGTGTACTTCTCCCCTGCCCTTGAATAGGGGAGGACTGTCTCGCGGCAGCTTTCCCGCAGAGTGACCCTCACCCGTCGCCGCGGGGTAGCTCCTTGCACCAGTGTAGCCCCAGCCGCAGACGGGCGCAGGAGGAGTCCGGGGGTATACACCCCGGAGCCCATGCACTTGAGACGTAGGCATACCTTGATACGCGGACCCTCGCTGATAAGGGCCTGGCAGTGCACCACCACGACCTTCTTGGACATATCCTGGGAAAGGGTCCATCCGAAGAGGAAATCCCAGTTGCGCCCCAGCGTCGATGTCCACCTGAACCGGCCCTCGAGGATGCCCGCCACTGGAAGGATCTCGGCGTGGATCGCCGAGTGGAACGCCACCGAAGCCGCCCCCGGCCATAGATGACGTCCCCTGTCCGGAGTAGCCACGAGCAGCGTCCCAGCGGGGCCCCTGGTAGGCGTCGGCCGGCTCCTGTTGCTCGGGGTGCCCCAGATGCCCGCCACTGGACTCGACGTCCCGCACTCCTGCCCGCGCGCGTGGGTATGACGGCTCCCACGTGTCGCAACCCCTGGACCCGCGACGTGGACCAGACACGTGCGACGCGTCGACTTCGCGTCCGCGTGGGTAGGTCGGATCCCACGTGTCGGCACCGGTCGAATGGTCCGGACCAAACGCGTGCGACGTGTCGCCCTCGCGCCCGCGTGGGTAGGACAGGCCCCGTGGGTGTCCATACCCGTGGGTCTCCGTAGCGCCCCTGTCGGGGGTGCCACCACCATTCCCGTCGGGCAGACCAGTTTCAAACAGTTCTAGGCGCCGCCCGGCTACCCCGGACGGTGCGCCACTGGTCTCCGCTCTCGGTGGTTGTTGATGCCCGGGAAGGTTCACGGCCACCTGCTGGGGTGGACCCCCAGCCGTCTCCATCGCTGCCAAGCGCGCCTCGATGCGACCTACCGCATTAGTGAGAGCGTCTATCTTAGCACCTACCTCATTGTTCATCTCACGCATAAAGTTGCTAATCATTTCTCGTAAGAGATCTTCATCATGTTGACGGCCAACCGGCGAACCGTTCGTCGATCCGTTCTCAGACATTGAAAAAAAATACGATAGTGTTACTATAAAATAAAAAATAAACGTAAACTAATGAAATTAAAGTTCCTAGCTAAACGCGGTCACGATCACACGTCACTTATCGTTTAAAGCTTTTATTGTTTTCCTTTTTAACTCAATTCCTCGTGCGTTACGGCACCAGGTTGGGACGCCAGTTGTAGTGCCCAAACACCGCACAGGGGACGGGAAAGACGTTAGGACACTGTCGGAACGAAAACACTTAATTATCCAAAGGACTAACTATACTTTATTGAAGTAAACACTTACGGACACTACTAAGAAAAAACATACACAACACTAAGGAAACAAAGACACAGGTTCGCAAACAAACAAACAACACAACTTCAAAAAGAGGCCTACTGGCAATCGATCTGCTGATCTTATACGCACACTTGTCCGTCCCTGCCTACTGGCTGGTCTTGACTGCCGTACTTTTCCTACCCCAGACACCAGCCCTTCTTACCCCACTTCCCCCCTCCATGTGACACCATGGAGGGTGGGTGGCCTTCACGGCCCACTTGGGCCAGTGGCGCACTACAGTGTTATGCAGATTTTATGTTGTTCTGTGAAAAATCATTACAATCGGGTACAGCATGAAGGTGTTATACGTCAAAGAAATGTTTTTAAGCGAAAAAAAGCGTAAAATTGAGATTTTTAAGAGAAATAATTTTTCGATTGCGCTCAAATTTCACACGAATATATTAATTCATAAAATTAAGGTTCTGTTAAAAAATCAACACAATCTGTCAATCGGATTAAGCATGTAGGTGTTATAAGTCGAAGAAATTTTTTTTAAACATAAAAAAGCGTAAAATTGTGATTTTCATGAGAAATAGTTTTTCGATTGCACTCAAATTTCACATGAATATATTTATTCATAAAATTAAGGTTCTGTGAAAAATAATTACAATGGAATAAAGCATGTAGGTGTTATAAGTCGAAGAAATGTTTTAAGATTTTTTTTTTAATCGAAAAAATAGTAAAATTGCAATTTTCATGAGAAATAATTTTTAGATTGCGCTAAAAAACATGGCAATTCTAAGTTCAGAGATTTTGAAGGCCTCCAGAAAATTTTATCGCAATTGGAGTATCGGTTTAGCCGTAATTGTGTTAACAAACACACAACAATACAAACAGAAAAAAAAAAAAAACGGGAAAAAATCGTAAAATTGCGATTTTCATGAGAAATAATCTTTAGATTGCGCTAAAAAACGTGGCATTTCTAAGTCCAAAGATTTTGAAGGCCTCCATAAAATTTCATCGCAATTGGAGTATCGGTTTAGCCGGAAT
Source organism: Sweltsa coloradensis (assembly GCA_024449915.1). NCBI lineage: Eukaryota > Metazoa > Arthropoda > Insecta > Plecoptera > Chloroperlidae > Sweltsa > Sweltsa coloradensis. The sequence continues at coordinate 160,167 of JAMZAV010000273.1, forward strand.
CGTGTTAACAAACAGCCAAAAATACAAAAAAAAACATTCCGTATTTTTTTCTCCAGTGTAGTGAAATAGAATCTTTGCTACGCTCATCCAATTACTTTCCTTGGGCTTTCAAATTGCTAATGTTAAATGAAAACAGAACATCATTGCACATCTTGTGTCATGTAAAATATATAAATGCAGTTCCATTAAACTTTGGTGATTCTGAAAGAGCAAGCTGCAAGCTTTAATTTCATGTATGATACATATGTAGCTTTAAATTTATATTTTGGCTATGAGGTTGATAAAATCATGTTTTTGCCCAATACGAACGTGAAAACATTGTTTCCGAGCGGGAACACTGTAAAATAATTATATTATATCTTCAACATCATCACTCCACAGAGAATAGTGCCCAACATTGATGCTTGTGTTTTCATATGGTTTATGTAGGCCTGCTCTTTTTACTTCTGTACTTGAAGAAAAATTGTGTTCTCCAAGAGTTAAAAATAGGCCTAGGTAAATTAAATACGTTGGCATAAACTAAAGTAAGAATTCACAAAGAAGACGGTTTTGAAATATTACACATTTTTGTGTCTGGAGACTACACAAACACATACCTAGTGTTCTCGGTGGCATATAACACTAACAGCAATCATGTTCAATAAAGTAATAAAATCCCATTTGTTCACTTGGAAAAAAGTTTTTAAAATAGTTTCAAAGTTTTAATAGCTCCGGGGTTGAGTTCCGTTCAATATATTATCCATTGATAATGAGAAAATGTACAAAATTGCTTGAAGTTGTGATAATTAATTTAATTATTTGTACAATCAGCAACTATATTACCTGATGGCATTTCAAGCTCTGGCCATCGCACGCGAGTGTAACGTCAACAAATCGTTGCTCGTCGAGTAGTCTTGGGAACATGGTCTGCATGTTGGAGTTGTAGCCATTCCAGCGCACGCACGCCTCTGCAGAGATTTCCTGAGGCTCCGGTTCTAGACGTATTGGCGAGTGAGAATACTCGTTGGGCATGGCTCTCGGCTGAGGCACTGCAAGTACAATGTAACAACATAATTTATAACTTCAAGAAGAGCATTTATTCTAAATTAAGTAGGCTATAAAACACAATAAATAAAAGATTTTTAACAAATGAGCTATTAGCCCGGTTGCTTGTAATTGCTGATTGATAGCAATAACCACTTGAAATGTATCCCCCCACTGACATCAAGTGACCCATGTGACGAGGGAAGCATGAGGAAGATGGCCGACAATTGTGGTAAACAGTACAGACAGTTCACATGGAGCATATGGACAATTCATGCAGTCTGCATAAATAAGTTACAAATGTGCCTCAATACTGTTGTGTTCCGACATGTAAAAATAGTAGTGTTATACCTGGTGATTCATTTAATTCATTCCCAAAGATTAATTCAAATTATTATTTTTATTATTATTTATTATTATTATTATTATTATTAAAACTAAACGTGATGAAACACTCAACAGCACATTTGTTTTTATTTATTTCAATTTCAAACAACTAGACCTAAGCCATATACCTAGGGCCTAACTGTTAATATTAATACTAAAGACTCTCCCACAGACAGTAGGCTAGGCTAGTGGGATTCGGTTAGATTTACTGTAGGTCTATGTACAAACATACCCTACTTCTCTCCTAACTAGGTCTAAGGAACCACATAACATACCCTAGCTTATAGGGCCTACCACATTATAGGTGGTTGTAAATAGAATAAATACCCAAGAATACCGGGGAGTTATAGACTACTCTCCTACCCATTTAGGCTAAGAGTGTAGGGCCTAGGCACCAACAGAACTTTAAAAAGAATGTCCTGGGCCCTCAAGTTCAAGTTTTTATTAATCCATTGATTTATACAGGGTACAAATATGGATGTCGTCAGATTATTAATACTAAAGATAAAAATAGTAGGAACATAAATAGAACAGAATAGAGTAGAATTCATATGCACATATATTTTAATTTCAGATTTTCGTGGAGAGGAGAGGAGGGTAAGTCAGTGCCCTCTTCTTTAATAAATTATTCGCGGCAAAAAGCCCCAGTAAAAAACAATATGTTTATATATAATATATGGTATATATATGGTTTTACCGTAAAACTTTTTAAAAATGACATCATATCCCAACCACGAAAGTCTAAAAACTCATATAATTATATATATATATATATATATATATATATATATCCTATATGTTTAGCTTTGGTTTTATAGTAGGCGAATATGGCGTTGATAACATTGTACAAAACAGACCAAAAATTAGACAGTGTTAAATTGGTGGCCGCATAGCTCAGTTGGTAAGAGCATAGCCCGGTAAGCTAAGGTCCCAGGTTCGATCCCCGGTGTAGTCACTTTAATTTCTGTCTAAAGTACTAATATATATAGGCCTATCTATCTGTGCCCCCCCTCTCACATAACCATTGTTAATTATTTAATATTAATATATACTTTCGAACTATAGTATTAAAATGTGCCAATACAATATAATACAAATACACCCAATACATTTATATAATTTTAGTTAGAGGTGGCTCAGAAATTACAACTTTAAGCTGCGCTTCGCAGCATTAAAAAGGTTTTGTGTTCTCTCCTCTTGTAGATCAAGTAGAATCAAGTGATTTTATTACCCCAGCACAATTTGGAGCAATTCTAAGTGCATCCCGGTGTTACTATTCAATTAAAATTCTCCTTATCCCCCCCCCCCCCCCCTAAATAAATAAGGTTGCAAAAAAAGCTACTTTTTACCCTGTTGGGTTACAGTTGGTTTTAGACCTGATATATACTTTGGTTTTTATACCATTTTCAAATTAACCTTTTATTTTGAAATCAGTCAGAGACTGACCTTAACATATACAATAAAACGTATTCAAAATATAATATTGCAATATGTTCCGCTTACTTGAATTTTGAGACCAAAAATTGTTCTTTGTAAAAATTGACGTGCACATTTTCTGTTTTTCCACGCGACAGTATTCCCCACTGAAAATCAGTTAGGTATATAACTGAGTGGGTAGACTCTAAATATGAATGTATTGATTTTTATTTTTATTTATGGGTTAATAATAATAATAATATTACGGGCCTACAAGACCATTCCAACTGGATCGCTGCACAATCAGAGTTTGCCATTATTTTGTCACAATCATGATCTTGATTCTTAACCACTTGCCATACTACCACGTCTGCCAGACGAGCATCAGGGGGTGTTGCTTTGTCAATAGTGGATGGCATGTGAAACAATGACTTGGGAGGGGAATCAAAATTTTTAATATATTGTGTTTTTTTTTTATTGTTATTAAAAATTGTGGGGATTTTTTTTTGAAAAATGTTGGGGGGAAATTATCCTGAGAGATATTGGCCAAGGGTGGGGGTGAGAGAGGGGGGAGCAAAATGTCAAGGTCGGATGAGAACCAATCAAGTTACCTAAAAGGCTTGGCTAAATAGTACCCTAAAATAGTTATTTTTTATTTTTTTAGAATTCCATCCAAAAACTGGTGGGAAGGGGGGCTAAGGAGACAGTGAGGGGGGGATGGAGTAATTTCTTTTGAAGGGGGTTTTAGGTGGCTAAATGTCAATATCAGATAAAATCCAAAAAAATGACCTGCAGATAATAAAAAAAACGGGGGGGGGTAGTTGGGAAAAAGAGGGGGGGGAGATGGGCAGAGGGGGAGTAGTCTGTAAGGGGTTGGTGACGTCAAGGTTGGAAAGGATTACCAGATGGGGAAATAATTTTTCATTTTCATTTTACTTTTTTGGAATTATAAAAATAAGGGGGGGAGTCCCAACGTGCGTTACTTGGGGAGGGGGGGAGGGGTTATGGAGACTTATGTCAATATTGGATGAAATCTGACAAAAATTTCCATTTAGGGAAATAAAATACTAAACTTGGGCCTATTTTTTTAAGATTTCCAAAATTTTTACAAAACACTAGGGGGGGGGCAAGAGGGCAAGAGAGGGAAACACTAGGGGGAAAAGGGGGGGGAAGTAATTTGGTGGGTGCTAAAATGTCAATGTGGGATAAGATTTTAAAAAATCCGAAAAGGGGAAGAAAATTTAGAAATAATTTTTTCCCCATTATTTTGATTTTAAATAGTATTTCCTGGCAAAACAAGTGTGTATTAACCCGAGAGTAGTCGCGCCCCTGTTTTGTAACGTTAGTAGTTCGCGCGCGGTCCTTTAGACCGCATTATTTATTATGGGCTAATAACGTTAGGATGACGTTTTGATTACGAATATAGGTAATTTATAATATATGTAACAGCATACCTGGTTATATTAATCAATTGTCAATCAATAATCAATAAATAATCAATCAATAATCAATCAAACACAGAAAAGTAGCAAACCTACAAAAAGGTATAAAAATATGTTTTGAAACACCCTGTAGCTCGTATTATTAGTAAACCAAGACAGTAATATTATGCCAACACTGTATGTTGAAGAATAATCAACCTACAATACAAAATACATGTCTCATATAGTTATTGAGTATGCATATTTTTGCCTCCCTTAGTAGTCGCGCAGCGGTCGAAAAGACCGAGCAACCAAACAGACCTCTCATCTGAGATGAAGTTCTGCAGAAAACTGAATCGCGTATTGCACACTGGCTTCAAAAATCTATTTTGGGAAGGTAGGCGGAACTAGACAAGCCACGCATGCGCGCTGTGCAAATACCAACTAATGAAAAAAAAAGTCGGTCTAAAAGACCACACGCGACTACTCTCGGGTTAATAATATGCTAAAGGGTTAAGTAAAGCCGACTCCATACGAAATGTGAACTTGTCAAACTTTTGTATTTCTGCATTTTTGGAGAGTTTTATGTGTATATTTCACAAAATGTTGGTATCGAGTACATGTTAATATTGAAACTACGTAACACTTTGCTTGGCACCATTAGTTATGTGTGTGTGCATATTATCAACATTTGAGCTAACAGACGATAAAAACATGTCGTAAACCCATTTGATAGTTGGAGCTCAGTAATAAAATTGCAGTTATTGTAACAATGTAAATTTTACAACGAACATTCTGCAAGTATGTTGAGATTATAACTGTAGCCTAGTTTTATGTAGGCCTATTTAAAACACTTACCAGTTAACACTGACGTACATTTAACCCTATTCCATGCATAGGCCTATAATACTTTCATGTCATTTTCATTCTGTGTATTTTCTAAATGGTAGGCTAACGTTTGTGAAAGTGCTAGCATTTGTAGGCCTACTGTGCCAACCATTCAATTTTAAAACAAGTTAACATGCACAAAATCATGTGAAATAAACTTCTCCTATCAAACTACAATGACCACTTATTAATATATGGTTTGGTGGAGACTACAGTAGACATTGTTGGTGAATGTGTACGTGGCCTTGAAAAACCCCTGTCCATCCTTTAAGGTGTGATAGGTTGATTTGTTGGGAAATCAGTGGTCTAGTAATACAAAAACCGTACTAAAGTATAAAATAGCTCAACCATTCGTCATATTCTTAAGGCTGTGTTCACCAAAAACCAAAATCCAAAAAATGCATAAAACAGTAGTTATAGAGTATGATAATTAATCACAGTCTTTTGAAAAGACCAAAATAATTTTTTTGATTTTTTTGGTTGATGCATTTTTCTGCTATTGCTACTTTTTTGAGCGATTTTTGGTGCTAAGTTTTGCCAAAAGTATACCATTTGGATGGCTGATATTTTTATTGTAGCTTTCACTTATCTCTCACTTAAAAATGAGGTATTTTGAAATGGTATCTTCAATACCTAACATTTTACAGTGTTGTACATTTTCCGGTACTTTTGTGGTATTTGTACCGTCAAAAGAAAAAAAGGAAGATCTTAAGATACGAAAGCTATAGATTTCAAAATACCTCATTCTATAGTCAAAGATGAGTGTGAGCTACAATAAAAATATCAGCCATCCAAATGGTATACTTTTGGCAAAACTTAGCACCAAAAATCGTTTAAAAAAGTAGCAAGATGAAAAATGCATAAACCAAAACATAAAAAAAAAATGATCTTTTCAAAGACCGTAATTAATGATCATACTCTATAACAACTGCTCTGTGCATATTTTGGATTTTTGTTTTTGGTGAACACAGTCCTAAATCATAATAGTAACTTTTATTCAGTTAGCCTACATTAGCAGAGTTTGTCTAGGCTGGGTAGGTTTACATAATGCTAGATAATAACATAATATCTTGCATGGATGGCTTTATCCAGAATTTTCTTTGTAAGTGGGCTAATATTTTATTTCCACTTTTGATGGGAAGATGTTGATACCTTGTTCAAGAAGTTAACTTTGTTAAAAACGACTTGTGGGCTAGATGACTGTGATTCATGTTCACTTTATTCGTAGTTACCTTACACATATTCTACATAAACCACAAATTGTACCATAGCCCAAGAAAAAAACAATAAACAAATACAAAATATAGACAAATTATAATAATAGGCCAACTGCTTATATTTTTATTAGGCTACACAGCGCTAGAGAAAACCATGTACTGGAAAAGCTACCAGTACTGATTGTTTGCTTTACCCATGTGATAGCAACAAAGAATTGTGTTACACAAGATCACTTTGCTAGTGCTTTTTCCAATCGCATTGATGGATGAGCTTTTATGGTTGATTATTGTTGCCCTAAAAGTATGATTTCTATGAGAAATATATCTTTGATTGTCCCTAAAATCATAATATGTCTACATTTAGTGATTTCAAACGTTCCCATAAAGTTTAATAAGATCGGGTAGCCGGTTGCCCGGTTGCGGACCAAGTATCACAAAAATATTGCTTAAAAATCGAAAAAGTACAATATTCATGAGAAATATTTCTTCGGTTGTACCCAAAAACATGGCAGATCAAAGTTTAGAGATTTCGAATGTCCCCCTCCGATTTTCATCAAGATCGCATATATGCTGTTTGCCCGTTAGAGAGCAAACAAACAGGGAAAAAAGAAAAAACACCCGATCTATTTCTCGGAGTAAGTGAAATTAAAGAACTACTCGCTTTGCTATTCCAATAATTACATTTAATGGATCCTTTGCTTCTGCTGAACTTGCAGAGTTGAGGAGTAAGACCGTAATGGCGTCCAACATGAACGCGTAGGTTGGTCGTTCCATGGTAGCTCATCACACGCCCACATTGGTCGCATCGTACACGGTTGTTGGCCAGCCTCGTGCAGAACTGCCAAACATCGCTCACCATTCTTAATGTTGGAGCAATACACTTGGCTGGAAAATAACACAAACGTAATTAGGTACAGGTTAGTGGGTATCTTCTCAGCATCCCATTTGGGTTTTCAATCAATAAAAGAAAGCCACCCAGACAAACAAATAAGATAAATTAATCGGTTATTTGAGAAACCGAATAAGTCATGTAACCATTGTTCTGAGTAAAACGCAAAAAAACGTGCATTTAATACCCTGAAGTAAAATAATGCAGGTTTTTTGATGTAGTAATTTAGATGTAGCATAGTTACATTGATTTTTGTTGATATTGATAATTATGAGCACGTTATTTCATAATTACGAGGATGTAATTAGCGTGGACTTATTTGGTTTCTCAATTAAATGGGGCGGGTATAGGACTATGATTTGTATTGTATTGTATTGTATTGTTCTTTATTGCATGTTAAAATTCACATTTTACAATTATTGGTCAAGCCCCCAATGAGCCTAGCGGCTCGCTATAGGGGGCTTTCAGCAATGGATTACAAACGGTGACAGGTGAAGCAAGTCAAGATAGGCCTATTTGAAATATGAAATTTAGGATTTGCAACATTTTTTAAGACACTATAAAGTATAAACTAAATTGAGCTACTCTAATATATGTTAAGAAATTAAATTAAAGTACAAAAGTCAGTAGAAATCTGAAATGAGTAGATGTGAATTTAGGCCAATTGGCCTAGGCATGAGATAAAGCAATTTTTTTTTTTTATGGAGGCCTATGGAGGTTATAAATTATTCATAAATTATAATATCCTATATAGTTATTGGTAGTGAGTAATGAGTAGGCTATTATCCTCATTGTTTTCAGTTACCTATGTGCTGTGAAAAAAAAAAAAATAAATAAAAAAAAAACTTATTACTAACAGCTGTATAAATGTAAAACAAGGGTTAAGAAACAATTGTAAACATTTGTAAAATTATTAAAAATAAGGTAGTATCATAAGTTGTTATGATTGTTTATTATAGTAAACATAAAAGTACATTTTTTAAAACTTTGTTTAATTAAAATTTCTCGGCAATGAGAGCCAATGACTCATTTTATTGAAAGTGACTTGTTCCGTTTCTCAAATCAATACAATTTTTTCTTCAGAACGTATGGACTGACTAATTCGGTTTCTCAACTCAAAGGGAAAATTGACACCCTGTTATAAACACAGGCATGGTCACAAAACATTTCGTTTCTCTACTAATCAATAGGTCTTGAAATTCTGAAGTAAATGGCTAGCTTTACTCATTTACGCAATTTGGGTGACTTATTCGGTTTCTCAAATAACCGATTCAAATAAATTTGAATTTATAGAACTTTCAAATTGATGTAGGTACTACTATTTATGTATTATGTACCGGATTTCAACTACTTCAGCTCCAAAGTCACCAATTACATAGAGACACCCTTACATCATTCATATTGATGGAGTAAAGAAGATTATTTCAGAAATTAAACAAGATCAAAACGTGCTCCAAATATAATTTGATTGGACACCCCTGATAAACTATTGAATGAAACTAATTGTTTTTTGGCACTATACACAACTGTTTGGACATGATTAATCGCATCCACCCTGCACTTTGGAAAAATTTGGCAATACCATCGTAAAGTTTGGCAAAACGTATAGGCCTACACAAATATTTTGATTTCGTAATCTGAATATTTTCTGTCACACATGGATTCGCAACTATAATAACATCAGGAAAATTTATTTGATAGTATTCTATTAACAAACAATCGAGGCAAGTCGTATTTCAGTTTTGTTGTGATAACGCAAAATTGATAATAGACTTTTGATGAAAAACTATCGCAATGTGTAAAATGTCAAAATTTTACGGCTGACTAAACTTGCATTTAGCAACACTAAAGCCCCTCACAAAAGTATGAAATTTTAAGGATTGGTGCAGTGTTCTTTTGGAATCATGCCTGTAAAGTTTCATTTAGGCCTACATTGGTTAATATCTTCCACCTCAAATAAATGCATAGGTCTTGAAGCGCTCCAAATGAGCACGGATACATACATCTATAAACATTGGTGCAAACCTACACCCCTTTCAGACCCGCAATTAATTTTTCTAAATTTAGTAATTTTAAGTAAAAATTCAAAGTTCCCATTTTTTCTAAGATTTTTAGAGTTTTTCAAAAAGTTTAAATCGCATTATTTTAGAAATTTTGGGAAATTTTGTCTTTTGAATTAAAGCTTCAATTTAAGTAAAATTTCACATTGAAAATACGTAACATTTTTTAAACTAGTTTTTTCTGAATTGTTTGCATTTAATGCATTTTTTGTAGGCTACCTCAAATAACAGAAATAATAGAGATTTATTAAATTTCCGGGAAAAATCAAATTTTAATTTTTTTCCATTTTTAGCCTTTTTGCAGATCTGTATTTTCAACCTTCTCTCAAAAATTCACTTTTTGTCCCATTGGCATGGGGAAAAAAGTATTTATTTTTTATTAACCAAACAAAATTTTAAAAATGGGTCAAATTAAAAAAAATATATATATGTATATACCCGGGTACAATTTTGAAAGTTGACCTCACAATTGTGAGTACAGGGTCCGAAAGGGATGAGGCCGCTCCCGATAGTCGCGCCCTAAAAAGCTTCTGTCTAAACCGTGAATTGGACGTAGGTGCTATATAACCACTGGACCAAAGAGCCAGATTGAAGATTTTAAAATGTATTTTCCCACTGTTATAAACATTATTTAGAATGTACTATTAAACAATGTTAGTTGCAATAATTATCCCTCCAAAGATGTTGCAAATTCAATTTTGAGGAGGAGATATGAGTTTGATCGTACTAAAAATGTGAAAATGTTGTGTGAAGTTTAGTTGAGCTTTAAAAGAGATTGCGAAGGTTCCCTGAAAGTCATCAACAAACCAGCATGGGAATAGTCCTAGCCGTTTGGACGGTAGACAGTGAATCAACCCACCACAAAACAATTGTGTGTTTTTCGTTAGGGCTATTTCTTTGCTTGGTGCTGTGGCGCACTAGCACTATAATCGTACCCTGTCCGAATTTACATAAACGCCAGAACGATTTCCCCCCGTTTTGGACAGCCATAGATATGACGAGAGATAAGTGACCGCTGTATTTGCCGTCTTCCTGGAACGATCGGGCCAATTTAGCGAAAAGAATGTCAAACTTGCATGCACAATGAATGTCAAAACACAATAGCAATACCTGTATTTAATTACCGTCTTATTGCCGAGTTGCCGAGTACATTCATAAAAAATTGCGTAATAGTAGAATAATATCGAAAGTTTTGCGAAACATAGAAAAAGCTTCAAATTTGATGAAAAACTTTTTTAAAATTTGTTATGTACAAAGAGAAAAATCAATTTACGAGTAACAAAAACTGTCAGCACTTATCAAAATGTAATAAAAACATTTATGTGCATTGCATTGTTAATTATTTTTTTAATGTGTTATACGATGTACCCAGACTGAACATAGATCCAGTAATAGTTTCTGACATCCGCCCGGCAAATGAAAAACATCCAAAACCACGTGATCTATAAATTAATTTTAATGAATTTATCCTATTACTTTTTACTTTTGCACTTGCACTAACACTTGCATTTGCACCACACACACACATAATAAATAATAAATTAGTATTTCAAAGAGGAACTGCAAAAAGCTTTCAACATTTTATTGAAACACAAATTCACGCACTAAATGCAAATGTTAAAATTATTATAATTTTAAAATAACATCAACTGGGACTCGAAACCAGCACCCGTAAACTGGTGCATCTATAATCGTGTTTTATTTAATACTACGGCGAAACTGGTCAATTTTTGTCGTAGAAACATGATCAAAAACATAATCTGCATGAGAAAGATGAACGATTGAGTTTATTTCAAAGAGAAAATGCAGCAATACAAAACACAAAACAAGATAAAATTATCGCAATAAAATGTCAATTATCGGATTACTGTTCTATGGATCGGAACAAGCAGCGCATTATCATATTCACTAATCTGAATTACTGGCAAAGTGCGCTCGAGTTTCAATAGAGATAATTATTGCTACTGGACTTGACTCTAAGGGTGTACAGCGAAAACTACCTGGAAAGGTGATGTAATTTCCGGTTATACATCTCGAATTCGATGGTTCACTGCAAATTTCACCAAAATCAAAGATACAGTTTGTTAGGTGGAGATCGAATATAAAACATTCATCATATCACAGTTGAAAGATGAAAGTGCGTAGACTGTGCGTAGGGTTCTCTGAAAATTCCATAGGTAAACGTTTATATGGTGCAGAGCTTGCTAAAAACACCTGAGATTAATGTCCCCTTATAATGTAAGTGTTCTATCTCTCAAATTAAAACAATGACAATTTTGGATTTCACAATGCATTTGTTCTATCTCCAAAGTTGAAATTGGTGTGTGTATTATTGACATTCAAAAACACTTTGAATGACTTTTGCATGTCAAAATTGATTGTTGGGAACACTAAAATAGCAAAAGTAACTCAACATGACACCAAAATTCGCAAGTGGAGATAGAACATTCTAAGGGGACGATTTGTCAAATTAATTTCTAGATGCTCACTAACAATTTGCTCAAATTTTATCAGCTGAAGTGAGCAAATTTGCGAATTTTGATATTGTAACAAATATAACATTACACAACATTTGCTAAAGCAATGTTTTTTTTTATTCTTTGTGTAAAAGTTTCAGGCCTATTTATATTATTTTAATGAGAAAAACGCGATCAGTGTTAAGTTTTTATCTCAATTAGCTTCAGAGTAACAGCGCCTCGCGCTTGTCAAGCCAGCCAATGATCTGTGCTGGAGCATCTTCCGAAATCAGACTTGACCTTGAGGATCGTTCATTTAACGAATTCTTTCAATTTTCACATCATTTTAGGAAATCTCTAATCAAAACGTCGGCAATCTAAATCGTATTGGTATATTTTACGAAAATGTGTCACCAAAATTGTTCAGAAAAGTCGTAATTATGCGAGTATAGGCATAAGCCTGCATAATGCATATAATTCAAAATTATTTTTAAGGAACGTGTTCTTACTCTTTAGAGAATGTACAACACTAACAGCAGCTATGTATAGCACGTGAACTATAATACTATTATGGATTGCGCGCGACTATACACAGTCAAAGAGCAATTATGTGTTTTGGTTTCGTGTAGGCTACTATCTGACAAAGAGTTAATCCAAGGAACATTCGAAATGTCTAAACTAAGACCAGCCACGTTTTAAATTAAATGAATTTCAAGTAAATATTTCTTATGGAAATCACGAAAATCGTAGATCGCAGCCCTTTAGTTTCCCAGATCCACTAGTTGAAGAATGTCATGAGTGAGATTGATTGACGGAAAGCGAGGCGAGGATGAGCATTCCTTTTACTAAATCACTGACGAATCATGTAGAGTCGTAAACATTAGGTACCAAAAAATAATACCAGTCTTCAGAGTACCCTCGCATACTCCACCCACTATAATTTCATTTCCCCCCACTTCAAATCTGAAAACACGTACATGAACATCGTATCCTACTCAAGACACATCTACTATCTACAGGACAGGACGAAAATATTCCAATTCATTGATTATTTGGGTGTTCCATGTTATCTGTAAAGTTATGGGACTGATCACATTTTTTTTTTTTACTTTTTAACGTAGGACAGTAAAAATGGTAATCTCCACTACTGAAATCTTTTAACATCTATATTAGGGGGGGGGGGGATGTGATCTACAAGTTTGCTCTCTCTCTCTGATATTATCTGCTCCACTCGCATCTCGGAGAAACATGCGCAGCGTCAGACACCCCCCACCACCCTCCCCCTCCCCCCTCTAACACGCACATCGACCGCATCTACCCTACCCTTTCCTTTTCAATTTGCAAAGTATCGGGTATTACTGAAGAGCATGATGGAAAAACACTACGATAATATATATATATAATATCGCGTAACTAGGCCTAGTTGTCTGGGGTGCAGAGCCCAACAAAACTTTTGATTTTTAACATTGCAAGTAGTGGCGTGGTTTCGTCGATAATTTATAAAATTGAGAAGATCTAGTGACCAGGGGTCGGCAAACTTTTGCAACGTGCGTGCCAAAATGATGTTAAAATTTTTAACTATATTGTTCGCGTGCCTGCACAAATTTTCGAGACAAAATGTTAATTTGTTGGTTATTCATGTAACACATCTTGAAGATGCTAGTGTAGTTACAGATTATCTCAAAATCCTGTATTTCATGTTTCTCGTGTTTCTCGTTCAGTGCTTTTAGTTTTGGAAAATATTTACACTTTTTTGAATCAACGTCAGTTGTGAAAATTTCCAATTTTTCACACAAAAAAACTTCCATTCCTCGAAAGCACACAAAACGGTCATCTTTTTGCCCTGAAGGCGTTTGTTCAGTTAACTTCGACAGCCACACTGGATCCTTGAGTTCTGGGTAATCCGCTTCTATCTCGTCAAGAAAAACAATAATTACATCAAGACACTCAACGAACCGATCCAAAACTCTCCCTGCACTGAGCTTCCGAACAGCACAAGTAGTAAATCGCCACATTTGGATTCCATGACCGATGAACCAATGCAGATCGGGCAATGATAGAATTTATTATCTTGAAAACAGTTTTCATCACTTCTTGGATTTTGCGCATCAGAATTTTTGAAAAATTCTTGGTGAAAAACAGTGGAGGAACTGGAGTTACCTTTGTAATTCCTTTCTAACAGTTCACAAATCCATCGGGTTCCCTCCATGACGGGGCAACCAGACGTTGCTGAAATACTTTTCTTTTAGTTATTATTGGTAACTAAACTGCAAAACTTACTAACTGCCATCAACACATTTCCTTTTGTCTTCCAGATTGAACAAGTATTCATTTAGCCTGTTTAGACCAAATAGCGTCGAGGAAATGTTTCGAAGAATTCCAGAGCAAAGGATATTCTCTGAAAAAGATTAGTCTGGAGCAATAATTGAAGCAATTTTTTCCAGAATCTACAATGAAGAATAGTTTGAAACTTTCACTATTATCATTTCCCACCTTTTTAAAATGTTTATGAGGCTAACAGCCAAACTTCACTTTTAGTAGCTTAGCTGTTAGGCACTGGCTTTAGAGCTCATTCGGCTTCAACACAACGTACCAGGTAGCAAGTACACACACAATAATGTGTACAGCGAATAGACCAATGAATTGATTAGTAATGTATCCCTGGTAAAAAAACTTGGTAGGCTAGGGCTAATCGGGCCTATTAATTTTTTCAAGAATACAATTAATAATGGCATAAGCTTTCTGTTAGGCTTTTGAGTTATAGTCTTGGTTTTTAGTTAAATGAAGGCCTATTTCCTAAATTTCCTACATCGGAAAACCAATCCGCAAAACAGTCAAGTACTATCCGATCTTTCGGTGTTCAAACCAGTTCAGCCTTCAAATCACATTTTGATATATTTTGTAGTTAAATTTTGAGTACGGTAACACTGTTCAATCTACACACGCTTGCACTTGGTAACTAATGCAAATCTAATGCTCTAAATCTTTTGTCGTTCCAGTCATTTGAACATAGTTATTCATTTATAGCCATGTTTAGAGATAGATGTGAGTCGAGAATGTTCTCCGAAGAATATTCTCAGAGCAAGAGAATATTCTCTGAAAGATTATGCTCGGAGCATATTTGAGCATTTTCTTCCCAGAATCTACAATGCTAACGAATAGTTGAAACTTTAAATATATATCATTTCCCACCTTTTTAAGAATGTTTATGAAGGCTACAGCCAAACTTCACTTTTTGTAGTTAGCTGTTAGGCACTGTGTGCTTTAGGCCTCTGGCTTCAACACAACAGTACCGGTAGGCCAAGGTATATACACACACAATAATGTGTGTACAGTGAATAGACCAATGATTTGTATTTTAATGTAATACCCCGGTAAAAAAAAAACTTGGTAGGCCTAGGCCTACCCATTTTTTTTTCAAGAATTATAAATTAATAATGCATAAGCTTTCTGTTAGGCCTATTTGAGTATATAGTTCTTGTTTTTTTTTTAAATTATTAGGCCTATTCCCTAATTTCCTACATCGGAACACAATCACCAAGCTACAAACATATTCCAATTAGACTAGACCGAAACTTGTTAATTCCCAAGTAGTAGCCCATTCAAAATTCACAATTCTCCTATCAGATTAAGGGAAAGTTCAAGTACCGGTAACATGAAATACATGACAATTTCAAATAAATTGAAAAAATGATCTAATTGTGCTTGTAGGTTAATACAGTTTATTATGCAAATATGAAGTTTTTAGAATATGCTCGGAAAATGCTCGTGCTCGAGAATATTCTTGAGAACATTCCCGAGAATATTCTCCAAAAGAAAATGCCCGGGCATTTTACATCACTAGCCATATTGTTTCCTACATGAAAGCGCGCAACAATGGCCAGTCGAGCGACATCATTGCTGTCAGTGCTCTCATCCAATGCCAAACTCAACACATTAAATTTTTGTAAATTATGTTGAACTTGGCTGTCAACAATGCGCCTTTGAACTGTTCAGCCGACAGAGGAAGTGCCTGAATGCGCGATAAAATTTTGTCTTTGTTAGAAAAATCTTGAAACAACTCCTTGGAACACTGCTAAAACGCATTCTTCAAGAAATCGCCATCAGGAAGTGGTTTTCCCGCTTTCGCAATCGCTAATGAAGACACATAACTTGCTGTTGTGAACCGTATTGTCTACTCAAATAAAATTCAGATTTATAACAAGAAAATAGTACCAATGTAATGTTGTTCATGAAATATTAATATTTTAAAATTTTATGTCTGGCCAAAGCGCGTGTCATAGGTTGCCGACCCGACCCCTGATCTAGTCAGTGTTATTGTCCGGTTTCCAAAATCTTGTCACCAAATAGTGCCCCCTCCCCCTACCTACCCATATTATTCCGCGTTCGTAATTTCGCATCATTACATAACTCTTTAAAAATAAATAAATTATAGATAAACGCTGTGGATATCTCCTACCACAGCTCCTTCGCTTCGCCCCTGGATTCAAGGTATCCCGGCAGGATTACCCATTACACAACGGTTGCGTTCCGTTAACTGCTGTCAGCAGTGTGCTGAGCGTCCCGTAAATTGCTGGCCCAGCGCCTTCAGTTCACTGGAAGTGCTGGAAGTTTTTCGCCCAGTATTCGTCAGTAAAGCTGGCTGCTGATTCAGTACGAACGCAACCTACGAGACACTGACAGGAGCGTTACTAGAGTTTGGCATGGGGGGGGGTCGCCAATTCAGCAGTGGCAAATTAAAAAATTTGCAAGGGGAGGGGGGCGGAATTCATAAAGGGCTGAAAGGGGGGTTCAACCAATTTATTCATAGCTGTACCGAAGGTTGAGTGGGGGGGGGGTCCGGAGGGCTTGCCCCTGGAAACATTATCTCCTTCGAGGTTATTTTGGCGTAAATCTATGCGTTTTAAAGCATTACAACGATCAATTTGTAATCTACTAAAATCCTGTTTGTAATCTTAAAGTTTTCTCCTTCAAGGTCATTTTAGTGAAAATCTGTGCCTTTTAAACGATGACCGACTGTGGGTTGTTAATTGGGGAAAAAAGAAAAACGAGTAAATTACTGGGGGGAGCGATGATTGCGATTGGGGGGCGCACGAACCCCAAAAAATAAAATAGTGACGTCACTGCTACGTGGGCAAACGGGGGGCCCACTAACTACGCCACCGACAGGAAAAACTTGAAATGAAGCGACTGTTGTTGCCTGCAGTCTGCTAATGGCGAAGGAGATAACAATAGATAACGTTATGCGACGTCGCAGAGAGACTGCTGTGTGCTGTGCTGACACCATCCACGATGAACAGTCTGGAGCGGAGACCCACACACACTGCACTGATACAACGAACACAAATACCAGTGGCGGAGTCGGATTCAAATTCTGTACTCGTACAACCCCCTATTGGTATTAATAGTTTTAGGGCGCTTTAACAGCTAAGATTATTCGCGCCTCCAAGATAAAACAATTTCTATTGTGTGAGTTACCACCATGTATATTTCTTTCCAAGGGGAAGAACGCAAGGGGAGACGCGGCGGGGACAAGGGGTGGACAGCCCTGTGTTGGTCAGAACCAGCCACAAGCGTATGGGGAGGGCAGGGGTTCCCCCACGTCGTGGTCGTCTCCGTCTGTGTCATCATCCGTCCGTGTTGTCATTGTCGTCGCCGTCGGGGAGGTAGTCAAAGGGAAGGGAAGGAAAGGTAAGGGGAAAGTTCCCCGACGGCGACCCAGAGCTCGCCATTAGCTTCAGGGAGTGAAAATCCACATTTTACGAGCCAAACCACGAGAAGGTTGCGAGTTGGAGTTGATGGCCGTACAAACCCCTGTTAACAGAGTCTACACCAATCTCAGTCACATTTTACTCATGTTTTGATACTTGTTCATTATAGGGACCCCCCGAAAATGAAAGTAGGTTAGTAGGGTTGGGGAGGGGAGTGAAGTGAAGTGCGTTGCAGTGGTCAGCTAACACCCCCCCCCCCCAAATCCCACTAACCTACTTTCCTTTTCGGGGGGGCCCTATAATGAACAAGTACCGATGTGGTAAAGCAGAGTGCAGACCCTGTCGGTGCCGACGCCATCGGCGAGCGAACAATGACCAACCAGGGACTGAACCTGGATACGAATCCACCCGTGGTAGTGCCAGAATCAACAAGGCTGATTCGGAACAATCTTAACCCCTTCGGGTCATTATTTCATAAAATTTCACAAAAATTTTCAACAAAAAATTCTATTCGTTTCCAGTTATTTTCTGCTGGATGTAATGTTTTGCAAAACAGCCTTGTCGGATAGGCTACAGACCGAGAAATGACCTACTTATAAGGGTTAAAAAGCGGGATTCGAACTCTTTATCTTCTGCATTGGAAGCAATTAGCGCAATAGCATAAATATGAAACGTAAGGCCCAATAAAAATCAATCAATTATTAACAATAGGCCTACATAATTTGATATTATTATAATAAGTCTCTATTTGCAACGGATAAGTAATCAACTAGCCCTAGTGCAAATTTAATAGGGAGGAGGAAAACTCGGCACCAGCACGTAGCCTACTCCTTTCGAAAAGTACCAAGGGGACCAACGGCTTTACGTCCCATCCGAAAGGACGGTGTAACCTTGACAGTCAAGACGTCGAGGAGATAGGGTACGTTTGTTTCAGCCGCAGGGCACACGCCCGAAGGTTAACCGGCTAAGCGACCACGGCTAAACCGCTGGTGTGGGTTATAGATCTCGTTTGTTGTCACAATCTTTGCTTGCACGTGAGACACTTTGTTTGAAACACCAAATTCATTGGCATAGGTAATATGAACAGTGAACACGATCAGTAGGTAATGTACATGATTGACTTGCACTTCAAACACTATTCTCTTAGGGAAACCCTCGATGTTTCGATACAGAACGCAAGCAACGAAGTAGGTCGGTACGATTAGTGCCGGAAGACGACGATAACACCCCCTGAAGTTTTTCGGAAGCCAGGCATACGAGGTCCATAACCATTGGTTACCAAATTGAAATTTAACGTTTTATTTTGAGTAGGCCTACTGGTCAGTGGACGGTATCCAAGTGGGGGGAGAGAGGGGGACAAAACCCCCCCCCTTTTGAAAAAAAAGTGTTAAGGAAAAAATAAAATTACTACAAATTACCATCTGACTAAAAGAGGATTTTAATAGATACAAAGTTGGTTATTTTGATGCTTTAAAACGCACAGATTTTCACCAAAATGATCGCGATAGAGAAAACTTTAAGATTAAAAAGCAGGATTTAGATAAAAAGTTGCTGCGATGCTTTAAAAAAACGCACAGATTTTCACCAAAATACCCTTGAAATAGAAAACTTTTAAATCAAAAACAGGAGTGTAGTAGATTAAAAGTTGTGGTGCTTTAAAAATGCACAGATTTTCACCAAAATTACCTTGAAATAGAAAACTTTTGGATAAAAAAACAGGATTTTAGTAGATAAAAGTTCGTCATTGTGATGATTTAAAACGCACAGATTTTCACCAAAATGACCTTGAAGAAGAAATTTTCCCCCGGACCCCCCACTTAGCCTTCGGCACATCTATGAAAAAATGATAAAACCCCCCCTTTATGAATTCCTGGATACGCCACTGCTACTGTAGGACCCTACCTAAAATCAGTATTACGATGCATTGAATACAGTGGGACTGGGACATTGATCTCTATTAAGTGGCGTAGGGACCGAGGGTGGGAGGGGGGCTGTGCCCCCCCCCTAGTTTAGTCCGGGGCCCTGGGGGTAACATAAACGTAAGTCAAATATTTATCCCACAATTTCCGCAGTGAATAATATAACGTTTGGGGAAGAAGCAGGAGTAGTTACAGTAATATAATTTAATTTCCATTGAAGACACTTTTTCAAATCGATATTGTATTCGTACAACTAGGCCTTCTTCCCTCTGATAGGATGAGATAGAAATACGTCAAAATAGCTTCTGTCCCACGCTACAGTCTGTGCACTGGACAGTGGACACCCGCGTTGGCTCCACCTTGGCTTGGTGTCTCCACTCACTCCTCTATTCCTTATCTAACTCTGTGACTCTTCACTCATCAGTCAGAAAACATCGTGATTCTGGTCGACAGGTTATATTGTTATAATCTTTGGTCTGTCCTAGTCTGGTCATTCGATGTTCAGTGTTTCTTGAAGAGACGTATGAGTGCTTCGTCATTACATACAAAATTAGGTTGAAATTTACTAAAAATGGGCCACTTCACGTTCATTTTTTGAGTTTTTAGGTTGCAGATATATGATTTAAAACATCGTTCTCGAGTTCCGAGTGCAGGAAGTTTAGTTTATTTTTTGAGCTATTAGGGCCTAATTTAAGTTATTTCAAAACTGTCTCTATTATCGTGCATATAGGCTTAATGTACTTCTATATGCATGATGGTTTAGTTGGGCAATCAAATTGAAATTTCTAAAACGAATTAATAAAGTGTACTAGGCATATCCTTCATATATAAAACGGTTATCCCTTGAGTTGCCATTTTTCAATAAAAACATGACGAAATAACTGAAGTATGGTGAAAAATAAGGGCTCCCGTCGCCTGGAGCTTCGCCTCAGACCCAAACTACACAGCCACGGAATATGGTGGAGAGCCATCAAAGTCCAACTCGCAGCCTTCTCGTGGTATGGTCCGTGAGTAGGCGAGTTTCACTCCCTGAAACCAATGGCGAGCCCTGCGTCGTCCTCGGGAAACTTTCCCCCTCCCTTTGACTACCCCCCCGACGGCGACGACAATGACAACACGGACGGACGCATGATGACAAACGAAGACGACCACGACGTGGGGGAACCACTGCCCTCCCTATACGCTAGTGGTGGTTCTGACCAGCACAGGCCTGTCCACCCCACGTCCCCCCGCGTCACCCCTTACGTTCCTCTCCTTTGAAAGAAGTGAACATAGTGGTAACTCACACTTATGAAATTGTTTTATCTTGGAGGCGCGAATAATCTTAGCTGTTAAAGCGCCCTAAAACTACTAATTGATTGATTGATTGGATATTGCTTAACGTCTCATATTTATGCAACTTGGCTAATCGAGACGAAGGGAGGGACGTAAGGGATGACGCGGGGGGACAAGGGGTGGACAGGCCTGTGCTGGTCAGAACCAGCCACAAGCAATGGGGAGGGCAGGGGTTCCCCCACGTCGTGGTCGTCTTCGTCTGTGTCATCATCTCGTCTGTGTGTGTCATGTGCTGTCATTGTCGTCGCCGTCGGGGAGGTAGTCAAAGGGAAGGGGAATGTTCCCCGACGAACGACGACCCAGAGCTCGCCATTAGTTTCAGGGAGAAAAACTCCCCTACTCACGGGCCATACCACGGGGAGGTTGCGAGTTGGAAAACCGATTAGGAACAGGAGTGCCGCGATGCGGGAGCAACATGCATAAGTGGGGCCTTCTACCAGCTGACCAAGAGCCCATGTGTGAGTACGACAGGTGTACAGGATCCGAGTCACCTCCTGGTTAGTGGTTTGCCCCCGCCTCGACGAACCATGTACCCTGTGCGATATCTTGGAAGCAAATGCAAAAGAAATGGCTGTTGACAATTTTTGGAAATGTTGTATGTAACCGGACACGGAAAATAAGTAAGTAACAATCGATAGCCAAAAATAGAATCTGGTCCTATGCTAAAACCTGCTAAAACGTTTTAGCATTGAATTGAAATAACGTCTTTGGATCTATTTATGCCGCCGGTACCTGCGATCATTTCACAAGACTTTTCCGACTACTCGGTCACTCATAACGGTAGTGGGAAAGATGGGGTTTACTCAATACCAATACCAAATACCTACATTTCTTGCCAACTAGGCCTACCTTCATTGGTTACCTAGCCTACAGAGAGATGAGAGCGAAAATAATTATGTACTCTACAATTTGTAAACCTATTCTATCTATTCTACAATAAAAATAATCACACACGTTTAGTATAAATCAGACGACATTTAAGAGACGATACCCCCCTCCCGCAAACCTTGAATTTGGTAAAATGCGTAAAAATAGTACAACGGTACAGTCTCATCCAAATAATATTCACACAGGGAGGGGTCTAGATAATCCATGTGGTGTGTACTCGGCCCAAGGCGCATGTGCTCATCCCCCTTGGACTGAATCTGTGTTCATAGACGGCACATAGGCCTGCCTAGTCACTGACACAAACACAATAGCCTACACAATACACAGAAACACGTGACCACAAGCATATCCCTGCTTTGCTTGGCGAGAGTGAAGTTACTGCACTAGAGGCTAGACATAGAAGGTAAAGGCCCTACACTAACGAAACACGATGTTTTGAAAATCGAATTTGGGATTTTGAAATATACCTGAAAACACAAGAATCTAAAAAGAACAGTAAGAGACAAACCTTGATAATTCCTGGGTCACACCGGCTGGTAGTCGAAACACAATGCATACACACGACACAAGTCAGGTAGAGCCCGCGACGTACATCCGCTACGAACGAGGTGAGGCTAGTGACTGACGAGCTGAAGCGTAAGCAGCGATCGCCGCGCTTCGGATGAGAGTGGAAGGGCGGAGGTAGTAGGAAGGGTGGCAGATGGCGCGTACCCTGCAACCGGTAGCTGAGTACCTTTGCGCCAGTCCGGCCACACGAGATCAATACCAGTTCCAGTACCCCTTATTACTACACGCGCAAAACTCAAAAGAATACTCCCTAGACATTCCAACAAACGGGGGAGACGTCCAGGTCATCCGCCCAATGTACTCAGACTACCAACAAGGCTTTGAAGATAACGTAATTAGCAAGTGCGACGCTTACAATCGCGAACTATTACACACAATATTAGGGCGTAGGCGACTGATGCAAGCAGAGAGGAAACTGTCAATTCGTATGTCACGTGAATCTATTTGAACCAAGGCAACTCGTCGAAAGAATTAGAGGCCACATTGATCCATAGCACACAGGCCTAGAGCTCAGGGGGTTGCTGGTTCGACAGAGTAGCACGGTCCAGTGGCGGCGTGACCAACCCTGATGCCACTGGCACGTAGTACCCGACCCAACGATCCGTAGCACACACGGGTCCTGGCCGCGTCTGGCGCGTGACCAACCCTGATGCCACTGGCACGTAGTACCCGACAAACACACGCAACTCATTAGCTCTATATATTGCGAAAACTAATATGTTGTTGTTATTTTTAACACTAGGCCGCTTCGCGAACGCTTTTTCCAGTCGCGTTGATGGATGAGCTTTTTTGGAATATTTCTGTCCAATGATTACGTTTTTATGTGGAATCTCCTTACTTTTTCTATAGTTACTTGATATTACTTGTTCATTATACACCTGTAAAAGGCTTACATTAAAACCTTTATTTCTATGAATTTTGACCAACTTTTTCAACTTTTTCTTTCAAGAGGCACTACATCACCATAATCTTTATGTCAATGTAAAATATGAACGTTGTAGCCCCACCCGTTTGGTCAAAATCGGCCCAAATATCACGAAAATATCGTATTAAAAACCGAGAAAAAATCGTAAAGCACGATTTCTATAAGAAATATTTTTCAAATGTCTCTAAATCATAACATATATGATTTCAGTGATTTTAAAACGTTCCTATAAAGTTTCATCAATATCGGAGTAGCCGTTTGCCAAATATCACGAAAATATCGCACTAAAAATCGAAAAAAAATCGTAAAAGTACGATATTTATGAGAAATATTTCTTCGATTGTACCCAAAAACAATACAGCTCTAAGTTCAGAGATTTCGAAGGGGCAAGATCGCATATGCCGTTTGCCCGGTAGATAGCGAACAAACAGACAAAAAAACTAACAAAAACAAAACACCCGAGCTATTTTTCTTGGGGTAACGTATAAGTGAAAAAAAAAAAAAAAAACAAAGTCAAATTGAAGTCTTCGCTTCGCTCATCCAAAAATTATAAGTACATAGAACCCTCAACAAATAACGAAGGAATAAAAGGAAGTATAGGTAGGCCTACCAGTATGATGCAATGAAGAGTGAAGACTGCTGTCTGTGGCTTGATATCTTTCATCAGTGATCAGCTAGAACAGACAGCTTATTGCTGTACATTTTGACCCGTAAGGTGCCGCTCGCTGTTCGCTTGTGGTGACATTGCAAGGACAAGAAGGGTCTTGTGTCCTGACTAAAGTCCATACTCGCAAGTCCAGTTACAATCTGTGATATTGCAACGCCATCAATGGTTCGCCGATACATCAATATTGTAAGAAAGAGTGTAAACAAGATTAATCCAGGCAAACTTATGTCGTGACAGTTTAGTGGCAACGAAAACAAAATTTTAAAAATAAAATAAAAGTAGTGGCGATGATGGGGGGGGGGGGGGGGGCTACACATTGAAATGACCACTCTCAACGTTCTCGGTGATTGGGGTTAGAAGGGAGTGGGTGGAATGCATTTCTCATTGCAGCTGGAATCACAACTGCAGGAAGAGATGATACAACCACATCCGGAAAACACGTCAAAAGGGGTCGATTTGCAAGGTGGACTTTCCAGAATTGTCGCTGATTGGGTGGATTACAGAGAAAATAAGTTCGTTGTTACAGTTCCAATACTGGAACACGTCATGGTTTCAGAAGCTTTGCTGCGAATGCTTGTTAAAAGTTTACCAGATAATAACACACAGTGGCGGAACTAGGCGCCCGCAGGGCCCGCTAGTTTAGAGGGCCCCATTAAAATAAACTTATTAAAAAACCAGTATTTCACCCTGTTTGGAAAATATTGTATTTATTTTCGTTGCTAAAATGACCGTTTTATGATTGTGAATCTAGCGGTTTGAAGGTGAAATCTAGCGGATATTTAGAAACTTTTAGCTTCCACAACCCAACAACATACAAAACCTACATTATTTTGGTATTGCATTAAGCCCTCAACTTTTTTCTAAAACGCACCAAACGCACTCTAAAAACCTGATTTTCAAAATTTTCGCCTGCGGCGCTATCGTTGGGGGCGAGCCCCCCAAACCACCCATATTTGGTCCCTATATAATACCCCCGGGATATTATAAAGTCCCCCCCCTTCTCTCCGGGATGAAAAGCCTGAAATCAACACTGAGCCTATGTACCTTGTGTAGGTGTAGTAGTGTGTGTGTGTTAGGGAAGCCCCCATAGAAATTTTGCGAGCGGGCCCATGAAATGAAGTTCCGCCACTGTGTACACACACATGTATGTTGTTACATTGAATCTAATTTTCCTCTGGATGTTCGCGCTAGACCAACACTTCTCGAGGTGTAAGCCATTGAAACTTCCAACCAGCACCCATTGATATGGAAGGAGTTTGATCTGGGTAACTTTACCTCTCGGAGAAGCAAGAAACCGTTCTCCTCGAAATCCGAGTCCGACGATCAAATGCACGAACAAAATAACAAAATAGTGAAATCTGATGCTGGAGCTTGTGGACTAAATGACAACCCGGAAGCACTTAAAATGGATTGTTTACTTTCCCGGAGTAGCAAGAATCGTGAACGGCTTCGAAGATGCTGCGAACATTTCATCGCATTCCCGGACCAAAATTGAAAACACCACCTACACCTGCATTTGAAAGTCGTTTTAAACAAAGTTTTGAACTTGGTGGATATTGATGAAGATGGATGTCCATTTGAAGAGCAGAGATACCTAATGTAGTTTCCTTGATTAGTAAACGTGTGATGGATTCTCATGCTGATATCCCCATGAAGTCTGCACTAGATATTGGCGAAGCACAATACAATATACATACGTACGAACGATATGATGAGTGTCGGGTGTCAATTTACAAGCATATTTCTAGAAAGAATCTCCGACAATTGCCTAAAGAAAAAATCTGGAAATAAGTCGTGAGCAAAATTAATTTCCACAAAAGAAGACTGCGCATTGTCTTGGAGGATTTTCATTTCAAGTCAGGTCAGAGACGGTGACCTCTAAGTCTAACTACATTATTTTGTACATGGAAAGCAGAAGTTATCCTCGCGTCTTTGACAGAATTTAATGACTGAGAAGGGGGGAGGGGGGGTACTGATCATTGCTTTGCATACTTCACTACATTAAGATCTTCAAGAACTGTGGGTAGAATTTGGCGTTGGAAGAAAGAATACGAATCTACCGTTGCATGAGGAGTTCATTGCTATGAGAAACGAGAAATGTGCATGAATTGCATTTAGCACGCGTTTACAGGCTGTGGCACAGAGTCGTCATTTGCGGGACGTGGAACAAAACAGCAATGGATGTATGGAAAGCGCTTGCAAATGTAACTCGGTCTGTGTTAGCACGACTGTCGGATTCTCCGATTAATATTTGTGATGAACAGTTTGCTGTCGCTGAGAAGTTTACCGGTCAATCAATTATATGTAAAAACGTGCCCCGATTAGAAAGTAAACAAAAGCAGAAGATATTTGTTTACGAAAAAGAATGGGACACTTGCAAACATCCCTCTGTAATTTGTTTACTATTTCAAATATGTTTCAAAAATACTTGAAGGGGTATTTAACCGCTAAACTCAAAAATTGGTGAGCCACCATGACGTACCTCCCAAAAAATTGTCAAACGACATTTTTCGAGCTAGGTCCCATCGGCAAAAATCTACCATAAGAAATAACATGGGGACGATCTTTATGCCCCGTGACCTTGGAGGATTTTGATCCAAAAAAATATTGGCCATTATTGACGTACTCGACAGCCTTTTTTGTAAATTCTCTATATTTTGTTTTGTAATTTGGGCAAGTAGTTCGGTCAAAATATGCTGATTACCAAGATGGGGTGTGATTTTGGAATGCATATTTTTGCATGTTTGAGAGTATTATTTGGAGACAGTTTCAAGACACAATGTAAAAAATGGGCATTTTAGATAGTTACTATGCTCTAGTATCTATGTGGACCAAAAAAGAAGAAGCTGTTAAAGCCGATCCAAGAATTTTTCCAAAACACCAATTTTTGCAAATTTCTGGATCAAAAAAATTAGAAATTTCGTGTTAAATAACAATTAAAGATATAATTTTTTAAACGGTCATTTAAGTGTAGTATTGTGCTATAGATCACGTGGTAAAAAA
This sequence comes from Sweltsa coloradensis, assembly GCA_024449915.1. Classification (NCBI taxonomy): domain Eukaryota; kingdom Metazoa; phylum Arthropoda; class Insecta; order Plecoptera; family Chloroperlidae; genus Sweltsa; species Sweltsa coloradensis. Next base: position 186,939 of record JAMZAV010000273.1, read on the forward strand.
TATTTTTTGGGGTTTTTAGCCCCTTTTAGGTGTGTAGGCCTATATTTATTTTGAATTTGCTCACATTTTCAACTTTTATTTGGTACTAAAACACGATCGTTTCATCAAAATTTTAAATTGACATGCGTATTGCAATGTAATTTATCAATCTAATAAATTTAATTTTAATGAAAGTTACAGAGTTTTGTTGTGGGGCCAAAAGACTTTGTGCGTGGATGACTTCCAAATGTCATACAATACGCATGTGCCAATCACATCGTGTATTTTTTTAAATTTAATTAAGAATTAATTAATTTTATTAATTAAGTCATATCTTAGTAAGTAATTATCACTTTGTTTTAAGAGTTATATTTTTATTTTCTCTTGAAACCAGCTTTCATTTGATTCCAAACTTGACTGTTTCATTCCATTTTTGTATTTTTAATTGCATTCCAATAATGATACAATTAATTAAGCGAGCGTTTCCATTTGACTCTGCAGGAAAAAAATAGTCACTGTTTTTTTTGTTTGTTTGTTTGTTTGTATGTCTCGCCATAACGTTCGAACGGAGATTCGGATCGAGTTGAAATTTGGACCATCCGCAAGCTTCGTTCTGGATTGAATGCCATTAGTTTTGTGGCAAAATCGTTCAAAAAGTTACAAAGCTACATTAAAGCTAATCGAAAGTTTTTTTTTAAAACTTAACTGCGACTAAATATGAGGTGGCAAAATCATTTAGAATGTCCGTCCGGTCACGAATATGTTAATTTTATTTTGATCCGATAAGTAGTGTAGATGGAAATTAGCCTACATTTTAACAAAAGTAACGTTACCATGCCAACGAAAGTCGCACGAGGTTTCTGGCCACTATGTACTGCCACCTAGAAGTTATCAAAATACTTTCGAGGAAGCAGTGTATTCTTTGTTACCAAAGAGTTAAAATAGTTTTCCCAAGGAGTCAAGGTCCTCTAGATGGCGGTGGATTTTATCCACAAAGTTAAGGTTTACACACGGGTTTACCCAAATACCTTGGCAATAATAAATAATATTGGAAACATGGCCCCGTGTACAGCGAACGCCGCAAATTTTACAATTTAAAAAATGTGCAATGTGGGTCTAGCTATGCACGTGCTCGCAATTATTAACGCGTCCAACTGAGCGTTTCCTAGTTTACTAGCTGTGAAAGTTGCAGAGATCGGACTTGGGGCCATAAATTTTTGGGTTTATCGTGGTCATATTAGTAAATTTAGAAATTTTCACGCTTTAATCACGATTTGCACGATTGTTACTTCACGAGGGGCTCACAGACTCCACTATACTAATAAGTTGAGAGTAATTTTGTATGTGATTTAAAAAATCCGCTGATGAATTATATGTTTCGACTTTCCGAGTACAAAATCAATTCGGAATTTTTAGTTTAAATCTGATCTTAGTTAAGATTTTATACATACTATACAAGATAATCTTACATAAATAAGATGTAGAAAGCTGTAATGGTTTCGTCAATCTCAGTATCGTTCGCATTATACGTCGTTTTTTTTGCCTCAAGGCGAAGCGGAACGAATGGCTGCCAGATTGAATCAAAATGAAAACCATAGTCTAATGTACAAATTAAATTTAGAATGTTATAAACAAATAAATAAATAAATCCGTATTTAGAGTCTACCCACTCAGTCACACAACTGATTTTTGTCGGGAACAGTAAACCTAAGCGACCAAACCAACCCTGTAGGCTCCGACGCAATCGACGAGTGAACGATTTCCAAGATAGCAATCAGTGGTATGGACAGTGCGAACACCCAGTGTTGGGGAGTACCTAGATACATGTAGCCTATCTAGATACTGTATCTAGGTACATTGTGTGTACCTTTACCTAAAGGCCCTACCTAGATACAAACAAAAAATTGTACCTGTACCTGTATCTAGATACTATTTTTTGTGTATCTTCAGCAAGTTCAGGTACAAAAGATACAAGATACTTTCTGTCAAACTAACTAAATTTTAATATGCACATTGTTAATAAAATTCTAGATTTGGTTCATTTGGTTACAAGCGTTAGATCATAATGCTCCACTCTAGCCTAGAGGATATGGGGAAGTTTTTCATGCTGCTAGCAAGAGCTCGTCTCTAGTTTTGGAAAGTAAAATACTTCCCTTCATACTAGCTGATGTTTCCGATAGATGGATTTTTCTCTTTTCTCGCCTTTTACGATCTCTAGGCCAAATTCTCTTCCTGACCTAGAGGTAGTAATAGCATTCCAAATAAATTCTTGTAAATACATAAATCTTAAATTTAATCAATTTCTTGAGTACCGTTTATACATAGGTACCATCGTTTTGGATCGTACATATAAAATATGGAAAACATTAAACCACAAATTATAAGTAGAGTAGGTAAGGATTAAAATCACATTCACAAACAAATCTAAACGGAAACCTTGTCGAATACAAGGAATAATTAATGGCAGTACAGTGTTATGTTTCAATAGTTAAATTTTGTAACATATTTTCACTAATGACCTCCGGTCATCCTAATCCTGGATAATAATCCTATGAACCCATAGTTCCGTTTTAAAAAGTACCTTGTATCTACAGATACTTTTTGTAAGTATCTTGTATCTTTACCTAGATACATTTTTAAAAATGTATCTTTACCTGTATCTAGATACATTTCAACCAAAGTATCTTTACCTATACCTAGATACTTCAAAAAAGTATCTTACCCAACACTGCAAACACCCGCGGATCAACGCCAGAATCAACAAGGCCGATTCAGAACAACTTTATATTTATTATGTGCCTCGTTGCTAGGACGGCTCCAAAGTCACCGTTTACAAATTCCTACCCCAAGAACTGTTAAAAAACTTCTGACTTTACCAGGAATCGAACCCTGGACCGTCTGCATTGGAAGCAGATACGCTAACCACAAGACCAACGAGCCACACAAATAAGTTTCCTTCTTTCCCTTACTAATGAACCCAGAACCATCTACCACCTTCACACCTTCATGCGCTATGCGCAACCATAACCGTCGGTAACAGCTCCCCACCCCCCTGCAAAAATCCTGATGACGCCCCTTGACATACTCCTGTAGCCTAAGCTCCAACTCGAATGTGTTCACACTTTGTAAAACTCCAAAATTCAAAGTCGACTTCAAATCATTAACCAACAGTCATATTTTAAGAACCTGTAGAAAAGTAATCTAATTTCCTAGAAATATCTTCAAGGACGAGGACAAGGGCTATATTTCATAAGCAAACTCGAGGGCGAGACACAGATGAAGAGAATGAGAACGGGAACAGAGTATTTTTTTTTTACTTTACAGTTTACAGTAAAATATTATTTGTTCATTCATGATATGCCCCCAACTCCAGTGGCGTAACAACGGTGGGGTCAGAGGGGTTGGGGAGCGGGGGGAGAAGCAAAATTTGTTATAATATTTTGTAAACTGATAGTTAATCTGAAAATCTTTACAATTTTATAAAATATTGTCGACGAAACCACGCTAATACGATATAATACCTAGTAAAATACCACAACTTACCATGTTTAAAATCCAAACATTTCTGGGACAATGCGCCTTAGACCCGCACTAGCTGGGAGGTAATCCCAGGGGCCCAGACGCTCCCTACCAGAATACATTATTTTCCCAAAATGATTGTTTCATAAGCAGTTGTGAAGATTTCGCCTTACCATACCCCTTCCCCTTTCGCTAGTCGTGCTACCCATTGGTCGTTTGTGGGTTACAAAAATGTTGCCCCCCCCCCCCCAAACACAACACACACAAAAATACAAGGGCTAGTTACGCCACTGCCAAAACCCCTGCAAAACTCCTTAGTAAGTAAGTAAGTAAGTTAGTAAGTAAGTTTTATTTCCAGACACATAGCATATTAGGCCTACATTATTTTGAGGGGTTGATTTCAAAAACAGCCTATGTCCAAAAAGCACATTTTGCAGGAGATCAATTAAACTTCATACCATCCGTAAAAGTTGTATTAAAGTTCCAATTTTTTGTTTTAACTGTGTATCTTGATAACACTTTTTATTTCTGCTCTGACATTTTGCCATAGTACTTCCCAGAAAGACAAAAAAAAACGTTTGGACATTGGTTGTTTTTGTAGAATATTTTTAAAATGTATACATTTTTGTTGAGGTTATTTTCCAGAAAGTTCAATACGATATTATATATGATATATCTATAGTTCCAACATAACAGCTGGATAGTTGTCACCTACTCTAACCACCTTTAATGCCGAAAATTTTAAAAAAAAATAATGGACATAGGTTGTTTTTGTGAGAAATCTGTTGTTTTTCAAGATTAAACGTGTGACATAGATTGTTTTTGCCAGAACTTTTATTTTAGTATTATTCCCAGTGAAAATACGATTTTTTTTATGGTACGGGCTCGAAATCGGTATTTTTGGACATTGGCTGTTTTTGCAAACAACCCCTCAATTTATAATAAACACTTTGTGATGACCTCTAAGTTTATATTGTCTGGGATAAGTATTTATTTACTTACTCCTAAACAAATAAATTTTTTTATTGAGGTGTTTGGAAAGGTGCAATTGCTGTATCAAGCAGTATGCAATTGGGAGATACTCCCACACAATTTCTATCCTAAAAATAAGTTACTTAATAATTAATGCCTTAGTCTTCGTTTGTACATATCAAAACAATTTTACTGTCGGCCTAATGTTGGCTATTAATAGAATTTTAGTGCCTCATATATAAGAGAATACGAATGAAACGAGAGATCAAGTATTGTCTAGTTTTTCTTATTTGCCGAGATCGGTTTCAATTTAAGGCAGTAGGCCCTACATTAAGCGGTAGGCCTATAGGACTATAACAAAGATAAGACATAAGAGAGAAATAAGACAAACAATTATTAATATAAAACTCAGACTTAAGAATCTAGATAAATAAGACAAAATATAAGACAAAATTTAAGACGCAAGACAAAGAAATGGGCCTATCATAAAATATATCTTAGCCTTTTTGTGGAATATAAAATCATATCAATACCTCTTATTAAGAATTGTAGTCACTGGCGGCGCCAGACAAAAATCATTGGGGGGGCAGAGGATGGGCAAGGTAATAAAGTGGGGGGGCAATCAGTGGCGGGTAGCTGGGGTCTGGGGCGAAGCCCCAGCCGCCGGAGGCTCTTTCGCCGAAGGCGAAAAAAATTTCACCATACTACAGTTATTTCGTCATGTTTTAACTGAAAAATGGCAACTGTGGGGATTACCGTTTTTTTTTATGAAGGATAAACACTTGGTAAAATAAACACAAATATGTACAGTTTGTTGTATTTAATTTGTGATTTGATGATTTAATTTTAGTAATGTTACAGTGCAAAACAAAACAAAACAAAAAACTCGTTCTGGAACAGTCGCTTCTTTTATAATTATAAGCATTACTGGAATTACGGTAGGAACAATTTATTATAAAATGCAATCGATATACATTAATTTAGAACAGTGTACTACGACTGGGGGGCAAGCGGGGGGGCAGGCCATATTTTGGGGGGGCAATTGCCCCCCAAAGTACAAAGATAACAGTGTTATAGTAGTTTGTCCTTCAAAAATTCCTCAACAGAGAAATATGATTTGTTACATAGGAGTTGTTTTTGTTTGTTTTTAAAATTGCTCACACTAGAAATGGCTTTTAGACTTGTCGGCAGCTTGTTAAATAATTAAGAACTAATATATTTGGAGTTAAGTTGTGAATGTGTTCGCTTGAGATAATTAGTGTGTATGTTGTTTGCTTGTCTTGTGTTATGGCTGTGAATGCTGTTGTTCTTGTCAATTTCTTCATTAATCATAGATTTTTTTAAATTTAGTACAGATTGAAATATGTAGGTATAGATAGACTGTAGAAAGTGAGTATTTTGTGTTTGATAAAGTGTGGCTTACAGTGAGGTTTAATGTAAGAATTTTTTCTTTTGTTTGAGTCCAAGAATATTTCTTATTGCTCTTTTTTGTAGTTTAAATATTGTGTCCGCTTTTACAGAGCTGCCCCATAAATTGATGCCGTACCTCATATGTGATTCAAAGTTAGCATAGTAAGCTATTTTTGCAGTTTTTGTGTTTGTGATTAAATAAATTGTTTTTGGTGAAAAGCATGCAGAACTTAGTTTTTTTGCTAGCATATCGCAATGTGTGTGCCAGTTTAGATTTTGGTCGATATGGATTCCAAGTTATTCAGTTGTGTGAACTCTTTTTATCACGGTGTTATCTGCCGTGTTATTAATTGTTGTTAAATTGTTGTTTAGACTATGATTTTGTTTACTTGGGGGGAATTCTATGAAATTAGTTTTATTGGCATTTCGTAAAAGTTTGTTATTTTGGACCCACTTAGTTACTGCGCTCAGCACTTCTTCGCTAATGACTAGCAGATTGTCATGTATTTTGCTTCTTATTAGGATACTGGTATCAGATTCACTACCTTGAAACTTGCAGCCCAACAGTGGCCTATTATAATGCACATTCGCTTTTTACAAGAGCTGAACCACAGTTCACTGTAACACGCATCATCACGCCCGCGACTAAACAGCTGTGCCAAGGCATTGCCCTCCAACCACAGGTGGGGGGGGGGGGGGGCGGGGGGCCACAGCCGGCAAAGAAAACTCACTTGACAATCATTTAGGCACGATTCGCTAACACGGTACTAAAACAATCATTCCACAATCAAAATTAAAATTGTTGGGTAGTTAGGAGGCCGGGGTCTGCAGCAACTCTACCCCCCCCCCCCTACCCCTCGTACTACAAGACTGGATGGCGAGTATATTTCTATCTAACCTTGATGCCACTTGGTACTAACTCCGGAAGAAAAACATGATTTATAAATAAGCTTTCATCTCCTTATCCCTGACCTCTGAGACTGAGTGAATTTGACTGTTTTCTGGAATTACTTGACTTTGCTGAGTTGATTGTTTGACATCGATCAGGGGCGTAGCCAGGATTTTGAGTCGGGGGGGGGGGGGGGAGGGGAGAATTAATTTTATATTAAGAAATTTGTAGAACTGCCCCGAAACTATCATTTGTAGAAAAGTACACCTTGTACTATGGAAGTCTGCGGGGTGCCTTTTTTTTTTTATTTTTATTTTTAACATTACAAATAGTGACATTTTACTAGTTAGTAGTTATTAAGAGTGCTTTATCCGATAATTTATAATTGTGAAGATCCACATACTGTCAGTTTATAAAATCTAGTCATTATGTAAGAAAGTAAGGTCTACCTACTACGTAATATGCATGCCACATAGTATAGGTACATAGTATAATTTAGTATTATTATAATAACCCTTATTCTGCTTTCGGGAGGGGATCGGACCCTCTAATCTTTCCCTCACTGCGACCCTGACATCGATAGTTATGCATAATAGTAATACCCGTCTAAAAAACTCTCCCCCCCCCCCCCCCACATAAATACGGTGCAAAAATAAACATTCAAATAGAATACGAAGAAATGTGCACAGCATTTTTTGTTTTGTTTTGAGTTTGAGTGTTTTTTTGACAGTTGTGTCTTCCGCGGGTAATTGATGGTCAACTACCGGGCTTCGTCTTCATTTCCAGTGTTGCTTACTTGCTAAGTTCTCTTTTAGGTAAAACTATTTTAAAATCAGCTCACGGTTCAAGCAATGAACATTGAAAAAGTTCAAGTTTTTTTTTTTTTACAACAAAAATGTTTGCAAGTTCTCTATTATATTATATTATATTGTATTGTGGAGAAAAAGATCGCTGTTCACGAAGACTTTTGTAAAATGTGATAAGTTATTTTGAGTGGGATGGAGTGGCGGAGCTAATCGACGAGATACGATGTTCTGCCGCGTGACCTTGAACATAGTGCCGGCCGGTGCGGGCCAAGGTTATCCTTGGGTGCGGGCGTGCGACCGGCGAGCCGACAGCTGACCCACAGACCCAAAGAAACAACATTCAAATAAAGTATATAAATAACAAGTGTCACTTAGGTTTTTTCCTCTTTTAAAATCAGTTCTTATAACTGAATATGACAAGACTTTTTAATTTAAAAAAAAAAAACATTCATTAATTTTGCAAAAGATTATAATATTCATTCATAAGTTCACAAAAATTACGTTGTTATGTATTTTTTTTTAACTTCTACGGTGCCCATTTTAAATACTGACCGCTGGTTGGCCGTAATTCGCTCATCGATGGCGTCGGTGTCGACGAAATTTTTTCGGAGCAAATTGATTGAAACTGTCCAACCGAAAATCAGCATAATGACAATAAAATAGGTCTAATAAATGCACATATTCAAATTTCTAACTCACTTTTTGAGACTTGAGAGTGGTATGAAGGGAACTTACAAAACTCCATTCATGACTTTAAGCCCCACACGAATGAGTGGCAAGGCAATCCTCTTCGGCAGGCAGACTGCACTCTGCAGTCTGGACGCCACAAGCAACTCAACTGCCCACTGCATCCAAGTACCATTTCTCGAAGTCACCGCACAGGCCAGGTTGGCGAAGATGGAAGGCCTAGGCCTATCATCGTGCGCTTTATCAGTTATAGGGAAAGAGCTCTTATATTTAGTGTGAAGAAGAGGCTAGCTCGCAGTGGGGTAACCATAAGAGAAGACTTAACTCAAGAAAGAATGAAAGTGTATCGGGAAGCGGTGAGCCGATATGGACTAAAAAATGTGTGGACCACGGATGGTACCATCCTCATCAAGGACGGTACGAAGAAGATTAGAGTTAATAATACTGACGAGTTAAACTCCACCTAGGCCGACCACAAACAACAACCAGGTTAAGGGTGACTTGACCATCATAAACAAACGGTGAAAAGTTCCTTTTGAACAGTTGGCCAAAATCATTGTTTTAGTTTATAAGTGAAGCCTAGGCTTGACAAAAGTTCTAGGCCTAGTATAGTATTACCTCGCGCGAAGAAAAAGTTAGTTAGATATAGGCACGTACTTGAACAAGAGAGTATGATGCAACATGTAACTATGTCAACACTCAAATCAATGGTAGATTTCAGGGACCAACACAAAAACAACCTTAAAATACTGTACTTAAATGCCAGAAGTATTCGTGGCTCTAAACTAGATGTTCTAAACACATTGATTTCTTGTGCAAATGCCCAGTTTGAGGTCATTATAATAACCGAGGTCTGGATATCTAATGATGAAACTTCCTACTTTAATCTCCCACACTACAATAGCGAGTTTGCATGTCGACCAACCAGGAAGGGGGGAGGTGTAGGGATCTTTATTAGAGATAACATTAACTACAATGTTGTGAACAGATATAGCGATGATGACAACAGCTACATTCAAGCTGAACTAATAAACCTAGCTGGATAACGAAGTACACTATAGGTGCAGTTTACCGATCCAATAACCCTAAAACCACAACTACAGAAGACTTCCTAAATCTCACTGACACGATCTTGGATAATTACAAAACGTCAGGCATTCTTGCTGGAGATATAAACATAGACATAAAACCAACTTCAGATAAAACCAAAACACAACACTTAAACAGTATCAAAACATACTGAATAACAATGGATTCTATGTAGCTAACACTAAATATCCCACTAGAGTGACAAACTAAATCTTCTCATCTTATCGACCATATCATATGTAATACATCAGTGAATCCACTGATTATCTCAAATATATCGAACAGCTTCTCAGATCATGATATGTTGGCAGTTGAAGTGCTGAAAAGAAACACCCACATAAAAGACAAAAGAAAGTTAACCATACCAATAATAGATTATGCTCTGCTCGAAGATTGCTTAACAAATTCTCCAATAAAAATTGATAACAATATGACTGCAGATGACATGTATGAAGAATTTCAGGGTAAATTAAATCAGCACATACAAAACAGTACACATGTTAAAACTAAAAAACCTATTGACACCTCAACGTGTCCATGGATGGATGCTTACTTGATTTCACTTATCAGTAGAAGGGAAAAAATGTATAGAGAAGTGAAGAAACATAACTTTGCTGAACCTTTGCACAATGAATTTAAAAAATTTAGAAATCAGGTGACCAAAGAAATAAGGTTTAAAAAAGCAAACTACTTCAACACTAAACTTAATAGCAATCTAAAAGATCCCAAAAAATGTGGAAGGTTTTGAATGAAATAATGTATAACAAAAATAAAGGAGGCTCTGTCACTCCTACAATTATTGAAAAGAATGATATAAAATTACTGACCCTTTCTCTATTGCTAACGAATTCAACAGCTATTTATAAATGTTGGGAATGACTTAGCCAAACAAATTCCTACATCTCCTAATGATACCGTAACTTACACTCACTTACCAGACAACAGCCATCAATCTTTTTTCCTTATTCCAACAGACAAAATCGAAGTGTCTCGCACAATCCAAGGACTAAAAAAACAGTAGAGCAACGGGTAAAGATGGCATTCCCACAAGTATTCTTAAACGCTATCACAAACAGCTATCCGAACCATTGAGCACTATAATAAATAAATCAATGACCTCAGGTAAAATGCCAACAAACCTCAAAGTTGCTAAGGTTATTCCAATATTAAAGGGGGGAAGTCCAACAGAGATAGGCAATCACCGGCCCATCTCAATCCTTCCAGTAATTTCTAAAATCATTGAAAGGATAGTGAAAGTGAGGCTAGATAAATACTTGCACAAGATAAAATTTCTGTATAATGGTCAATACGGCTTTCGCAACCATTCTGGTACGGAACCCGCAATTGTTGATCTTATCTCTAAAATACAGGAAAAACTTGATAAGGGTGAATATGTAAGTGGCATTTTTGTAGACTTACAAAAAAGCATTTGATACAGTCAATCATGAGATTCTCTGCAGCAAGCTTGAGAGGATAGGGGTAAGAGGTGTAGCCTTAGAATGGTTTACAAACTACCTCCAAGACAGGAAACAGTTTGTTACTATTGATGGAGTGAATGGAACAGAAGAAAGCATTAGTTGTGGTGTTCCGCAGGGTTCAATTCTTGGACCTCTTCTTTTTCTTGTGTATATTAACGACCTTTTTCAATCGGGCATATTAGGCCATCTTCAATCTTTTGCAGACGACACCAGCCTGTTCTACTTTGCAACATCTCTTCAATCTTTGGCTATCGTAATGCAACACGATTTAAACATACTAAGTGAATGGCTTAGGTTAAATAAGCTCTCCCTCAACATTTTAAAAACCAACTATATGGTGTTTAAATCTCGGAATGAGAATGGAGACAATAATAATTTACAACTAACAGTTAATAACACACCAGTTACTCAAGTATCCATGATTAAGTACCTTGGGTTAATGCTGGATGACCAACTGTCATGGGAAAAACACATAGCTCATGTGGAAAAAAAAATTTTACCTATCACAGGCATTATGAAAAGAATTTCTATAATAATAAACGTATCTACTCTTAAGAGTCTCTATTACTCATACATACACAGCCACCTGATTTATCTTAACACCATATGGGGAACAGCATCCAAATCAAAACTAAACACTCTAATTGTCACTCAGAATAGAGCAATCCGTAATGTTTTCAACTATCCAAGAGACATGCATCGCACAGACATGTATAGGAACAATCAAAACCTACCACTTAGACTCGTAAACAAACATCAAACCCTCTCATTTGTGCATAGCATGGTAAACAAATATTCTCTATGTAATTTAGACTACAATCTAAATAGTAACAAACATGCTTACAATACTCGCAACAAAAATAACCTTTACATTGAACACGTCAAAAACTTGTAAGTTTGGCAGCGTAAATATAAAACATAGAGGTTTCATCCAATATAACAAGCTTCCTACAAAAGTTAAAACGCTAAGGAACCGAGCATTCAGGAAACAAGTTAGGGAAAGTCTATTGTGTAATGAACTTGAAGACTGTTTTGAGTGAGTGTTTTCAAGTTTGGCTACCTTTAGGGTACCACCATAATCTACAGTAGGCCATTACCGTAGTTTGTTGTCTTGTGAGTGACTTCCATCCTAATGTTAAAAAGTCTTGTCTATCTAGCTTGTAGTATCAAATATTTATGTGAAATACTTTATCTTAACGTTAAAAGCTTCTTGTCTATCTGTCATGTACAATTTAAATAATCATCTTACTATATTATTTATCATTTATGTTCTTGCTTTTGCTTTTCTAGTAGTTTATATAATATATTAGTGTAGGCCTAGATCATACTAGGCCTACTAGTAGGGTATTCTCTACTATACTGTAACAGGAGCAGCTGTACTCTTAATATAAAATACATTAGTATTTAAGTTAGTTTGTAAAATTGCCACTGTAAAGAGCGAAAGCTCATTTTGGTCAATAAACACATTACATTACTCAAACAACAAACAACATTATTTGTATTTCAGGGTCAAATAAATGGTTTTCATTCTTTGCAAAATCTGTCACCCGCATGCGGTCGTGATGCGTAGCGCTACCTAGCGACATAAAACTGAACTCCGCGCGCTCGTGTGGAGGGCGTGGCGACACCTAGCAGAGTTTCCTAGCAACTAACATCTCACGCACGCACGAGACGAGACGTCAAATAAAAAACCCTCCCCTCCTCTTGCAACAGTTAGTCACAAAAAATGTGACCCTACCCTGAAAATGATGACACAATAAAAAATTACAGTCCCCCTCCCCCCCCCGCGCCACCACACACGCCACCCCAACAGTAGCCATACAAGATTTTCTGAGGAAAAGTCAGTCACATTTCGATCAAATATTTGCTTCGCGAACACTTATAGATGGTCTAAGCGCGAACACTATTTCTAGTCGCGTTGATGGATGAGCTTAAGTTCCATTGCAAAATCATTTTTGTTAAATTAGGATAATTTTTGTAACTTATACTAATTGCTATGGTTATACCAATTGATAGAATGGAAAAAAATCTGGACGCCCAAAGACTTGCTTTTTGCACGCATTGCAGGTGATTGCTGCCCAGTTTCTATAGTTACTTGTTAGTTATTATGTACACCTCAAAAGATTTATATTAAAACCTATATTTTTGTGGATTCCGATTTACTTTTTAAACTTTTTCTTTCAAAAGGAACTACGTCACCATTACCTTAATGTCCATGTAATGTAAAATATGAACGTTGTAGCCCCACCGTTTGGTCAGAAACGGCCCAAATGTCACGAAAATACCGCACTAAAAATCGAAACAAATCGTAAAAGTACGGTATTCATGAGAAATATTTCTTCGATTGTACCCAAAAACGTGGCAGGTTTAAGTTTAAAGAACAACTTTTTAATTTAGATTAGTTTTGGTGACCGTGTGAGTCTGGGCCCGTCCCGGGCCTTTTATCACCATCCCACGACCCGGCACCTCCACCAAATTTATATCTCATTACTGGAGGAAATATATTTTAGTTGGATGAGCGAAGCGAAGACTTTTAAATTTTACTGTCCTCCAAAAAAATTTAGTTTGGGTGTTTTTTTGTTTTTGTTTTCTGTCTGTTTGTTCGCACTTTATTGGGCAAACGGCATAAGCGATCTTAAGAAAATTGAAGGGGACCTTCGGGGGCATTCCGAAATTCGCTACAGTCACCACAGCTGTGGCGACAATATGGCGGCTGTAGCGCTCGTACTTTCGGAATGGGCGCGGCGATTTTAGGCTGTGTTTACATCTGTGTACAAATGGCCGACGGTGAATGTGTCAACTAGCTATTCATGAAATTATAGACTATTCTAGTTCCGACGACGAGGAAACACTAATTTTAATATTTAATATCGAGCTGACAATAGAACAATAAAGGTTTTGTTGAGAATGTGGTACCATTGTACTCTTTGAGCACTTTCAAACAAAATTTCAAGCATTCCGTAACTCGCTACGTGGCGATTGACCACCAATCACGTTCATCCATATGTAGATTACCCATAATGCCCCAAATCGCTACAAGGCAAGGTCCACTGGATTTCCGCTAGGCTTCGCTTTACGGCTTCGTAAGACCTCCGCTAGGAGTAGATACAGGGGACCTTGGCTACAAGGTGCTGGACGCGTAACTCGCTACGTGGCGCTTTGTAGCGCTTAGCCTAGTCCGAAATGAGCTTGGAGCGCCATGCCACGCAGTCAATTAACACGCAGCCACAGATCGCTACACTCGCTGGAGGTTTTTCGTCCAGCACCTTGTAATATGGAAGATACAAAACAGATACAAAAAACAACTAACAACTAGGCCTATATGTAAGACAATATTAAAGGTGTGGTTATATTATAGTAGTAGTAAGTAAGTAACTATTCGGAGTGGCACGACACCTGGCCATCCATCTAAATTGCGAAATACATCGCAGATGTCGCGGGTCACGGCATAGGCCTTCAATAACTAAATTACATTACTAATTACAGGTTTTTACAGCTAATTAGATAATAAATAATAATTAGATTATAGTAACAAGATTCTAAAATATTCAAAGTAGGGTAGGCTTACAGCAAAATTAAAATATACTCAAGTTTACATAGTGTCAGAAAAGAATTCGTTTAGACAGTGATATGCTTTGTTTATGAGAAATAATTCTTTAGGGTTCCTTTAAAGAGATGTGGGGACACATCCTTTATTGATCTCGGGAGTTTATTGTAGATATTACCACACAGGTAGACCGGGTTTTGTTTGAAGAAACTGTGATTGAAAGAATGGGAAGATATGTCAGTGCTTGATCTGGTAAAATGTGCATGGGTCATGTTGTTCAGAGGGAATGTGTCAAGGTTTGTGTGAGCAAAGGTTGCGGCCATGTGCATAAGAGTCGAGGCTAGAGTCAATAAAGTGATGTTGGAATATGCCAGCGATGATGCGCACAGCTCGCTTCTGTATAATGAATACCCTATCAGCTTGTGGTGATGACCCCCAGAAAATTAGTCCGTAAGAAAGAATGGAATGAATGTAGGCATGGTAAACTAAAAGAAGGGTAGAAAAATTTACAGCTAGTTTCAGTCTTCGCAGCATGTAACATCCACTCAGCATACCGTACGAGGAGCGAGTGTAGTAAGTATGCATGAGTTAGACGCATCAAAGGGTATAATTTTGTGCAGGCGATGTCGTACAGTAATCGTACTGGTGGTTGTGTAATTATGTGAGGCATGATATAAAAATTTGTAAAGCCGTGAAATCTGAGTATGAAAATAATGCATGGATAGAAGGAGTTGAAGTCAGTAAAGGCCCTGAACTAAATGAAATAAATAACATACATACATTATTTATTATTTTATTTATACATACAATCTATAAAAAACTAAAGTCAACACAAAAACGTAGCATACCTTCCTAAGTTGACCCCTACTTAAAAGGAAGATACTAAAAGAAAAGTATATAATTGCCGGTTACCGTCCCTGCACCTTTTAAAATGTTCTTAAATTTGCTGACAAGTGTTACAAAATACAAATACAAAATGTATCAACATTAAACAAAATGTAATGGAGATATCGGATGGTTCCGCTACTACTACTTTCTACAATTCTACAAAATATTAGTTAGTTATTTTGTTGTCAGATACAATACATAAGTTACAACAAAAATACTCATACATACATTATTTATTATTTATTTATACATACAATCTATAAAAAACTAAAGTCAACACAAAAACGTAGCATACCTTCCTAAGTTGACCCCTACTTAAAAGGAAGATACTAAAAGAAAGTATATAATTGCCGGTTACCGTCCCTGCACCTTTTAAAATGTTCTTAAATTTGCTGACAAGTGTTACAAAATACAAATACAAAATGTATCAACATTAAACAAAATGTAATGGAGATATCGAATGGTTCCGCTACTACTACTACTTTCTACAATTCTACAAAATATTAGTTAGTTATTTTGTTGTCAGATACAATACATAAGTTACAACAAAAATACTAAGTTCATGATCTGAAATGAAATAGGAGGAAACTGTAAGGTCTTGGCTACATTGTTCAGACCCAACTGTTTTGTTGTATATTTAATAAAGTTTATCAGGCCACGAGATTACCCGCTAAAGCTAACAATAAATGGCAACAATAATACAAAGTCCAAACCTAGAACAAAACAGCTTTCCTGTAAAGACACCCACATAACATATCCCCCACTTCCAACATTTGGTTGGCCTTATATTGACCCTGCATTACTTGCGTGGGGTATATATTACCAGTGCTGCAAAATCTTGTTTCTCAGTAGTGTTCAACCTTTCTGACCCCTCCTTTTATGTATTCTCAAGTTACTCAATCTTTCATGTTTTTCTACAACTAAAATTTAAGCAGGGTTTTTAGATTAAGATTTTTTTTTTATTGATTAGGTTATGTACAAAAAAATAAAAATGTGTGAACAAATGGTAGTCAAATTAGATTTTACCACTATGATACATAGAACAAGATACATCAACAAATTAAAAGCTTCTAAAAAAAATTGCTCCTATTAAGAAATTTTTGTATTTTTTAAAATTAGGGCCGACCACAAAATTTCAAAGTGAAATGTGTGGGCCTAAAGTTTCAATAAAATACCAGTCTTATAATTTATTTGTAGAATAATTTACAATGACAAGGCCAAACTACTTTTCTAATACAAGATAGGATAATTATATACTACTAATAATTACATTATACATTTACATCACATACATTAAGTACATTAAATACATTATTAACTATAATTCAGAGTTTAAAATGTACCCGTCCTGATGGTCTAGTGGTTAAGACGCCTGTCTGGAATGCGGTAGATCCGTGGTTCGATTCCCGGTTGGGACGGACTTTTTTAATTTCTGAACTGTAGTAAATAATTACATATATATAAACTACTAACATCACTCGTTAAGTGAGCAGAGCCTAAATACACATAGGCAACTGTCATGCTTCCTTGAAATCACTTATGTTATACAGACATTTTTCTATAATGTAGCTTCTCAGTTTTCTTTTAAACATGTTCATGTTGATTTCACTTTTTATTTCCTCAGGTAGGTAATTAAATAGTATTTTTCCCTGCATGGATTGGGGCTTTGTCTATGATTTTTAATTTAGTTGCTGGTAAGTGAAGGTTGTTCTTGTTCCGAGTGTTGTACTGGTGGGTGTCAGTTCTTTACAAAGGTCTCGATATCTTTAGTTTAATTTGACGAAATCCATATTTGTACTTTGTATAAATCCACGGATTAATAAAGAACTCGAACTTGAACTATCGAAGTGATGTTCACGCACAAGACTATAGTGTAATATATATATTTGGAGGGAACGATACGGATCTGTAGCGATTAAAATATTAATTGTTTACACGATTGAGTTGGTTTTAGGTCTAGTATATACCGTATTGCCCTCTTTTGAAGCCTGAATATCTTTAGAGTATTTATTTTGGTGCTGTTCCCCCAAATCACTATGCCATAATTGATATACGACTCAACTAAAGCATAATATGCTGATTTAAATCATATTACAGTAATGCTTTAACCGTTTTATCACAAATATGCCTGAATAACTTATCTTTTTAGCTATGTATGTACAGTACAGTAGACAAGTACATTCCGATTAACTAAAGTATGTCAACCATACATCCAAACACCATCACAACTCCAAAATACAGGTCACACTAGTACTGATGTTAAAAAAGAATGCAGAGTAATGCAGAGTCTCGCCTTGTGGAATGTCATCCTTCCATGTCTAGTCTCACAAGAGACAATAAAGACAACAGAGGGCCTAGAGATTCATGCTTATTGCTTATGTTGAAGCAAATAATGTAGTACACCAATTTGAAAAGAACTGTCTTAAAGTCAACACTATAGTACGTTAACTTGCGACTAGAACACATTGTTCTCTCGAGAGCAGAGTTCTTTTGTATGTCAGCTAATTGAATTCTATACGATTTCAGATTCCGAGGAGTGACACGCCCGATGGTTGACAATAGGATTAGACTAAGATGTCATAAAAATAGGGTTGCACAATGTCAATTGACTTAAAGAAAACATGTGTATATTGCATTTAAAAATTAAAATTATTTGAATTTTCATATTTGAATTTGAATTGTTATGTAAACAATAACATTTCTTTCTTTCTTTTTCAATTAAAAAAGTTTTAATTAGGTAATATTTTATTTTAATTATTATTTATTATGTAGTTATATTATGAATTATAATAGACAAATAGAATATAATAGCTTCTGGGTAAGCTGAAGCTGAATCGGAGAAAGGGACTGATGACAGCATCGACGATGATGATGACGATGATGATATGCCACTTAATATGCATTTAACAAGCTTTTAAATAAAAAAAAAGCTTTTGTCACAACATTTAAAAAAAATATATACTAATTATTTAATAAAATAAAATTTATGATTTTTTACATTTGACCGTCAATTGACCGTCAATTGACCGTCAATTGACCAGTCAATTGACCAAATTTGAATTTGACCGGTCAAATCCCATCCCTACATAAAAATATATAATTAATTAAGTAATAAATAAGTTCATGCCATACAATCATTAACTCTTGAAATAATTATTAAAATTAAAATAAAATGCAATTTCAAAAATGTATGATTTTTTGTATTTTTTATCCACTTTGAATGAAAAAAATCGGACATCATTTACGGTTTGAAGTATTTTGTCATTATCAAAATATATAATAAAATACTTATAAACCGTAAATGATGTCTGATTTTTTCATTCAAAGTGGATAAAACTTTCAAAAAATCATACATGTTTGTAATAGCATTTGATTTTAATTTTAATAATGATTTCAAGAGTTAATGATTGTATTGGATAAACTAATTTATCACTTTATTAATTAAATATTTTTTATGACATCCTAGTCTAATCCTGTTGTCAATTATCGTGATGCTCCTCGGAATCTTAAATTGTATACCTAGATTTCAATTAGCTGACATACAAAAGAACTCCGCTCTCGAAGAGAACAATGTGTCCAACTCGCAAGTAAACGTACTATAATAAAACAAATACAGTATAATGGTCTTTAGCCCGGGGAAAAAACAAAGTAGGGAAATAGACTTATTTATAGGAGAACACGGACTCGAGCTGGTAAGGGTAACGAAGATTTTGGGATTATATGTAGATGAAAATCTTACATGGAACGACCATGAAAAATTTGTAGCCAGGAAGATCAGCTCAGGGTTATTTGTAATACAACAACTTAAACAATATTGCAGCATGAGCCTACTAAATTCTGCATGCACTTATTGAATCACATATAAACTAAGGGATAGCAATATGGGGAAATAGCAGCAAAAAACACTCTAAAAATCTTCAGGCTTCAAAAGAGAGCAATCCGGTATATTTTAAATCTTAACATAACACGATCATGTAAAGAACAATTTAAATCCCAAGAAATCCTCACTGTCCCTTTCCAAATACATTTATGCAGCTATATTGTACGTGCGAGAGCACCATCATGATACCTTCTTTAAAACTCGGATGCACATCAGTACAACACACGGAACAGGGACAACTTACACATGACATCTACTAAATTAAAGATCATTGAAAAAGCTCCTGTCCGTGCACGAAATATCTTGTTCAACTACATTCCAGATGATATAAAAAATGCCACAACCCTAGTTATATTCAAAAGAAAACTGAGAAACTACCTAATAGAAAAGTGTAATTATGATATAGAAAACTTTAAGGAAACGGCTTAAAGATGCCCTTGACAACACGAAATTGGTTATTAGTTTCAATCTATTATTAAGTATAATTTAACCTAGGTATAGGCCAAATAAAATATAAGCTAATTTGACCAAGGCCTATAAGGCCGACTGTAAAATTACCAATGTAAACCTAAATTATTGTTAAAACACAGACATAGCAAAACTTCCCTATACAAATGTATAATATATTTATAATTAGCATAGCTTATATCTAGTACTCTGTACTCTAGCTCAATGTATATTTTATATTAGCCTTAAGAAAACTGACAAAGCTTATGATACGATGCTCGTACCGGTACTTATGACATTACAAATGTAATTTAATTTCCGGTCGAGGTCCGATGGTGGGGGTATACCCGAGTGCAGTTTCCCCTGGGCAAGCGATCGAGATGAATAGAAAATTGAGAGGGTGGCTAGAATACAAAATTCACCTGTTATTGTTTAATATCACTCACTAGTGCCTAAAATATAAAATAGAGGTTAATTGTTACTTTTGCCTACGAAATCGAAGCTCAATTTGGCAAATATGACTCAAATTGTATTTTTATTTTAATTTTGAACCAAAATGAAGCTATTTTCCGTACTTACGAACTACTTATAACTACTTATGAATATAGGGTACACGCTACGTGACGACCAGGAGAGAACCAAACAAGCACACATAAAGCTTCACCCTTAGTACCAGGTAGTCGATGTGTAATAAAAAAGGCAATAAACAAAATAATAAGCCTGCAATAAATAATATTCAAATTTTACTTCACTGTAGTTCATTGTTGTGTCTACATTTATGTAATTAAATTTATTGAGTTATCCTCCTTCGTAAATCGGTTTTTAACTGAATCAGATAGAAGTTAAATAAGCTTAGGTAAATGAATATGATAACACAGGTTGAAGAGTGCGTGTTGAAACCATTATTTAACAACAATATTTCTGAGAAGCTAACAGTAATTATTTATATTTATATATTTCCTTCTTCTAACCCACACTTAACCTGCATTGGACCTGAAAAGCAGGAAGGGTTCTACGTTGTAGAACACAAAAATGTTGAATCTTGACACCAATTGGATTACCAATACTTTTCATCTGCTTTGATATTTTACTCATTTTGTCGGAATAGCTAAATAAAGTTTATCTACACATTTTTACATGGTAAGCGGGTTATCAACCCCTAGTTACGGCTATGTTTATCTTACTTTTCTTTCCCAAATTAAATTATAAACATTAAGATCTCTGCAATCCGTTTTATTGATTGTAGGCCATTTTAATTACACATCGATTGCCGGGTACTAAAGCCAAATTTAGGTTAAAAATTTAAATTAAAAAGACAATTTGATCGTATTGACCAATTTGTGTACAATTACATAGGTAAAAGTGGCAATTAATCTCATATTATTTTATTTTAGGAACTAGCGATAATAAACAATGACAAGTGAATTATGTATTGAAGCCACCCTCTCAAGTTCTCTAATCATCTCGATCGCTTGCCCTGCCTTTTGTCCGCCCGGTCGAGGTCCGATGGTGGGGTATACCAGAGTGTAGTTTCCCTACTAAGCAAGTCCAAAGATAGCGTACCGCTATTATAGGCCCTATTGCCACAAATGATGGACTACACTGCGTTATATGCATTTCAAAACATGTTTAATTATTTTTGAAATACAATCTAGAAATTACAAAATCTTTCCCGACCAGGGGATTGAACCCACGTCTCCCACATTTCGGCTACAAGGGCACTTTAGCCAACTAGACTAGGGAAACGCCAAAGTCGTAGTTAGACGAGTGAGCGAGTCATGTGGTGAGTACCCGGGAACATTTGCATTTGAGTTTGATAATTATATTCGTATAAATAATAGTTTTTTAAAGTTAAGTTGGTACACGGGGACGGGCGCATCAACTGTAAGGTCATAATGCGCCTCTCTAGCCTATGATAGGCTAGGTAGGACTAAGGTAGGGGGAAGAAAAGTAATGTAATCGGGTACTCAACACATGGCTCACTCACTCGTTTAACAACGACTTTGGCGTTTCCCTCGTTATGTTATGATGTATACAGTAGACCCTCGTTAACAGGCACTCGGATAACAGGAAATGCCATTTAACATGAACATATTTCAAGTCCCGGCTCCAGGTATAGGACTTTACATGTTAATTATTTCTGTAACACGAACAGCTTTTGAATCCCCCGCGCGACAATAACATGGGTTTCGACTCGTGTAGCACGAACTCCAGGCTGCCGGCCGGCAATCTTCTCGCCCACTGTCTTGACGCGCCAGTGAGATTTGACCTAGATACCGACCGTCTCTGCTACTGCAGGCAGTTACGTAACCACCACTTGTTGCCTCGCATTCCACAGAGCTCTGTTGTAAGTTTGTGTGTGTTGGTCAACAACCCGTGCGCTCGCAAATACGTGTGAATCATGGCCTCTACAAGCGGTGTTAAATGAAACGGAAGCAAGTGTCGATCGATCTGGATACGAAAATAAAAATATTGAAAGAGATTGCTGAAGGATTGATATCAAAAACTAAAATTGCTGAGAAATACGGTATCAGTAAGTCGACCATCTTGACTGTTCTAAGCTCGCACAAAAAATAGAACAAAGCCACGCGTGCGGTAGTGATAAGCGCAAACGCATGCGACCAGCAAAATACGATCTTTTAGAGAATAAACTTTATGACTTTTTCTGTACAATGCGTAGTGCGAATTTGCCAATCACTGGAGTAATTTTAATGGAGCACTCAGACGAACTTTCCGCGAAAATAGGCATTGACAATTTTAAATGCTCCAGTGGTTGGCTGTGGAGATTCCAAAAACGTTTTAATATTGTATCTCTGAGTGTGTGTGGGGAGGCACAAAAAGTCAACCCTGACGAAGTGGCCGCTTGGCTTGAAAAAGCTCGTCCAGATTTGATTGAATACGCAGCAAAGGATGTGTATAACATGGACGAAACGGCGCTCTTCTTTAATATGTTGCCAACAAAGACTCTAGGCGTAAAAGGGGAAAAATGCCAC
Source organism: Sweltsa coloradensis (assembly GCA_024449915.1). NCBI lineage: Eukaryota > Metazoa > Arthropoda > Insecta > Plecoptera > Chloroperlidae > Sweltsa > Sweltsa coloradensis. The sequence goes on from JAMZAV010000273.1 coordinate 209,523, forward strand.
GGGGCCCAGAAAAGTAAAGAAAGAGTAACTGTTGCGCTGTGTTGCAACGCGGATGGCAGTGACAAACAAAAGCCACTTTTAATTGGAAAGTTCGGGAAACCGCGATGCATGAAGGGTTTGAACCAAGCCACACTCCCATGCACTTACAAATTTAATAAGAAAGCGTGGATGACGGGAACCCTCTCCGGGGACAGGCTACTTGGTTTTCAAAGAAAAATGGCTTGCAATAACAGGAATGTGTTGCTGCTACTTGATAACGCCGGGGCACACAGCTTAGCTTCAAACCCCGAACGTAAAAGTGATGTTTTTGCCTCCAAATACTACCAGCCATCTCCAGCCTCTGGACCAGGGAATAACTAAACAACTGAAGAAGCACTAAAAACGCAGACTAGTGAGAGGCTATGTTGGGCAAGTGGCTATAATTTTATTATTATTATTATTATTATTATTATTATTATTATTATTATTATTAGTTTTGTTTTAATTTGATTTTCATACAAGTTACATTGCTGGATTGCTGGATTCGAGCCCGCGTCCTCCTAATGCCATACGTTTCCCGGGCCTATTTAAATACTGTACCCCAATTTAGAAAATAATTAAAATCATGCGTTAAGTTTTTCATATTTTTACCTAAAAGATACGTTGACAAAATCTCGTCTTCTTTCACAGCTCCCGGGAAGACTGTGAATGATATGAAGAAGTGGACCATGTTAGATGCGCTTTGTAGTATTGCAAGCTCCTGGAATGAAGTGCAACCGAAAACCATTGAAAACTGCTTCAGGAAGGGTGGATTCGGTTTCCTCTTCGAGGAGGAAGAGGTGGAAACTGATGAAGAGGAGGTGGTGGAAGAAGATATTAATGATGACATTGACGTGTTGGCCTTAGAGCACTTTCATGTCACCATGCAAGAAATTATCGACGCCGAGCCAACGGAGTTTGATGATGAAACGGAAAGTGTTCATGTAATGTCAGACTCGGGGAGCGAAGAAGAAGATAGCCCGCAACCTACCTCGCCCACTCGTGCCGATGTACGATCAGCTGTTAGTGTTTTAGAAGCCTAGGCGGCCACACACAATGTCTCGCAAGACTTTGTCAGTGCTTTCGGGCTAATAGAAAACCACATTTCACGCGTTGAGCGTCCGACCGTGGTCCAAACAAAAATTAGCTCCTTCTTCAAGAAGTAGTAGAACAACTACTACTACCTACTACAGTAAACCCTCGTTAATACAAACATCAAGGGACCTAAAAATTGTCAATTCGTTATAGAAAAATTCGCAATATAAAAAAAAGTCAAAATTCAACGATATGATGCAAAATAAACATCTAGACGAAAAATCAATGTTTTTCTATGGATAGTAGCGTGCGGGTACGATGTTTTTGGCGCGTAGAGTAAGCAGACCTGTAGTAACATGCCACACCCACCATCAGTTGGAATCACGATGTAGCGAGAGATTGGTCGTTTTCCTGCATCAATCGTTCGTTATTCTCGGAAATAATATCCTAACGATCGATTTTTAATATTTCCGATACAAAAGACAAGAAAAACCGATGCGATCGCGTATTTGGCTCTTCTGGACGACGAAATCACGCGTTTGTACCAGCCATGCAGCTGACGAAATTGCGCGTTTGCACCAGCCTTTCAGTTGACTCCGCCCAAACATGTGTGTGAGACGACCGCTCGGATGCGCGCAACGATGCGCATTAGATCGACAGCTAGAATTGCATCAGTTTGTTGCTTTGTTCTAGGCCTAGACGATGTTTATTAGCAATGTTTCTTGTTCCACCATTCACCTACATACGTAATATTCAACTTGCTTTATGGCGTTAGTAGCATTGAATAACCAGAAGACAAGTAATGACGGTCAGAAGAACAGTCGAAGCTATGAAGATGTCCATCTACACACAGTTGCAAAACACGTTCTAGGCCTGGCCTACACAATCAGTAGGCCTAGGCCTACGTCTCGCATTGTGTTACAGGGTGAAACAATCTTTATTTAATTACATATTGCAAAGTTTCCTACTTTAATCGATCTTGAAGTAGGCTTGATCAATCAATTCCAGTTATATTTTAAAGTAAACATGAGTGATGTTTTTTTAACGATCTGTACAGCGTTGAAGCAAGCGTCGTCTTGTGTCACTGCCACAGCTGAAAGATTACGATGTCTTGGAAGGGCAGGGATAATTACGGGCAGGTTAATGATTTTGAAATGGCCTAATACAATTACACGTGGTCTGGCCGGAGCACTGTTTTCACAACGATGTGTAGCAATTAAAACTCAATGAAAAATTGACTGGTGTCTGATCAGTCGCCGCCGGTGTCGCCTGGGCCTGCGGCGGGAGGGGTAGGGGAATGGAAAAACCACATTCCAGTCGACAACAAGCCGGCCGGCTCTGCTGCCTGCTACGCTCGGCGGACGAAAAAACTAGATACTCTCCAAGCTGAGCGCACAGAGTTTAAACATTACCGCGTATGTTTAAAATTATAAGTTCGTATTAAACACCGAACCTTCTGTACTAATGCCATCCAGGAGGTAACAATTTTGTTCGAATTACGTAATACACGAAGTTCGTAGTATCTGTTTCATTTAACATGGAATGCCCTATTTATGAAACTGGGACTGTCTTTCTAGTTGGCATTACCATAGAATTCTCTTAATCCGAGTTTGGTATACCGAGGGATTACTGTACTTCTTGAAGAACAATGTTTACAGAGGTCCGTGTAAATAATTTTATTTTTTCATAAATATTAATTTCGTTTTTAAAAGTGTAAAAAGTGGTGTAAGTTTTTATTTTATTTTTGCATTTCTCGCATGTCAAAACGTTGATAAAATAAATAATATTGTTTAATATGCAAATGGTTTTCCAATATGCACTCAAATCAATATCGTTTTTAGCGCACAGATAACACTTATGGATAGTTTCTGCAGTTTTTCATTCAAAAATCAATAATTATGTGCACCGTTTTTGTTTCAGCATGAATTCAAGTAAGAAACACTTTAGTTGTCAGAAAGTTAAGATTGAAAGTTTGTAAATAGTGTAGATAATGTGGAATTTGTGAAAGCAGAATAACAGTTAATTTGGATTTTCACGGACCTCTAAGGATTAGGCTAGGCTATTTGTTGTGTTGCGGTTCTATATAACTAGGAAAACGCTAAAGTCCCGCCGCGTTGATGGATGAGCTTTTTAAAGGTTTTAGTTTGCGTGGGATATCTTTACTTTTGCAAGTGCTTTGTTTTGCTGCCTACGCATTGTAGGTGAATGTTGTCAAGTTTCTTTTGTTTCTTGTCAATTGGTTTTATTTACCGTAAAAAACTTCTATTAAAAGCTTTATTTCTATGGATTCTGGCTAAATTTTTCCACTTTTTCTTTCAAAAGGTACTACATAACCATAACCTAAATGTCCATGTATAATATGAACGTTGTAGCCCCACCCGTTTGGTCAGAATTGGCCCAAATGGCACGAAAATATCGCACAAAAAGTCAAAAAACGTATATTAAAAGCTTTATTTCTCTCGATTCTGGCTAACTTTTTCAACTTTTTCTTTCAGAAAGCAATACATCACCATTACCTTAATGTCCATGTGAAATATGAACGTTGAAGCCCCACCCCTTTGGTCAGAATTGGCCCAAATGGCACGAAAATATCGCACTAAAAATCGAAAAAAATCGTAAAAGTACGATATTCATGAGAAATATTTCTTCGATTGTACCCAAAAATGTAGCAAGTCTAAGTTCAGAGAAAACGAAGGTCGTATCAAATTTTCATCAAGATCGCATATACCGTTTGCCCGGTAGAGAGCGAACAAACAGACGGAAAAACAAAAAAAAACAAAACAAAAAAACAAAACAAAAAACAAAAAAACACCCGAGCTAAATTTTTTGGGGGTCGGTGAAATTGAAGTCTTCGCTTCGCTCATCCAATAATGTAATTCAAAATAAATACTTATCAATCAACTCTTTGTTGTTTCGTTGTTTGTTCCTTTCAACAAAGTATAAATCCCGTTTCATGTGTGCCTAACTGCCAAATTACTTCCATGTATTATTCTATCAATCTGCACTTACATTGTAGCAAATGACAAAAAAGTTTATCCACACTTCGTAATTACTATTTTCTGTTGTGTAAATGCACAACACAAGAAAGTAGATTCCCTATCAATGTATATTTATCGAAGGGCCTAAAGGAATGAATTTGTATTTTATGTTCAGGTTAACGAGGGTCTACTGTAACAAAGTTTAGCCTACTACTTGTGTAGCTCCTTGCGTCCACAGATGTGTTTAAGGTGTCTTTTTAGATTTTTTGCAAGTGTGAATGTCTTCCCACACTTCGGACACTTGTGTGGCTCCTTGTTTGCACAGAAGTGATTAAAGTGCCTTACTAAATTGTTTTTAGTTAAGAAGCACTTGCCACACGTTTGACACGAATGTGGATTTTTGAGTTCGCAGTTGTAAATCAAATGATGGTTAGCGCTGGTTTTTGTCGAGAATAGCTTGTCACATCTTGGACACTTGTGTGGCTCCTTTCGTTCACAGTCATGGTTAACATGACTTATAAGATTGTTTTTGTTGAAGAATGTCTTATTACACTTGATACACTTCAGCGGCTCCTTGAGTTCACAGTCGTGTTTCTGGTGGAATGTCAAGTGTTTCAAACTCTTGTACGAACGAGGACATTTTGCGCAATGGTGTCTTGGGTCGGCGTCAGGAACAGGGCGCCATTCCTGCTCAGCACCTAAAAAACAATAATTCTACTTGAGAGAAAATAATGTGATTTGTATATAAACAGTTATTGTGAAATAAGAATGCACACACACTAAAAACATAAGAAAATAAATTAAAATCAACATTAAGCCAATACAATTATGCATGAATAATCCCCACACCGGAACTGGTTATTACTGATATGATCCAAATCCATGCACATAATACATAAATGGGATAGGGGGGAGAGGAAACACTGGAATAAATTAAATAAATAAAAACAATAACTAAAAATTGTACTGATCAGACACCGTAATGAATTGTTAATTTTTTCTCAAAATTTACCATTTTGACAAAATTCCTTGTTATTTGTTAATAATTTAAATAACTGTTTTTTTGGATTTGGTCAAAATTTTGGAATGGCTGTAAAAATTTGAAATTTGCGGTGACAAATTTTCGGAGTCAATATTTTCAAAAATGTTTTTTTTTTCTTTTGGTTACATTTTATTTTTCTATTTTATCTCAACTCTATCTCTAAGTGTGATGAAAGGAATGCCAAAAGGCTGGATCATGTGAGAAACATGTAGAGATAGGATAGGAGACCAACAGCTCACCTGAAGTAGAGTAGGCGCGCCGTGATAGAAGACATAAACACAAATAAACAAATACAACACTATTTCAAACGTTTCGGTCTCACACGACCTTCCCCAGTGAGTAGAGAAGAGGTACTGAGGTGAAAAACTAAAGCTAGGTAGCCGTTGGCCGGGGTGGGGGTGGGGTGAAGTGAAAGATGAGTGAGGGGTGTGGAATGGGTGACAGGGAGGGAGTAGAGGAGGAGAGGGAGGACTACCTAAGGTTTAAGTTAGGTTTGTGGCGCGATTTGCAAATCCATTGGTAAGCCAGTTCCCATCTTCTCAGTTCTCCATCGTGTACAGTGGGAGGGAGTGACCTGATGACACAAACTGTGAAACAAGTCACGAAGGGAAGGTCATGCCCATTAGCATGCAATGCCACAGTTTTCTCGAGGTTCTCCTCTCTTACATCCTGTCTGTGCCCATTCATTTGGGTTCGGAGAGTATTAGTGGTAAGTCCAACATACTCGACGGGACATCGGGTGCATCGAAGTTGGAACACGATGTTGCTAGTGCCACAGTTGTTGTTGTTGCGTATGACATAGGTCTTATTAGTGAGGTGGGCAGAGAAGGTCTTGACTGGTTCATGCATGGGGCACGTCTTGCATCTGGGTCTGTAGCAAGGGGAGGAACCATGCATGACCGCTTCTCCTTGTTGGACCTTCTGTGGGTCTCTCCTCACTAATAAGTCACCCAGGTTGGGGGGACGCTTAAATGCCACCCTAGGGATATTCTGGCCAAGATCTTGGGTCATGGGTGACGCAGCCAGGATGTGACTCCCCCCTTGAAGGATGGCATTTAACCGAGAGTAGTCGCGTGTGGTCTTTTAGACCGACTTTTTTTTTCAACAATTGGTATTTGTACAGCGCGCATGCGTGACTTGTCTAGTTCCGCCTAACTTCCCAAAATAGATTTATGAAGCCAGTGTGCAATATGCGATTCAGTGTTCTGCAGAACTTCAACTTAGATAAGAGGTCCTGTTCGGTTGCTTGGTCTTTTCGACCACTGCGCGACTACTAAGGGAGGCAAAAATATGCATACTCATCACTACGATGAGACATGTATTTTGTTATTGTAGGTTGATTATTCTTCAACATATAGTGTTGGCATAATATAACTGTCTTGGTTTACTAATAATTCGAACTACAGGGTGTTTCAAAACATATTTTTATATTTTTTTGTAGGTTTGCAACATTTTGTGTTTAATTGATCATTGATTGATTATTTATTGATTATTGATGATAATTGATTAATATAACCATGTATGCTGTCACATATATGATAAATTATCTTATATTGGTAATCAAAACGTCATCCTAACGTTATTAGCCCATAATAAATAATGCGGTCTAAAGGACCGGGCGCGACTTCTAACGTTACAAACAGGGGCGCGACTACTCTCGGGTTAAACGTTGAGACCAGGGTGCCACCTGGTGACTAGCAGGACGATGTCGGACTGGTGTTAGGTTGGGTGGGTGGTGGTGTGACAGTGTGCTGTCTGGTCAGTCGTTGATGGACCTGTTCCTCCGAATAACCTCTGTTAACGAAAGCACGGAGTATCTTCTGGAGGTAGCACTCCAGATCCTGTTCCGGGGAACAAATTCTGCGACCGCGGGCAGCCAGCGAGGAGGGTAGGGAACGTTTCGTGTGGCAGGGTGGCAGCTTTCTCTGTGTAGGTACAGCTGTTGGTGGTAGGTTTGAGATGAACCCCTGTCCTGATGATCCCATTCTCCAAGTGGATGTCGATGTCTAGAAAGTTGACTTTCTGCCCAGAAGAGTCCCACGTGAATTTCACCGGATAATTGCTGTTCAGGGTCTGGAGCGCCACCTTCAGCGTGTCTTCTCCATGGGGCAGATGAAGAACATGTCATCAATAAAGCGGAGATGGGGCCATCCTGGTACCCATCGCAGTGCCCTTGACCTGGATGTATTGGCGGTCAAGGAATCTAAAGTTATTTATGGTGAGAACCATTTGCCCAAATGGTTCTCACCATGAATAACTTCCTAATAACCTGGATGTATTGGCGGTCAAGGAATCTAAAGTTACATACAACCAGGTCAAGGGCACTGCGATGGGTACCAGGATGGCCCCATCGTATGCCAACCTATTCATGGGCCGACTCGAAGAAAACTTTTGGGCAAGCCAACCTCTCAAACCACTGTGCTATCTCCGCTTTATTGATGACATGTTCTTCATCTGGCCCCATGGAGAAGACACGCTTAAGGTGGCACTCCAGTCCAGACCCTGAACAGCAATTATCCGGTGAAATTCACGTGGGACTCTTCTGGGCAGAAAGTCAACTTTCTAGACATCGACATCCACTTGGAGATTGGGATCATCAGGACAGGGGTTCATCCACCAACCTACCACCCAACAGCTGTACCTACACAGAGAAAGCTGCCACCCTGCCCACACGGAACGTTCCCTACCCTCCTCGCTGGCTGCCCGCGGTCGCAGAATTTGTTCCACGGAACAGGATCTGGAGTGCTACCTCCAGAAGATACTCCGTGCTTTCGTTAACAGAGGTTATTCGGAGGAACAGGTCCATCAACGACTGACCAGACAGCACACCGTCACACCACCACCCACCCAACCTAACACCAAGACCGACATCGTCCCGCTAGTCACCAGGTGGCACCCTGGTCTCCAACGTTTAAATGCCGTCCTTTAAGGGGGAGTCACATCCTGGCTGCGTCACCCATGACCCAAGATCTTAACCAGAATATCCTTAGGGTGGCATTTAAGTGTCCCCCCAACCTGGGTGACTTATTAGTGAGGAGAGATCCACAGAAGGTCCAACAAGGAGAAGCGCTCATGCATGGTTCCTCCCCTTGCTACAGACCCAGATGCAAGACGTGCCCCATGCATGAACCAGTCAAGACCTTCTCTGCCCACCTCACTAATAAGACCTATGACATACGCAACAACAACAACTGTGGCACTAGCAACATCGTCTACCAACTTCGATGCACCCGATGTCCCGCCGAGTATGTTGGACTTGCCACTAATACTCTCCGAACCCGAATGAATGGGCACAGACAGGATGTAAGAGAGGAGAACCTCGAGAAACCTGTGGCATTGCATGCTAATGGGCATGACCTTCCCTTCGTGACTTGTTTCACAGTTTGTGTCATCAGGTCACTCCCTCCCACTGTACTTGATGGAGAACTGAGAAGATAGGAACTGGCCTACCAAAGGATTTGCAAATTGCGCCACAAACCTAACTTAAACCTTAGGTAGTCCTCCCTCTCCTCCTCTACCCCCTCCCTGTCACCCATTCCACACCCACCACTCATCTTTCACTTCACACCCCGGCCAACGGCTACCTAGCTTTAGTTTTTCACCTTAGTATCTCATCTCTACTCCCTAAAGAAGGTCGTGTGAGACCGAAACGTTTGAAATAGTGTTGTATTTGTTTATTTGTGTTCACCGCCGTAGCCAGGGGTTGGTAACCCGGGTAAATACCCGGGTAACAAACTGCAGTAGACCATTTTGAATTGATAATACTACTGTTCATGTTATTAACCACAAATTAAATGCACTAAGATTTATTTGTTTTCGCTACGCACGCCCACGAATGTGTGCAATAATATCAAAGGTTTGAGTTATACCCTATCAGTCCGGTGGTGGTGGTAGCGAAGGGAAACGGGACTGTGGTGCCTACAACGAGGTCTGTCTCGACACGTCTCTTGTAGATAAAATAGCCCTCTGTTCGACCAATGCAATTATCCATGCCTAAACGATTTGTGGCCACCAAACACTATTTCATCTCGAATTCCAAAAAACAGTCAATCCATTTGGTGACGAGATGGCAACATTTTTGTGTTCTACGAGTACAATACAACCCATAACCCTGTCTTTCCGTTCATGCAAGTTCAGTGTGGTTCGGACTCAACAGGACACAGGCGGATAGCCCTAGCATTTCAGAAAGCTGATTGACATGCGCGTAACTGTAAGTGAACAATTATTTGAAGAATGAATCCTCTACATAATTTGATTGAGTGATTGTGTCATATAAAAAATAATTGGATAAAACGTTAATATGCCATCATTGGACTATACTTTCTAGAGTCATTACTCATTATAATAATGAAAGTTTAAAATGTCTTTGTACAAATGAAGAAATCCAATGTAAAATCATAGAATATTATAATAAAAATTAAAAAGTTTGCAATCACAATTCATAACAATCTCACTAGTCACCAGCTACGAAATGTTCTAAAAAAAAACATGCCAAAGCTCGTTAAAACACTCCAATCCACCTCTAAGAATCGAAAAATTTTCCGGGGCTGTGCGCCCCGGACCCGCATTGGCTGGGGGGCATCCCCCCAGACCCCCCATTGTATTTTATCCAATAATACCCGGGTAATTTTTATACCCTAGCTACGGCCCTGTTTGTGTTTATGTCTTCTATCACGGCGCACCTACTCCACTTCAGGGAAGCTGTTGGTCTCCTACCCTAGCTCTACATGTTTCTCACACAACTCTATCTCTAGTTATGAATGAACCAAAGTTCCGGGACATATAAAAAAACTGACCAATTTTATCATTTTGTACACTTTGCTATTTTGTATTGTCCATAAAATCTTTGTCAGGTACTTCACAAGTTTGGGGTAAAAACTGGAGTATCAAGGGAAGTCTGTACTTTCCGTAGAAAGGTGGTTATTGATTCCAACCACCATGCATCAAAGAGTACACAAAATCAGCAAGTTGGTGGTCAACATCGCTAAACACTGTGCCTGAAAAAGTTGAGGCTATCCTAGAGCACTCTTACAGATATTTTGAGAAAGACAGGAAAACGGCTGAAAGCTGGTTGAATGAATGAGGAACTTAAATAATAATAAGAAATAACAAAATTGGACGGAACAATAGCTCCATTTAGGCCATTAGATGCAAATTTTGGGTCAATTAGAAAAGTACAGTTCTAGGGTGCAGATGGCATTAGAAATCAACTGCTCGAGCTTCCGATTTATAAATGCTGCATACCCGCCTGTTAGCAATCCTTAACATATATATTTTAAGATTTTCGCGACCACCATTTCATCGACAATAGCAAGAAGCAAGAAAACATCCATGGGAACGTGATTGAAATCACTTTAAGTAAACTCTTATATATAATAATTTATTATCTAATTATAAATATAATCCAAAAATAAACAAGACATTAGTTTTGATGTCTGACTGGTGCTATTTTGGGAGCTCAAGCAGCAGTGCCTCACTTCTTCAAGGACTTTCTTTGTGATTTTTTTATACCTGTTTCGATAATAGATGACCTTATTCAATTAATTCTGAATGCTTCGGCCATTATTTTGCAAACCCATTTATGTAACAACCGTAAGTAGCTAATAATTTTTTAAATACATTTTAATAAAATGTATTTATTGTTTATTTATTTGTTTAGTCAGGATCCTTGTGGTCACCAACACTGGTTGGTAAGCAGCCAATAAATGGTTTATTTCTCTCGCCAGGGTGGTGCAGGGGCACCAAGCTAGAGAAGTTCATCATCGTCATGGGTTTTGTGATCCTCCCAAGTCTCGACTATCGGCGCCATCGCTCGGGCCCACGATGAAGATGGCGGCTTCGGTCAGGGGTTCAAGAACTCTTTCAACACGTCAACCCTGAGTGACCTCACGAAGCCAAGCTACGAACGTGCACGGTCAACATGGTCCCAATATGAGGATTTCTCTTGACTGAATCTTGAAATGTTCAGTACTATATGCACATTTTTGCATGTGATGCTGCTGAAAATACAAAAAGATAAGACTATTAGTTTATTATGATATGAATTGGAGGTTTTATCGTCCAATCCTGTGCTACCAACTATACCTGTACATGTACATAATATTTATATTAGTATGCCTCATTATTGTTACAAAGAACAAGTACATAGCTTATTTTTCATTATCTTAAATCTAATCATTTCACAAGAAGTTATATCATTTATTAGCATTTAGCTATTATAATATGAAATGGATATACATATTATGACAAATAAATTTGGCACATACACAAACTTAAACAACACATACAATACAAGAATGAAACAGAATTAATTTCATGGTCCACCAACAATTGTTGTGATATAATTAAATTACAAACATTTAAATATATCATAATTATAAAGGTAAACATAGGTGTAATGCCGCCGATAGTTACCAATCAGTCGATCAACACTGATCAATAAGTATCGGGACACTGGGAGACTATTTCCTGAGGGAGTAGGGCCTACTGCTTTGGGCTATAGGGTTATCAAGGCTCTACGTTAGAATCATAACTCCAAGATTAAAACTAACAGTTGAATAAAATACACATAGAACACTTCACAACACGATGTTAATTCCGCACACATTACAATACAAAAGTTATCAACACAATATGCTCTGGTCAGCTTCACAATTCCCCGAGTGAAGTGTGTGTTGGTTCGGAATGTACACTGCTGACTTCCTGGAGGGGACCCATTTCGGGTGGTGGCGTCATCACAGCCGTGCTCCCATCTTCCCGTCCGTCCTGAAGATCGTCCGTATGACCGGTTGGGACTGCTGATGTCAGCTGTGACTGGCACAGCGGCTGGCCGGAGGTTGATCACTCCTCTTGCCTTCCATAAGTTCCAAACGTGATGACCTAACATACAGAAACAAGTAATTAGTTCCAAGATTTCAAACTTAGTGAATGCTTTTTCCTGTATTTAACAATTGACTTTCAGCAATTTATTATCAGACAACTTGGAACTTTCAATTTTCAATGTATATATATTATTTTACGGGATAATCGTTTAGTTATACTACTATTTACTTTCCATTTGAATTTCCTGACAATGACATTATCCCAAACAAACATTCGATATCCACCTTGAGATTATCGATATATCCATAATTACTCCCCGCCGTACCCTACGGTCGAATCGACGGCCTGCGGCTCTGCGTTATCGACTGGAAGAGTCAATGAGGTAGTTCGCCTAGTCGCAAACAGATCCATGCAATGCCTTCTACTTGTATCAAGCTATCCACAGGTGGTTATTGATTGCTTCTAGGCTAGTTTTTGTTGCTTTTCTGGCAAGTTGAATTATTTGTTTACATTAAAAATGGCAGCGCCTATTAGGTTGACAGATTACAACGTTGAGGACATTTTACTGAACAGTGACTCAGACGATTTTGTTGATAATGATAATAATTCAAGTGACAATGACAATTCTAAGGTGACAGTGACCCTGAAAGTGTAGAACAAGAGTGACAATGATTATAATGTGGCGTGACCCCTTCGTGAATAAGTGTTTTATATCTTTAAAATAATATAATTCAAATTCAAAACTCTGTATTTTTTTCTATGCCTATTTACAAAATACAATTACAACCTAGTTCTTCAATATTTGCTAGGTCACACACGCACACACATCTCTTTACCTATTTTAAATGAAACTACCAGTACAAAAGTTTCAACATTAACTTAGCTTGGACTTTATAGTTTTTATTAGCCAAAAAAGATTTTAAATGAAATGCGAATGATAGAAAAATATTAATGAATAACCCATTTGCTAATTTTTGCTTTCATTGGAAAACTAACCTGGCATTGTGAACAAGAATAAATTTGATTTGTTTATCAATTTGCAATCTTTATTTAGCATACTATTTTATAATTTATATATAGTACATGACATTTTGTTTATCTTATCTAGGGATGCACACGATAATCGATATTATCGATCGATAATCAATATTATCGATCGATAATCAATAATGGATATAATTTTGATAATCGATAGGCCTAATCAAAACTCGTTATCGATAATCAAAATATCAAATAGTTGGCGAATAGTGGCATGAAGCAAACCTCTAATCTCACGTTGTGCTATGCACTGGCTGGGCTGATCCGCTGATGGTGTCACACTCGAGATTTATGTTCGGAAATGAGCTATCAGTTGATAACGGAAACCAAACACATAGCAGCGAGGCAGCAAACGGAACGCGATTGTATTGTTTTGACTTTTGACTTACATTTGATGTTCCACTTATAGGTCGGAACAGGCTTTGTTGGTGATATCGATAATATTGATTTGATAATGACAATACCATTTTGATAGTCGATAATGAAAAAAGTATCGATATGCATTCCTAATCTTATCTATTGAAAAAACATTTTCTTACAACTATTAACATTTTCTGTTTCGTTTATATTTAACGGTAAGTTGTTTTACTCTCGGACACTCTTATAGAATAAGACACTAGTGGTACAGTGTTCTTGATAAATATTGTTTACTGCACAAAATTTCGTGCCGTAGTTGCGACTTCATATGTTTAATACTGAACTATGAAGTTATATTTGAGTTGTAGCAACATAGACCTTTCATCTGAGTATGCACTTTAAAAAAACCACTGGTCGAAATTGTATTACCAGTACGGTTTGAACCGGAGGGTGGTCAAAGCTCTACAACCCTGGAAAGAACCATTACATTGTTCCACTTACAAAATAACCACCCAAATTATTCCCACTACCGGTCATGACTGGGAATCTTGGCACCACTCAGTAGAGTATGTAAGTGAATACTTGGGCCCAATTGTTGAGTTCCTGAAAAATGTAGATGAGGGAGGAGCTGCTATTCAGTATTTAAAAAACTTAACAACTGATGAACAAGCTGCAATTGAATGCCAAGCAGCATTCGTGACGGAACATTGCAAGTCCACAATAAACATGATTGTGACTTTGGGGGGGTCTACCTATACATATGCACACAAACTTAACAAAAAATTGGTGGATCTTCAGAGAAGTCTCACAATTCTCAGCAAAGGAACTTCAATATCAAAACAACAGCACAGTTAATAAGGTAGCCAGCTGCCACCTGTACAAAACTAGCATAACTGCCATCTCGAGACCCAGTAAACAAATTCCTCACTGCAATATCAAAACTTTTCAATCCACGTGAAATAGGAACCAACACTAACGAAGACATGCAAACTAAACTGGAAGAACGTTCCATTCCTCGAAGAGTTACCCCCACCATATTGCTCGAGGGTTGCTGTGCTTTAAAAGCAAAAGTGGCCAGAGAAGTGTCACAAGGCAAAGATGTAGTGGTTCTTGAGCTGTTGTTGAGTCTCAAGGCTGACCACATGAAGTTCGTTGAAAGTGCGGTTAAAGCAATCTGCGTATCCGTATCCAATATGGACAGTGAAATAGGTTTATCAGCCTACAGTAACACTCTAACAGATAAGAGGACAACTCCTAACCTCTTTCCTGCGCTAACCGCCTTTAGGCGCGAGTTTATTCCCGCTGCAGTCTGTGCTAGACGTCTTTTGGCGCGACTCATCTTTTAAATTCCCCGCTGAATCACGGTAACTGCCTAGACGCGTCAAACGATTTCGACAGCTGCTGCTATCTGTTGGGCAACCTTTGCACTACTTGCAAGTGCTCGGAGTGACTACGTGAGTCAGATATGAATTTATTTCATGTGCGCGTGCACGGCTAGCATAGTCAGCTGTCACGGAATGTTGTTGTCATGGCGTCAAGTAGAAGATTGTCTGACAGACAAGTGAATGATTTGTTGTTTACTAGTGACAATAGTGACAGTGATGGAAGATATGATGTTCCATCGGAAAGTGAAGGGTCAGATGATGAATCTGAAATTAATGATGACACTTGATGACGGTGCTTTGTCATCAAGTGACGATGACAACGGTAATGTTGACGTTACTTGGCGGGACTATGGAAATGCTAGGCCACCTTTCCGTTTCGCGGGCCAGCGAAATGTGGGCGTTCAAATGAAATTAGGTGAGTTGACACCTCTCAACTATTTCGAACATTCCTTTTCACAAGAAATCGTTGATCATATTGTTGAGCACACAAATTTATTTGCTGCTCAATCTATAAATACTAAAAAACAACAGGGCAACATGAAGCGACGGAGTCGCAAATTGCAGTGGCGTGACACATGCAATGGAGAGGTGAAAACCCTTCTAGCTCTGATGTTGTTGCAAGGTATTGTGCATAAGCCAACATTCGCAATGTACTTCACAAAAAAATTATGTGTTGCGACGCCCTTCTTCTCGGAGGTTATGAGCCACGACAGGTTTATTCTCTTATTGAAATACCTACATTTCAATGACAACACCCTGTTTGACCCCAATGACAGAGCCAATTACCCTAAACTTTTCAAAATAAAACCTATATTAGACTACATGGTCAACAAATTCAAGACAACATATATTCCAGAGAGGGACATCGCCATAGACGAAAGTCTACTTCTCTTGAAAGGAAGATTAGGCTGGAAAATGTACATTCCGAATAAAGGAAGCCGGTTTGGAATCGAATCCTTCAAACTCTGTGACGTCCTCGAGTGGCTACATTTGGAATTTGATTGTATACACAGGTAGATAACCCTAATTTATATTGGACCCAATCTGGGATTGAGACTAGGCCTAGGACTTTGCTTGATAGTTTCTGCAAAAGAAATAATTTCCTTTTGAATAAATATGCATTACTAATTTTAATAATTTTTTTTTAGGCAATACTACAGAAATTTTGCCACTTGTCTATGGCATTGACACAAACACATTCGACAAACCTACTCGTATTGTATTCACCCTAATGAATGGTTTGCTCGAGAACGGCTACATGCTGTACCTTGATCATTATTATAGTTCCCCAATTCTCTTTGACTTGTTGTGAACGCTACAAACTGATGCCGCAGGTACAGTCCGAATCAACCGTAAACAGTAACCTCCCAAAATCAAAAACAAAAAGGGGTTGAAGAAAGGTGAGTTTACTACTTGGTACCGCAACAAACAAACTCATGGTTATGAAGTGGATGGACAAAAAAGAGATCCACATGATAAGCACCGTACATGACAAGGACACGAGTTTAGTGAAAGATAAAGGGGGAAACAAAAATTCAATTCAGACGTCAGTATAGAGTATAGCAAGGGCATGGGGGGCGTTGATTTGTCCGATCAGTGTATGATCACTTACTTCATATCAAGGAAACGCCTAAAAAAGCATTACATAAAGATGTTCCGGCATATCGTTGATATGGTTGTATTCAACGTCCATATTCTGCATACTAAAGCAGGGGGGAAAGAGACTGCACTGAGCTTCCGAATGCAGTAGGCCACAAGCATCATTGAAAAGTATGCGACTCCGGACATGGCACCTCAACGATCACACGGACGTCCATCGCTGGAGCCAGCCCCTTTGAGACTGTCAGAAAGGCACTTCCCTTCTGTAGGCGCTGCGACAGAAGCCCGGAAGCATGCTAGGAAGCGTTGTGTGGTGTGCGTTGCCAACAAAGTCCGGAAGGAGACTGTGTATTGCTGCAGAGAATGCGATTGGTGCGTTGTGCTGTGTTTCGAAATTTACCATACCCAAAAGAACTTCTAAATTGGGGATGGTAGCCCCCCTGGGTAGCCAACCATTGTTAGTGTCAGTTTTTCCCCAATTTGTATTTGATCCCTACATGTTGTTTCCATAATTTGTAATTTTATCAATTTGTAATTTCATCTCCCCCATTTATTGTTTTGATTTTGTATTTTTGTTTGTGTTATGAAATTTTGCTTGGTTATTCCTTGTTGTCTTATTAACAAAGAGTTGGGGCGGAGTTTGTGGGGCATACAAAAACCTTCATTATGATTTCAAGGGTTTTATATTTTTGTCACAACAAGTTACCATGTGTACGATTTTCTACTAGCTGACAACCAATTCCCCCCCCACCATTATGGAGGAGTGTGAGGGTGGGGGGAAATAACATTGAACAGAAACTGCCCTTCGTAAATACAGAAAAGAACAAAATATTTAAATTTTAAATTTCGCGCCAAAACAAAAATTTGAAAAATTATTCAAATTTTCAAAATTCCTATAAATAATATCTCGGGGAAGAATTATTTTTAGGTTGCCTCGGTCTAGCCTCAATAGCGATCGCTGGTGGTTGAGAAAGTTTAAGAAAATATATCAATAAGAGAATGTAGTCAAAATTATTCAAGATTTTAAAGTTAAGTTCGGCAAAGTTATTGCTTCACGAATTGTATGATTGTGATCTCAAACATGTGGTTTTTTAATTGGATGAGCGTAGCGAGCGAAGCGAAGATTCCATTTCACTACACTGGAGAAAAAAATCCGGAATGTTTTTTTTTTTTTTTTGTATTTTTGTGTCTGTGAACACGATTCCGGCTAAACCAATACTCCAATTGCGATGAAATTTTATGGAGGTCTGTGAAATCTCTGAACGAAGAACTGCACGGGGGGAAAAATCGATCAAAAAATTATTTCTCATGAAAATCGCAATTCGATTTTTTCGATTTAAAAAAATTCTTCGCCCTAAACATCTACATGCTTTATCGATTGTTATGATTTTTCACAGAACCTTATTTATGAATTACTATATTCGTGTGAAATTTGAGCGCAATCAAAAATTTATTGTCTTATAAAAATCGCAATTTTACGATTTTTAAATTTAAAACATTCTTCGACTATAAACTACATGCTTATCCATTGTATTGATTTTTCAGCGAAACCTGAAATTTATGAAATTATATATTCGTGTGAAATTTAACGCAATCTGAAAAATTATTCTCTATGTAATCGCAATTTACGATTTTTTTCAATTTTTAACATTCTTCGACGAATAAAACTACATGCTGTATCCGATTGTAATGATTTTTCACAGAACTTTAATTTATGAGTTAATTTCGTGTGAAATTTGAGGTAATCGAAAAAAGATTTTAAAAAATCACAATTTACGCTTTTTTCGTTTAAAAAATACGTCATCCATCAACGCGGCGGACTTAGCGTTTTCTAGTAAAATATTTTTGCATATTTTATTATTTGGTTAAGAGTCTTCACTAGACAGCCATTTTACGGTCACCCGCAAGGGTATAGGTTTACCATGGCAGTTCGCACAATAATTACTCTAGGAGATTGTAAAAAAAAAAAATGATGTTGTAATAATATTAGAACTGAGTTTTCCACATTCTATTTTTTCCATTTTTTGTTTTGAAACTTGCATAGCAAAGTACAAATATCACTCAATTCTACGTATTTCATCAAGTTTCAAGCTTGAGATCAAGCTCTGGAGAAATTTAAAATTTTATTCGTGAATTCTAAAATGGGGGCGACATTGACATTTTTATACAGAACAACAAACAAAAAACAGAATTTCTTTATGTAATACCCACTGCTTTTTACCGTATCAAAACACAAAGTCGACGCAACGGGGAATTTCGGCTGCCAGTGAGTACAACTAGCGCCGAGACTAGGGTGAGCGGCTCTCATGCGGACTCCGTAGTGGCTAGCGGCAAGCAATGGAGTGGGGGAAATCGTTCCGTGTCTGGCTGCAGAACACGTGCATGGCATCGGATGTCACAAGTGCTACGTCTACGACAAACTCGCCTTCCATTGCTATGCCGCCTGGAGAATAGTTCGGTTGTTTCAACAAAATAATGCATATTCTGTTTTATACTTACTAGGAAAACGCTTAATTCCCACCGCGTTGATGGATGAGCTTTTTTGTAAGTTTTAGTTTGCACCGGACCACTTTTCCTTTGCAAGTGCTTTTTGAATGCATTGTAGGTGATTGTTGTCAAGTTTCTACTGTTACTTGTTAATTGTTATTATAAACCTAAAAAAAAAAACTCATATTAAAAACCTTTATTCTATGGATTTCTGGCTAACTTTTCCAACTTTTTTTTTCAAAAAGCACTACATCACCATAACCTTAATGTCCATGTAAAATATGAACGTTTTAGCCCCAGCCGATTGGTCAGAATCGGCCATAATGTCACAAAAATATCGCACTAAATTTTTTTTTAAATCGAACGAGTACGATATTCATGAGAAAATTTCTTCGATTGTACCCAAAAACGTGGCAGGTCTAAACTCAGAGATTTCGAAGGTCCCCTCCAATTTTCATCAAGATCACATATAGCCGTTTGCCCGGAATCGTGCGAACAAACAGACGGAAAAAAACAAACAAAAAAACAAGCAAACAAAAAAAAACACCCGAGCTAAAGTTTTTGGGGGGTTAGTGAAATGAAGTCTTTGCTTCGCTCATACCAATAACGCCGACCTCTTCTTTCGAAACGAGGTCATTCCCTAAGAAAAGAAATAAAAATATGTCTAACGTGCCGATTAAGGACTATTTAATAATCATGAAAGAGGAACAGCAGTTGCATCTGCTTTATATCTTGTCACATAGTCAAGGTCCACAATGCGTTGGCGCGGGGCGAGGGGGGGGTAAAGCGGGGAATGCAGGCGCTCAGATAATTGTAACAAGATAAGGAAGGCCAGCCTTTACAGTACTACACTCCTCTAAAAAACGCGCAAATTTTTACAAAAATAGCTTTGATGTTGGAACATTTTTTCGGGGGCAAGTCCTCCGAACCTCCCTTTTTTCCTTTGGATTTACAAGTGCACTGTATAAGATTAGTCCAAATAATTCATTACACTATGACTAAGAAACTTCGCAAACGCTTTTTCAGGCGCGTATTGGATGAGCGTATTTTTTTTAACGAAAAAATGTTAAATTGTGACTTTCATGAGAAATAATTTTTCGATTGCACTCAAATTTCACATAGGCCCTAACTAGGAAAACGCTTAAGTCCCGCCACATTGATGGATGAGCTTTTTTAAGTTTTAGTTTGCACCGGACCACTTTCCTTTGCAAGTGCTTTTGAATGCATTGTAGTTGGAGGTGATTGTTGTCAAGTTTCTATTGTTAATTGTATATAAACCTAAAAAAAAACTCATATTAAAACCTTTATTCTATGGATTCTGGCTACTTTTTCAACTTTTTTTCACAAGGTGCTACATCACCATTACGTAATGCCCATGTAAAATATGAAATTTGTAGCCCCACCCGTTCGGTCTGAATAGGCCAAAATGACACAAAAAAATTGCACAAAAAATCGAAAAAAATCGTTAAAATACGATATTCATGAGAAATATTTCTTCGATTGTACCCAAAAACGTGGCACGTCTAAGTTTAGAGATTTCGAAGGTCCTTTTAATTTTCATCAAGATCGCTTATACCACTGCTTATACCGTTTGCCCGGAATCGTGAGAAAAAAAAACACAAACAAAAAAAAAAAAAAACAAACCGAGCTAAATTTTGGGGGGTCAGTGAAATAGAAGTCTTTGCTTTGCTCATGCAATATATTAATTCATAAAATGAGGTTCTGTTAAAAAAAATTACAATCGGATAAAGCATGTAGTGTGTTATGAGCCGAAGAAATTTTTTTTTAAACCAAAACAAAGCAAAATTTGCGATTTTCATGAGAAATAATTTTAGATCGCGCTCTAAAAACGTCAAACGATTTCAAAGGCCACCAGAAAATTTCATCCTTATTGGAGTATCGGTTTAGCCGGAATCGTGCTAGATTCAGTGAATAAAGGGAACAAGAACAAGCTGGAACTGAGTCAAAACCGAGCACTGCATATTTTAAAAGAACATAGAAAACTGTCCGAATCAAGGGCATTCTTTAAAATTCCTACAATCGAATCTTGTTTAAAATTCCTTACGCTTGTTAGGGCATTTGACTTTATCAACTCGAATCCTGATCCAAAATACCCTTGTTTATTGCCTGACAACCCTCGCAGAGCTGGTCTCCGTTCAAGTACAAATAAAAATCAATTCATATCTAGAGTAAACAAAGAGAAGAGTGGGAAGCGCTCTCTTAAATACAGGTTTGCAAACTTGTGGAATAGCCTTCCCGCTCGGCTAAAATCATGTAGTAGGAAACATAAATTTAAAAAAGATCTGCAAAGTATTGTTTACCAGTTTTAGGAAATGTAGTCCTCCCTCAATTCTTATATAAATTATAAAGTGAGCTCATAGAATTCGAATATGAATATTATCCAACTTGTAATACAGGGCCATAGTGAATTATAACTGCAGCAAATAGTAGGCCTATTATTATATAGATACTAAAGACTATACTTATACATTTAAAATAGTTGTAAGTAGAAGTGTACACAATCCATGCTTGATTTGTTTGCATTTTTTTTTAAAATTCTAAGTTTAGTCTAGTTTTTATCCCTTTTTACTAATTTACTTTGTAAGACTTTCATTTATTTTATAACTTTAATTTTGACATCTTAATTTATTATTGTTATTATTTTTAGTGATAGTAGGGCATCAAGCATTGTACTTGTTCATCTGATTGTATTGTATTATGTATTTGGGTATGCTTTAATGTAACCCTTAATCAATAAAAAAAAAAAAAACACACAAAAAAAAACAGAAAAAAAAGAAAAAAACAAAACATTCCGGATTTTTTTCTCCAGTGTAGTTAAATGGAATCTTCGCTTCGCTCACTACGTTCATCCAATTATTCTTTTTACATATTTGAAAAAAACTTTTTTCTTAGGCAGTCGTAACTGACGGACTGACTTTCCGTCCGCCGTTGCACATGCCAAGCAAATCAGGCCCACCCTTGGATTATTCTTTACGACGTCACAGTGCACCGACGCAGACGGTGTTGACAATGGCCATAACATAATATAACGCACACAGGCACGGTGCATTGCATTTTGTAATAATTCTATGATCGTTGGTAGCGGTTGGTATGCTGACGCACATTGCTAGCGATACCGTTTTACCGATTTCCGATTCAACCGGTAACACGGGCTATCGGCTAACTGGTTTAACCCGACAATCGGTATACGAAAATCGGTACACCGGTTGATACCGAAACTCAATTTACCGGTTTGTACCAAAAACCGGCATGAAACAGATATACCGGTTAACACCGAAAAACCGGTATGAAACTGGTTCACCAAAAACCGATATACCTGTTAAACCAGTTAATACCGGTTAAGACCAAAAACCGGTATACCGGTTATTAACCGGTTATATATTATATATATTACCGGTTATATCCTAAGTTACTATTTCGTGGGAACTTAGAACAAATTGAACTTTCCTTTATAAGTTCCTTTCGCCGTCGTAATCCCGTTGAATTCCAGTATACCTGATATCGTAAACTGCAGTCCGGTATGAAAACTATCTTGTGACATCTCGTGTTTTCGAAAATAGAGCCAGATGGCCTGGGTCTGGGACTCACTTTAATAAATACTTAAAAGTACTTATGATAAATTAACTCATATAACATTTATTATTATTTAATTCAGTGATGGTAAGGAACGTAAAAGGAACCAAGTTCCTTTTGAGGAATGAGGAACGTCTCAGTTCCTTTGTTTTTGAAAAGGAACGTCTCAGTTAGCCTACTTAGGCAGCGCAGAAGCAACAAATTTTAAAAGTTTCATTTTATGGGAAACGTGTCCAAGAATGAGGACGGAAGCACTTGTTTCATTTTCACACACATTGCGGGAGCAAGCGTGAGAGAGAAAAGATAAGATAAGATAAGACCCACACCCAACATAAGAACATAATGTTAATATATGCGTTAAGTATTTTTGTAGAAACAGTAAACTTGTTCATGCATTAAAACGTGTACACTATCTTATCCCTACAATGCATGCACTACTTCGGTGCAGACCTACTATTGAGGCACATAGTGATAATGGATTGGAGTGGTTTAGGTGTTCAAGAAATGTTTGAATTAAATCAAATGTTAACGGAATGTCTGAGGTCTGTTCTCAATTTAGAATAAAACCTCAGATCAAACTTTCTGCCAGGATTGCTATTGGCGGGATTTGAACCCTTGACCTACCGAATCAGAGATTCACGGATTTACATGACCCACCACTTGGCACTGTCGGGGACATTATTCACATTCCTATTAAGTGAATTGTGGACAGGAAACAAAATAAGCGTATCTGAACTGTTATGAATTGATTTACTCCAGAATTCCAACCCAGACCGATAATTAAACCAATCTCGAAGGCCTGGGTTCAATCCCCAGACCGAATTAAATGTCGTAACATATATTATTATGTATTTTATGCTACATAATAAACTACTATTAAAACTAAAACTGTTACTGTTTAAAACAGAAGTTATTTTAGGTGTATTTATTCATATTTATAATATTACTAGAGAAGAGCATATTTAATTTAAAATGTTGTTACTCGTATAATAAAAGCAATGCGCACACACTGTGCACTTACTGAAAATAGTATTGTTCTTCTCTTTGTGTTTAATAATAACAAGCTTACTCACGACAGGCGTAAGGGGCTTACCGTTCGACAGTCAGAGCTCGAAATTCCTATGCCCGAGTTGCCCGGGGCAACTAACACTCCAGGCACGGGCAACTATAATTTATAGTAAGTTGCCCGTACGGGCAACCAACAAATTTGTTTAAAACTCGAATCGCGTAAGATTTCACTAAGTAGAAACCTACTTATCGACAGGCGACAGACGCTAGACGTAGTGCCAAGCACTTGCCACAGGCTGCACCACACACCACTACAATTGCATTTCAATCGATATCGACCTTTCGACTTGACTCATAATTCACTGCTGTCGAGAAAATGAGATCTGAGACTTGTTTACTTCACCGTTCGTAAAATTCAACAATTTTTGACACTTTTAAACTATTGCGTAATATTGAACATTCTTTAATGGATATACGGAACTTTTTTAACTGTAGGTCTAGTGGAGTAGCGTCGACGTCTCCGACTACGCCTACTTTAAGCCACTCACAATTAACGAAGATGAGATAGGCCTAGGCCTAGCTAATGAAACTGTCAAAAAGGTTAAAATATGACCGAGAGTATGATATCAAGCGGGTGCGAAAAAGTTAATGGACTCGCGGCTATTGTTAAAATGAAGAAAATGTCGTACATAAGTTAAAATAAAGAACATTATTGTGTCAACCTTGAATTGAGTCTGGGCAACTAAAATTTTGGGCCACTTGCCCGGATGGCAAGTAGATTTTTTTTAAATTGTCAAGCCCTGACAGTAGTCTATAAAAACATGTCTCAGCCGTCATATTACGCTCTTGATCACCACCCACTGGACTAGCATAAAATGATTGATTTGGATTGGATTGTGCATTCGCATCAGCTTGAACACGCGGGGCAGTGTAGCCGGCGGCCGGCTGTTCTCTTCTGCAGCGTGAGGAAATACGAGACGGCTGTCGGCTTCCAAGCCCCAAGCCGTTGCCTAGCAACCATGCATGGTCAAAACTGGGGTGCGACCTTTACGCGAGGGCGGCCTTTAAGCGCGTAAATACGGTATTTGGCAGTTCACATTTTATGTTGTTACTGTAAAATAAAAATATTCAAATGGCTGGGATGTACAGTAGTAAAGGACCTATAAGATAGCAAAAAGCAGCAGCAGCAGCAACCAACAATCCCCAACATCTATTGTGAGTAGAATGGCGAGGTTTAAAGTGGCTCCATCATAACTGACCTTATTTCAGATCTGCCCACAACTCACATATGTTATTACTGAAAGTGTGCTTTTTAATAATTGCCATAGAAGAAAGTATGTTCCCAAATTAAATTTTGAGGAACCATCATTTTGCTTAGATGGAATTTCCTATCTTCTAACATGGTAGGTGAGCAAAAAACCACACTTTCGTTCACTAAATGTGTCGTAGAACATCCAAAATAAAACAACACATTGTTAAAAAATGGAGTAAAATTTTGTTATTCCATCTTCTAAACAACAAGCTTTTGAAACAATCACCTTCCCGAATTAATTCTCGCGATATTGTATAGGTTGAACCAGATAAGCTGGCGGCCGTCAAGGTCAAGCGAGAGCACGGACGCCAACGTTGACAATTTACACACAACTAGCATTAGGTAGGGCCTACCGTATTTGGTCATGTTATCGTGATATGTTATCACATAAATCAACTTTTTATTAGCTGTGAATAAAATAGTTCGTCCCACAGTCAGTATTTTAGCGAAATAATGATTTTCAGTTATCACGATTTTTTTGCCTTGTTGGTAATGGGAATGGTGTGTCCAAAGTTCCAGCTGTTTATAATGCCAACCTAGCCAGATGCGATGTCAATGCTTAGGACCATCAAAATGTCTTGATTTTGTTCGTACACCCCATAAATACTTTACTTTTAGGATATATTTGGGCAACGCTTGGCTTTAAAATAGTCGTGTTTTTCTCCGAAAGCAGTTTTAGAGACCGTTATTTTAATTACTTTTTGCCGATCCTGTGGCCATAGTGCGTGGAAGACAGTGCTGCGATCCCTCGGCGACTGCCACCTTATCTGAATCAACCTATAGATCAAAGTTACCACATACTTAAAAGAAGTCGAAGTGCCTGAAACACTTGGCAACGCTGCGTGACGTCACGCACTGTGACGTAGCGCCGAGCCCGAGGCTGGGAGGTAGGCCTACAGCAGCATGTTCGCCTTTGCCACCGCGAGAGATGACACGGGAGGTCAATGCTCACGGAGCAATCCGAGAACAACATTGACCGGTATGAAAATATAATACCTATACGCACTGGTCGTTTTATATTATTACGAGTAAATAGACCGCGAAATTGAGATTGATGAGAATTGACTTTATAGCCTAGCTCTAACCAAACGTTGTGGGAAGAATGTCTTCGAGTTTGAGTAATTTCAAATGAAAAGTTTTTAAATCATACCCGACATAGATAAGATGTGAACAATAACTAGGAAGCTTCGCAAACGATTTTTTTAGTCACGTTGATGGATGAGCTTTTTAATTATGAAATGTTAATATTAATTGAGCGAGCGAAGCGAGCGTCTCCACTTGACTCTTATGGCTCAAATGTCTGTTTTTTTTTTTTGTTTTTTTTTCCTGTTACTGCTTCGATACAGGTCGCACCGTTTCTCTGATCGACCTGCAATTTTTCACGCATGTACATACTACCTAGGCGGGTTGCTGTATAGTTTTTGAACAAAATCCGATTGTTGGTTTAAAAAAATAAAAAAAAAAAAAAAAAATAAATAAATAATAAAAATGTACCGATCGTTATGAAATTTTGCAGAGTCAATAAGTACAACATGCTCTCCTATTTTTAAAATTTTCAGATAAACCGGTCAAGACCTTAAAGACTTATTGGTAATCATTATTCGAAAAATGATGCTAAAAAATGAAGGAGGCAGTGAAGATACAAAGATACACTTTAGAAGGCATGACGTGAATTAGTACAATGCAAAGATGTTGGAATAGTATACAGTGTACAATGTCAATATCCAGTTAGGCCTACACTGTGTGGTGGGCCTTATGGGAATGTCGTACTCGGGTCATGTTGCACGTACCGGTGCTCGCTCAACAACGCGTCCAACTGAGCGTTTTCCTAGATCTAATTGAGCGAGCGTCTCCACTTGACTCTTATGGCTCAAATGTCTGATTTTTTTTCTCTTTCTGTTATTGCTTCGGTACAGGTCGCACCGTTTCTCTGATCGACCTGAAATTTTGCACACATGTACATACTACCTAGGCGGGTTGCTGTATAGTTTTGTGGCAAAATCCTTCAAAAAGTTAAAAAGTTACATTAAAGTTAATCGAAAGTTTTTTTTTTCAAACTAAACGGCAACAAAATCTGAGGTGGCCAAATCATTTAGAATGTCCGTCCGATCACGAATATGTTATTTTTATTTTGATCCGATAAGTAGTGTAGATGGAAATTACATTATAACAAAGTCCCGTTACCATGGCAACGGAAAGTCGCACAGCTATTTTGGCTCATGATAGCGGTCAAACGGAGGCTCGGATCGAGTTGAAATTTTGACCATCCGCAAGTTTCGTTCCCGATTGAATGCCATTAGTTTTGTGGCAAAATCGTTCAAAAAGTTATAAAGTTACATTAAAGTTAATCGAAAGTTTTTTTAAAAAACTAAACGGCGACAAAATCTGAGGTAGCCAAATCATTTAGAATGTCCATCCGGTCACGAATATGTTAATTTTATTTTGATCCGATAAGTAGTGTAGATAGAAATTACATTTTAACAAAAGTAACGTTACCATGGCAACGAAAAGTCGCACAAGAATTCTGGTCACTATGTACTGCCACCTAGAAGAAATCAAGAGTAAAATAGTTTTCCAAAAGAAATGATGTCAAGGTCCTCTAGATGGCGGTGGATTTTATCCATTCTCTCCTATTTTACAAATTTTCAGCTAAATCGGTCAAGACCTTAAAGACTTATTGGTATGTAACATTATGGGAATGTCGTACTCGGGTCGTGTTGCACGTACCGGTGCTCGCTCAACTGAGCGTTTTCCTAGTAAAAACATTAACACGGCCCATACAAAGCAATCATTAGGTCTGTTGGATCTTTGATTGTTTGTAACAAGGCTGTGAGTAAGGTATACTATCTCCTGTGAAGTTTTCATACAAGGCTGTGAGAAAGATCTAAAATCTATATTTTCGTGCTATTTGGGCGAATTCTGACCAAACGGGTGGGGCTACAACGTTCATATTTCACATGAACATTAAGGTAAGGGTGATGTATTGACTTTTGAAAGAAAAAGTTGAAAAAGTTAGCCAGAATCTATAGAAATAAAGGTTTTAATATTTAACACCCCAAAAAACTCAAATTAAAACCTTTATTTCTATAGATTCTGGCAATATTTTTCCAACTTTTTCTTTCAAACGTCAATACATCACCATTACCTTAATGTGCATGTGAAATACTAGGAAAACGCTTAAGTCCCGCCGCGTTGTTGGATGAGCGTAATTGGTGCATTGAGCTGCCATGTGTTATGCGAATTTTCTGTTGTTCTGTGGAAAAATCATTACTAAGTTGAAATTTTTTTAAAATTAAATTAAATTAAATTAAAAATTAACTTAATTTTTAATTTTTTTTTAATTCATCGTAATTGTTAAAAAAATCGTAAAATTGCGATTTTTATAAGAAATAATTTCTTGATTGCGCTCAAATCTAACACTAATATATTAATTCATAAAATTAAGGTTCTGCGAAAAAATCATTACAATCGGATAAAGCATGTAGGTGTTATAAGTCAAAGAATTGTTTAAAAAAAGAAAAATCCTGTAAAATTTCGATTTTTATGATAAATATTTTTTCAATTGCGCTCAAATTTCACAAGAATATCTTAATTCATAAAATAAAGGTTCTGTGCAAAAATCATTAAAATCGGATAAAGCATGTAGGTGTTATAAGTCGAAGAAATTTTTAAAAAATCGAAAAAAATCGTAAAATTTCGATTTTCATGAGAAAAAATTTTCCGATTGCGCTCAAAAACGTGGCAGTTCTAAGTTCAGAGATTTCGAAGGCTTCCATAAAATTTCATTGCAATCGGAGTATCGGTTTAGCCGGAATCGTGTGGACAAACAGACAAAAATACAGGAAAAAAAAAAAAAAAAAACATTCCGGATTTTTTTCTCCAGTGTAGTGAAATGGAATCTTCGCTTCGCTCGCTATGCTCATCCAATGAACGTTGAAGCCCCACCCGTTTGGTCAGAATCGGCCCAAATGTCACGAAAATATCACACTAAAAATTGTAAAAAATCGTAAAAGCACGATATTTATGAGAAATATTAATTCTTCGATTGTACCCAAAAACGTGGCAAGTCTAAGTTCAGAGAAAACGAAGGTCGTGTCAAATTTTCATCAAGATCGCATATGCCGTTTGCCCGGTAGAGAGCGAACAAACAGACGGAAAAAAAAACAAAAACAACGGAGCTAAATTTTTTGGGTGGTCGGTGAAATTGAAGTCTTCGCTTCGCTCATCCAATGATGGGATAAGTAAAAACAAGTAAAAAAGTTTTCCCAATCGGGACTCGAACCGGCGACCTTTAGCGTGCTAGGCGCTAACGCTAACCCTTGAGCCAGGCAGCGCCTATAGCTGAAGAGAAACTAATACCAACAACAAATAGACAAATACCAGAAAATAGAAGTTGGACGCCAATTGAAGAGAAACTGGTTTCTAGACACTTTCAAAGTCTCCTGTTGCTGTACCAATTGTAGAGAAACAGATTAAGTAACTAGATTGGATTTGATTATGAAAAGCAATTTTAGACTCATTTATTATCTCGGGGTTCTATTTTATTTAGAAACAGACTTAACGTTGCCACGACTCAGCTCCAGTCGGAGAAACACAGAGAGAAGAAAAATAAGAAATATTAAAATTCAACCAAAAGATAAACAAATACTACAAAAAAATAGAAGTTACAGTATTTTGTTAAATACTGTTAAAACAAAAAGGTTGATAAATGGTAAGTTGAACAGAATCAAGTTACCTACTTGAAGAGTAGGCCTTGTCCAGACACAATTAAATTACCAAGGGATTATTGTCAATTTGGGAACATATTGGATTTGGATTGGATAGAAATAACAGATTAATAAACCTTCGAAAGAAAGTATATTAAGGTTAAAAAAACACAAATAGCATACAAATGATGGTATGCCCTGTTCTCCTAGCACTGATCAGTGATTTCTAATGACTACAAAACCCCATGTTATTTAATTAGGCTCATTACAAATGCCTGAATGAATTATGAAAATACTCTATCAAAATAACATGTGATTAGACAAGTCGCGCAAGCGCGGCTTGAAGCCGCTACGCGGAGGGCGTGGAAAACCTCGTACTCGGAATACCTCGTAGTTGGAAAACCTCGTTGACGCGACAAAATCGCGAATCGGTCCGTGTACGGCCGCGATTCGGTAGTTTGCGGATAACGTTTGTCGTTTATCAGAAGTCCTGGGACAAATTTGTTTTACGGGACACTTTCGGTACGCCGCCGGACGCTGTCCGCCGCCTCTAAGTACGTGAAAAATGATTTTCGAAATCGGAACATTTTTACGCCTTTTGTGTAAAATGTGTGAGAAATGTTTTCCTGGGACAATTGTTCGGGACTCTGATGTGAAAGACGCCACTTCATACGCACTTGTATGCAATGCTGCTATCGATACATTCCCTGCGCCACGTCATGAGCCACATTACGTCAATCCTCAGGAACGGTCCTGACCTTGACAGAATGTGATGCTCCACGCGTCAGACCGGCCAAGCTATGCAACGATCCCAGTAACATCTGGTGTGTCTCGTCCGTCCAAAGGTCGTGAATCTCCGAGCCGTTGCCTGATTATTTGAAAATTCAAGGTTCGGTTGTATTACCATGTTAGGTTTTACATTTCCTTCTGATGAGGAAAAATCGCAAACCGAGACAGTTTTCCAGTTTTTCTTTCATTCTCGGCTATGGTAATTAAACAGTATAAATCTGAGGCGACAAATGCATGGCCAAGAATAATCAAAAAGTTCAATTGCTGACGCTTCCTTGTTTTCCGACACTTTTTCGGGACGTCGCCGGATCCTACCCGCCGCCCCGAAGCTGCGGGTAAAAGAGGATGTAATAGATTTCTTATAATGTACGTGTTTGTCTGTCTGTTCTGTTTGGAGCGTCTTGCAAGCTTACGAACGAACTATATTAATATGTTGTGATCAGTATATATAGCAATACACTGACGACAATATACAATATTGTAATGTGCGTTTTTTGCGCCCAGGATCTGAAAACGAAGGGTTGAGATGATGTTGGCCGTAATCGCCGAACCTTTGATGTATTTTATAAGACAACAAAGGTAATCGAATCGTTGAAGGCATACGCGTTAAATGACGTTTTTCATTTGCATGCATACGAAAAATGAGTTTTTTTATCGTCCTTGGTTTTACAAACCACGTTTGAGTGCCGTTTTGGCGCTCAGGACATTCGAAATAGGAGTCGAAGTAAATTTGTTTAGAAAGTTTGATCTTGTTAGAAATTAATGAGAGCAACATGGTAGGGACATAAAAGTCGAAATAGGGCCCGTTTTAGGTCATTCAAAAAAAGCATGTAGTAAAAGAATGTTTATTTTTCTATGCAAAACCGGACACGCATTGCAATCTTGTCTCCTCCCCTGTCTACCCTTCAAACGTAACCAAATGCGTGATGTTTGGTATGACAATTTCCGTAAAGATCGGATACAGTGGTTTTTGCCATTCGTGAATTTTACAAAAAATATTTACCGTGCTTTTTGTGACCTTGAATGCAAAATTTAACTATCAAAAAGTGTCCCGGACCGAACTCGAAGGCTTCGCCCTAACCCGGGTTCGAACCCAGGTTCGCAAACCAATTTTATTTAAATTCCTGTATACTTGCGCTACATTAACGAGCATTGGTCGTTCCATATCGAACCGAGGAAAACAAAAATTTTAATCTTTTAAAGTTGCACTGCAAAATGTTCAATTTTTTCTAACTTTGCGATTTTTTCCCGCGCAATCGGAAAAAAGATATCAGGGCAATTTTGTTTTTAACCCGTTCGCTATTTCATTGGCTTTCGGAATTGTCATACCTTGGGCTCTACCACGCTTCGAAAAAAAAAAAAAAATATGGAAAATGGAAAATCCAAACAATGTCCCAAAAAAAGAAAACGGTACACATTTTTGCCGTCTGTACCCCCCGCGTTAACTCCGCACGGGCACATCTCACACGCCGTTAGTGAATTTGAAAATTCAGGATTTTTTGAGAATTTTTTATTTAAACAGCAATTTTAACTTTTTTCAAAATTACGCGCATTTCAAAATGTTCATCGTCGCCCGGGCCAAAGTAATGTAACGGCCCTAAAACCCCTAACGGTGCTTGTACCCGGAAAGATTCCAAACGCGCCCGTACCGTCGGCGTTCGGGTGCAAAGCCTACTTTGGGCGCGGCAACCGTGAGAAAACAAAAATATGATTTTTTGAAGCCAAAACGGACACGCACGACTATTTTGGTCGGTCCATAACGTGTATACAAATGCTACAAAATGGGTCATGTTTGGTATCACGATTATCGCAAAGGTCCGATCTAGGTCGGTTAACCATCCGTTAATTTTAGAAAAAATGTGTACCATGCTTTTTACGATTTTAAAGGAAAAATCAAACAGTAAAAAAGTGTCCAGAATCGTATTCGAAGGCATCTACTGATCCGTAGAGACCTACAGAAATGTTTTTATTATTATCCCAATTTCGTTTTCAAAACTTGAAATTTCGCGTTTTGGCGGGGTTATTATTTTTAAGGTGCAATTGTTCATAAAACACTAAAAAAAAAAAAAAAAAAAAAGGAAAAAGGAGGAAAATTTTAGGTAGGCTTCCTGAAACTACTAAATAAAACTACTGTCCATTTTTGGTGGAGTCACGGAGTCCTGGTAGGCCTACTCAAACTACTAAATAAAACTACTGTCCATTTTTGGTGGAGTGAAACATTTATGGTTTACTTAAATGCCACCATGGTAACAATCTCAACATTTTCAGGCTTCAGGTATCTGCGCCTGTCAGTCACAACAACAGAGTATTTAGAGAAAGACCTCTCAGCATCGACACTTGAAGTAGGCAACCATATTGCCTTCAAGGCTTTCGTACAAAATGCGGGATACTCGGATTTTATAGAGCACAGAATCTGGCACACGTCAATGTGGTCGGTCTTCCATTACTTCCATTACGAACATAAAAACTTTCCTTGTCGAATTCTTCTGCGCGTTTTTTAACTGACACAGACACTTTAGGCATTTTGCCGAGCTCGCGTAGCAGTAGTAGGCCTAGGCCGAAATGTTGAGACTGTACTGTGACTAGGAACTAGATCACGTTTGTCGGCTGCATACCGAAGGCCGCCGAAGGCGGTAGGCCAGAGTTCGGCTGGCCTCGGTAATTGTTTGTTCGGGTTGTAACGTGGTCGACTACAGTGCGCATGCAAGGTGCGCGTGGGCAAAGAGGCGAGGCACAGCTGACTGCCTGACGCATGGAGAGTGGGAGATTGGATTCAAGCACAGAGATCACGAGATGCCGCCGACGGAACCCGAGTGGGACGGTAATTTTGTATTTTGATGAGATTTTCGTCAATTTCGGTGTTATTTCGCGAATTTACAGGAAAGTTGTAGATTTCGTGGTGAAGGGTCAAAATCGCGTTATTTCGCGTTTCAATTTTGGTATAATTGGGATCCTGAACTAACATCTCGTCCACATTTTGCATTATTTGGGGTTAATTTCAAATTTCGTTTTATTTCGTAACGCGATTTTTACGTGTCTCTACTGATCCGAGGTTCGAACCAAGGTTCTCAAACTAATTTAATTAAAATACCTTCATCATTTCTCTACATTAATGTGCCTTGGTAAGCGGAAATCAAACCAAGCGAAGGCGATTTTTTTATTTTTTTAAATTACACTGTAAAATTATCAAAATTGTCCAACTTTGGGATTTTTTTTCGCGCATTCTGAAAAAGAAAGTGGGGACAATTTTTTTAAAGTCACTCCTCCATAATTCATCATGTATGTGATTTTCTTCATATTTGGCTCACTTTACAATGAGACAGTGCTCTTTCATAATATGCAAAGCAATATGTACTTAACCGATCTAATTTTGAAAATTTTCAAACTCCCTATCTTTTAACATTGGAACACGTGAAAACCATACACTTTTTGACCAAGAAAGAACTAGAACGGCGTCAATATAAATGTCATGTTTACCAATTTAGTATCAAAATGAAGCTTAGTTCTCAAAGAACACGTACATGTCTTTAAAAATGGGTTTATCCGTGCCACTTATCGAGATTTTTAGACCTAAAGTCCAATGTACGCTCAAAAACTTGGCAACGCTGCGGAGTTGTCTGCTCCAACTGGCCACACCCCCGCCGCTCGCGTCATAGGCACGGGCCGGCCGCCGGCCTGCTCCAGACATTCATTGAGAGCATTACAACAGTCAGCATTTAGCAATCAAATGCCTGGGCCTATTTTGTTCCTCCACTGTTTTTCGAAGTGACCAGATATATTTGTTTCTTAAATTTTATAAATAGTGCATATCTGGTATCTCTTCTTTTATATTAAAACCTAATGTGATCGCGTGAAAGTTATCAAGACTGTTTCTCTCAGATCAGAGAGCGATAAAGTGCCATAAGACAAGACATGAAAATATCCGTATACAAAAAAATATCATGACCATTATATTCCAAAAAATGGTATGAAACCAAAATGGTACGCATAAAAACGTAAAAAAAAAGTAAAAGCGCCTGGTCTTGAACCGGCGACCTCTAGAACATGATCACTGTACGCTAACCGCTCGTCAAGTAGGCCACGCATTTTTCCGCGCCTCACTCACACACCTAGTCGTTTTTAGTCTTGAATGGGCCTAGGCCTTTACGCGCGGCACTCGTCACTCGAGACGACGAGCAGATTTTTCTATGTATTCAATTACCTACTGTTCTGGTGTGGTGGGTTGGTTTTCCCAAAAATTATTTGCCAGCGAACATTCCCGTGTGTCCGATGCTTTGCGAGTAGGGCCTACATACAGTGGAGTTTTTGTAACCACAACTACTTTTCTCCCTGATAATGTCTCCAGCTCTACGTAGACGCCCACTTCCTACAAGGTGGCCTAGACCTATCCGTTATATTACGTAAAATAGCATTAATTTCACAAACAAATATTGTGGTTTTGTACTCCTTTTCTTTCTCTTATTTTCCTTTTTACTAGAAATACCCCTTGGTAGGCCGCGCAAAAGCCGTGTCACTTTGAAAACCATAAACATCTCATTCTGTGCTATGTTCTGTGCTGGCTAGCGGAAAGGAAAGAGCTATCTCTACTGCTCTTCGTGTTGGTAGCCCGGTATACCTACGTACCGACCTATAGAGATAGCGCTTCCCTGGCCTAGCTTTCAGTCGCCTAACGTTGCGATGTTGCCAAGCGTATTCTAAGGTTGGCAATAGCTTTTCATGGTCATATATTACGTGCTAAACTTTATAAAATGGACGTAAAACAAAACAACTATAGACCAGTTCAACTATGTATAACTAAAAATAAGAAAACTGATCCATACAATAAGAAATAAAATATGATTATTCTGGCCATAATTTGGTTTTCATTGGGTGGCTGCACTACATTTCAGCAGCCATGACTGAGGCGAGCATTAGTCAATTGACGAACTAGCAGTACTGAAGACGCAAATAAATAATAATTTAGTGAAATGTGAATGTATTACATTGGAAATAGTTACAAACGGTATTTATATTATGTGTTACTATTTTGAAAGTAACACCATATTTTTTGTTTCATTTTTAACTTAAATTAAGTAATTTATGTTTGTGTGTGCTACTAGAGAGTACACTCATAGGAGTCACTTTAAAAACTTGTTACAAAATTCATTGGCTTTTGTAATTGGCAAACTTTGGGGCTATACCGTAAACCCAAAAATTTCCAAAAATTTGGAACCGGAAAATCCAAACAATGTCCCATAAAAAGAGAACGAATTTTTTTTTTCAAAAATGTGCTCCAATTGACCGGAGGTTTATTCTATTGTGTACACGTTCAAACAACAAAAGACTTTTTCGAAATGCTCCAAGTAATATATCCGTTTTTTCTAAAATTTTCTTGCTTAAAAATTTGAAATGTTTTTCGTCGTCCCGGCCAAAGTATGGGAGTTGGTCCGGAACCCTTCACGGTACTTGTACCAGTAGTTATTTCGAACACGTCGGTACCGTCGACGTTTGGGCGCGAAGCATACTTTGGGCGCGGCAACCGTGAGTACAAAAATGCACAAAAACGGTGTTTTTCGTGATTTTCAACTTTTTGACCCGGAAGCAATTTTTTTTCGATTCGGGGGTATTTTTTTTCGGAAAATTCGATCCTTTCTCGTGGAGGAGCGTCCAAAATGTACGCGTTTATCCCGCTCCTCGGCGGCGAAAACGTCTCGTGTGGCAAAACTCGGTTTCCGCCGCCAGTCCTAGAGTTAACAGACTATAGTTATATAGACAAGTTGTGCTTCGCGCGCCCACGGGTCGCTTTTTTGGGATAGGCCTTCGGCCCCCTAGATGACCCCCACAGCCCCCTGCCCATTTTCCAGGGCGATTAGTTCAAATCGGTCCGTTTTTGGCCGTCCTGCGGTCCGTGACGCGTGTTTTCGGGCGATTTTCTCCGTCATTCCCCGAATTCCAGGATTTTTGGGTGACCCCCACACTCGCCTTGACGTTCCAAACATTTTGGCGAAAAATTTTTTACAAAATCCGACAACTTTGGAAATTTCCGGGAATTTCCCGTCGTATTCCAGGAAATTCCAGGATGGAAATTATTTAATGACATTTTTTTGCATTTAAACACTCGCCCCGCTGCCTCGAGCCCTGGGGTAAAAAATTTTTCGAAAATCGGACAACATTTACACTTTTCTGGAAATACTGGAATTCCTGGAATGTCCAGACACTTTTACTGGACGTCAAAAAGTCGGCCTGGTTTGCCCGCTCTTATTGCGCCAAAAATGGACCCGATCGGTCAAAAACTGGCCGAGTTGTTAAAAAAAGAAATGTTTTTTGGAAATTCCAAATAAACAACCATTTTTTGGGGAAATCCATAGATATTTTTTGCACACGTCTTAAATTTGACATATCCTGACTAGGTATTCGGACCCGACCCTCCATTTTGAAAACCCAGCCTCCCCGGGCGTGAAACGGTCAATTTCGGCCGTAGTGTATCCTTTGAGCGGACAAGACACATAGGGCAAGATGGAGGAATTTCCAAAATTTTGGTATTGCATAGTGGCCCATGCATGCCCGCATGGGACGCAACCAAAAAGAAAAATTACAAAAAATTCCTTCCTTCCTTCCTCCTGTGGGAAAAAACTGGCGCCAACCGAAATGTCACTATTCGCAAGCTCATTTTCCAGTATTAGCCAAAATCCAAGATGGCCGCCGAAATGCAAAAATGCCCCAACACTTAAAAAACAAAGGTCCAAAAGTCCCAACGCGCTTGGTCCCGTCCGGATCCGTCGAACCGTCTGCCCCCCATAAAATAAACCGCCCCAAAAAACAGCACTTTTCCTGAAATGACCATTTTCCCTGTCCGCCACTGTGGCTCGAAAATAAATGGTCCAAAATGACGTTACTATTTTTTTCCGTGTAGCCAGTGAAATTCCGAGGAAGAAAACCACCCTACACGAGCAAAAGTGCGTCTGGCCCGGGCGCTACGCGCAAAGAAGGTGGCGCTACGCGCAAAGAGCGTCGGTATAGTTTTAAAAGACTATTATATAGTACCGATACCGACACCGATACGATACGATACTCATCGTTTAGATGTTCAGTTCGACTAGGGATCAGAACCCTCGCTGTATGGTTACAAGGTCCTTGGTTCGACGTTTGAGTAGTTGATCTCCAGTCTTCACGTGTAGTTACTGGAAGCGTAGCGATGCGCAGTATGGTAGTTTCTGTTGTTTGTCTTCCTCGTGTCGCGCGTATGTAACATGGAAGCTCTTGATCCGCGGTCGTATCAAACTAAGTTCAGACGGTCAGTTCAAGGTCGCGTCGCAACGCAATGAACGTGTCGGGTTTATTCCCACCAATGTTCAAGTATAGCTCGGCTTATAGTTTAAACCCAAACTTCACAGTAAATACCCGGATTCGCGGCAATATTCAATCAACAGTTCTCCATTAAAAGATATGCTCACCCTTGTCCCTGGAGCGCGGAGGGATATCGTGGTGAGTGGTAACCACCGTGTCCCAATATGGCGTTGCTTGGTCTATTTTTATGACGTAGCTAAAAATGGCGGCTAACAAGGTCTCTCTCTCTTCCGCTTCACGGAAACTATTACTCTTGAAATGTCCAATTATCTCACAAATGAATCAATCTCGGTTCATCTCTACTTACAAGTGGCAGAGTCGTAAACTCCCAATCTATGCTTTCTCGAAAGTGTATGTCAGTAGTACAAAAGTCCCGGACATTGCACACAATGTGGGGTGGACTGCAAATCCCGGCAATGGCGGCTTAGAATCCCGGCAATTGTTCCACAAAGATATGAACACTCAACTGATTCAACCCGTAATTCAAATCAAAATACGTCGTTAGAAGCAAATGGACCACTCCACTAAACATTGATTAGATAGATAGGTTCTTATCAATACCTGGTTTCAAACGCCTCTGGGCTAACTATTTAGCTACGTCGCACTAGGCTTACAACGTGGTCGCCAACACGAAATATACCAACTGGATAATCGGGCTAATTACCGCTTAATCCTTCGCGATCGCGTAAAACGTGATTATACCAAACACGAACCGCACTTAGATCTTTCTAGATCTCACTGGTTTTAGTGATTTAGCGTCGTATTAACACTTTTATTAATTAAATACGTGGATTGCCTACCATGAGGCGTCCACACACACAACCCCACGCCGATCAAAGATGGCTTGGCTTCCTTGTTCACAACGACTTACGTTTCCCGTTTCTCGCACATAGTTACATAATCACGCCGCTAGGAGCGCAAAACCATCAAGTTCCTCATTACACAAAATAAGTAATTAACATAACAAAAGGTCTGATAAGAAGTTAGATAAATTTAATAAAAGGATAAATTAAAAACATAATTACCTTGTTCTTTATACTCATTCATGCTGTTCAAAAGAGGTGATTTCAAAGCTACTATTAACCCAAAGCACATGTCTGGTCTCAAGTCACACAAAACCGTGATGCTACAGTCGAGATTAAAAATACACCTAGTTATTATTATTAACAAATGATTAGAATTAAACAAATTCACTGAGCGCAAACTCATTAGTTTGATGGAATTTGAAATATAAAACTACTAGGGTTTTCACAAAAATAACACAGAAACGGCAACCATAAAATTCGGACGGGCACTGTTGTTCAATGACAAATATTTGAATTTATGAGCGGCAAAAGGTGGCGCTGTCACATAGCGTCCGGCCGGTCCAGAGCGATACTTATGTAGCCCAGCAGATATGCACGCGGACTAAAAACTAGGATAAAAGTTTTGTGATGGCAATAAGGAGACTTTAAATACTTTTAAAAGCACTACTGCCAATA
This sequence comes from Sweltsa coloradensis, assembly GCA_024449915.1. Classification (NCBI taxonomy): domain Eukaryota; kingdom Metazoa; phylum Arthropoda; class Insecta; order Plecoptera; family Chloroperlidae; genus Sweltsa; species Sweltsa coloradensis. The sequence continues at coordinate 248,500 of JAMZAV010000273.1, forward strand.
TTTCTCCAATTAAATAATAGACGTCTGTACATAGCATGTGTTCGCAATTACTGTTTACTTTGGTATGAAACACTTTCGAGGTAGCAGTTCTCTCGACGCATCCACTCGGTCTGTATGGGAAGGCAGCCCGTGCCATGTTGCCAACCCAAATATCAGGCTGACCAAACTCTCAAGGAAAAGTGTCGAACTATTACATATCGTTTATTTATTGTTTATAATTACATGAAAGCCAATCATATTGTATGTTTAATAGGGTGGGCGAACCTAGGTTTTTGACTTTCGAGCCGAACTCGAACTTTGAACCAAAATTTTCGAACTTCGAACTCGAGCCGAACTTTTGAAAATCCATTATTATTCTGTAACGAATAGACAGAAATAAATATTTTTTTAAGTTATAAAAAAATCTTTAATTTAAAATATATAAAAGCTCAAAGTAAAGGCTCCATTTTGTCATAAAAAATTCAATTATTTCAAACTATTTTTTCAAATTTTGTGTATTTTCAAATTTCCCGCCGTTAAGTTTCAATAATATTGGTACTTCGTAGATCAAGAAGCAAAATTTCTAGTTTTTTGTTTGTTATGTTGCCGACCCTGCACGACGAGTGTGAGTTGTGACGATCGAGCCAATCACAGATGCGCACCGCCTTCTAACAGATAACTTCGTCTTCGTCGTGACGTCATGGCGTGACAAAACGAGAACTTTTCAAGGCGCTGGAACTTGGAAAATCAGCTGTTAGAAATATCCAGTATGGCGATCGCTGCTTTGTTGTTTTATTACGCAAACGATGTATTCAATCAGTTTTGGCGTGTTTTTGGCGTAATTTCAAGACGAAGTTCGTTTAAATTTTCGAAGTTTTGATAAAAAACCGAACTCGAGCCTAAAAAGTCGAGCCCGAGCCGAGCTTCAAAAAAAGCTCGGCTCGGGCTCGATTTTTCGAACGTTCGCCCACCCCTAATGTTTAATGTTTATTGTTTCACGAACACAGCATTATTTCGTCCATAGGCCCATTAGCCTAATTTAGTAATTAACGTGTTACTTTGATGAAACGTTTCGATTTCCGAGGTTGGCAAATACTTGACTAGTCAGTTAGCAACTGTACCAATAAGAGATGAAAATAAATATGTTTTCCTTTAAAATGTAAAAAATTAAAAATAAATTAATGCTAACAGTAGTAAAATAAATTACAGTTGAAAAATTATCTGATAGGCTATAAAAAATACCAAGTAGGCCCTATTTTATCAGTTGTATCTGAATAATAATATTATAGGCCCCTACTCTTGAGTCCGCTGGTACACTCACATGAGCCAATTTAAAGATTAGTTCCAGAAAACTCGAATACTGTAAGTGTAAAATAACAATCTTAAATTACCGGTAATTGCTGGGATTGTGCACTTGGCCTACAGTTTTGAACCTAAATATACAATAGAAAAAAAACAAAACAACAAACATCACAACAACAAACATCAATCGCAAATAGATTGGAGGTTAAAGAGAAGTTTGGGAAACTCAAATTGACACGAGTGTGAACCTTTGTGGTCTGTTGCAATGGGTCTGAAAATCATTGAGCGAGCGTCTCCACTTGACTTTTATGGCTCGAATGTCTGTTTTTTTTTCCTGTTACTGCTTCGGTACAGGTCGCACCGTTTCTCTGATCGAACCCGAAATTTTGCACACATGTACATACCACCTAGGCGGGTTGCTGTATAGTTTTTGAACAAAATCCGATCGTTGGTTATTAAAAAAAAAATAAATAAATAAATAAAATGTTCCCATCGTTATGAAATTTGCAGGGTCAATAAGTACAACATTCTCTTATTTTTCAAATTTTCAGCTAAATCGGTCAAGACCTTAAGTAGTGTAGATAGAAATTACATTTTAACAAAAAGTAACGTTACCATGGCAACGAGAATTCTAGTCTCTATGCACTGCCACCTAGTAGTAATCAAAATAATATCGAGGAAAGCAGTGTATTTTTTGTATTAAAGAGTTAAAATAGTTTTCCCAAAGAAATGGTGTCGAGGTCCTCTAGATGGCGGTGGATTTTATCCATTCTCTCCTATTTTACAAATTTTCAGCTAAATCGGTCAAGACCTACTTATTGGTATGTAACATTATGGGAATGTCGTACTCGGGTTGTGTTGCATGTACCGGTGCTCGCTCAACAACGCAACGGAACTTTACGCGTTTTCCTAGTAACTTCATAATGTAATATTGTCAACACATTGAGTGCATCACGGTCCACAGTGTTGTCCTAAACAAACATTCTTTGAACACAGCTAGATATATTTCCATACTCCGACAAACAACAAAAGTCGAAAGAAAAAGGCTAGAAAATAAACGTAATTGCCAATTGGTCATGGTGTCATTTTCATAATTTGTGCACTGGATAAAATCCCGGATAACATTGGATCAAACTAAAACTATTAATTGGTCAGGCTACACCTTGAACTTACCATGTGGAAGTGGTTTTACTATGATGAAGACAAAGTAGCAAGTAGAAGATTTTGAAATTTTTAGAGCCAATCCCCAATGGATGGTCAATTTGATGCTGATGAATGGAATGGCTGCTGTTCCCCAAGGGCGAAAGTCCACATGCTAGAACAATAATAATACCTAATTGCACATGGTCCTATAGTAAACTTGTTTGTCTGTGCGAGTGTACGTGGACTTTGCAAACACTAAAGTAGTCAGTTGAAAGATGAAGTAGTATTGACGTGGTCTCTCCAGAAAAAATTTCAGCTCTCTGGGTAGTGTGGTTTGTGGGCAGGAATTGTGTAATAATAATCAAACACCTGGTTCTAACAAAAGTCAGGTCAGGGGTGACATCACAAGTTTCCGGGCTGTGTGCTAGCCTGGCTCAGCACCACAGCATTTGTCAAGGAGGCCATTGTAGTAGAGCATAGTGACTTCTTTAGCCTTATAAACAGGTAGATGATAAAAGAGGCCTATGGTATGGATGGACGCTTTTGATCTAGGCTAAGTACAATGTACAACAATACAATTAAGAACACTTATTTAAATGAAATAAAATTACAAAATCTACGGTAATCTGCACAATTTGTCAATTACCATTATTGATTGGGATACTGCCTTTCAATGCCACTAGGCAACACATGTTACTACTTACTCTGTACGGTAACTTACATTATCTTATTTCACAACTTTTTACTGTTTTATTGAGGCATGCAGTAGGGTAAAAATGTAACTTACAACTTTCCATGTTGATTTCTTCCTACTATGATGAAGTCTATGAAGATCTCTGGTTCCAAGAGGTCAAGTTGATCTCGATGTTATAAATGACACCAACAGCAGAGGTTTGTAGGCTTTGTGTTGGTCTTCCTGGAATGTGAAAATTTACTAAACAATTTATTTTATTAATTATATACATTATATTAATATTATATATATTCATTATATAATATTATATATTACTCCAGTCATACGTGGCATTGAAACCGGTTTCAATGCCACGTATATTTTCGTTGGGCCGACGTTTCGATGAGATATCACCCATCATCTTAGAATTTTACGTGAAGCCATCGAGATAAACAAAAGAGCTCACAGTCTAAATATACAGCAAGATAGCCAACGTTTATCGGTAACATGGAAACCTGCAATTTCAGGGATCCATGTAAAATCACATAGGCTAACTGTAAAACCTACAGACCAAAAACAACGCCTCAGTTAATACCTGCAGATGATCTACAAGTAAATGAATCGATGGTCAGAGTGACAAGATCCATGACGAAAAACGTAAAGACGGACATATAGGGGCTTTCTTGTTTCTTTGCAACAAAAAGCTTTGCAATGACTTTCTTTGAATGGTATTAATTTGTCATGTGTGCAGTGATTTCTTTTGTTGACTTTTGTTGTTTTTTCTCGCCAGTTTGGTCTGTATTTATCAACAGTGATGTAGTTTTCGTTTTTAATATTTAAAGTTGTATTGGCCCTGAAGATGATGGGTGAAATCTCATTGAAACGTCGGCCCAACGAAAATATACGTGGCATTGAAACCGAAAAAAACCGATTACTTTAATACATATCGGCCATGAAAACCTTCAAAAACATATATGTATATATAACTCACTACTACTATTTAACTATCTTTACGGTAAAGATCATGCACAGTATTATAGAAAATAACTTTTAATCCCGACGTTTCAGAAAACTAGGTTTCCATTTTCAAGGGAAGGATAAAACAAAATTCAATAAAAGTTTTGGATTAAAAGTTATTTTCTATAATACTGTGCGTGATCTTTACCGTAAAGATAGTTAAAACATTAACCATGGATCACGAAAGCTTAAGACAAAACATATGTATATATATATATATATATATATATGGATTGTTGTATAGTATATATATATATATATATATATATATATATATATATATTAGAATCACAATTGTAAACTTGTCGGGTTATTTCGCCACGTCGATTTGACTTACCCATGTCAACGTTTCTGGACCGCTCTGGGCCCCGTCATCAGGACGACTGACTGCTGAAGCTCTCGCTCGGACCACACGTGTTGTCAAGGTAAAAAATTTTTTACCTTGACAACACGTGTGGTCACGTGCTTATAACTTTTACTATTAGGCAGTGTTTGATGACGATGCGCAGTATCAACAACTGCGCATCTACTTCCGACTCAACTAGTCCGAGCGAGAGCTTCAGCAGTCAGTCGTCCTGATGACGGGGCCCAGAGCGGTCCAGAAACGTTGACATGGGTAAGTCAAATCGACGTGGCGAAATAACCCGACAAGTTTACAATTGTGATTCTAATACTTCGGGCCACGAAAGCCTTAAAAACTTAATATATATATATATATATATAATGTTTAACATTGGTTTTATAGCAGCTGTAGGCGACTTGATGCTGATATGTTAGTAGGCCTACTTAAGACAGAAATTAAAAAAGTGACTACACCGGGGATCGAACCCGGGATCTTGGCTTTCCGGGTCAAGCTCGAGCCAACTTTTTTTACAATGTTAAATGCCCATTTAAAAAAACCGCTCGATCGTCAAATCCAGCTAATTTCACATACAGAACGTACCGCTTTTTGACCTTTAATTTTCATCCTAAAAATCTGCATTTTTGGGAGTCTGTTCACAAAGGATGAGCGCGTGTCTCTATCAAAGCCGATTTTGAAATTTCAAATAATTGTCTCTTACACAAAATCGGGAAATTACTATAAATTAACTGTTTGGTGTCATATTTACGGTCAGTTAACAAGAAAAGTGAGCAGTATTTGGAAAATGTGCCTTGATACCAACTATTTCACATTCTTGCTTAATATTTTGGTGCAAACCAAACCACAACCCGATAGCGACAAATGATAGAGCTCTCAAGTGATCCTGAATTTACCTATGCGTTCTGCGTCAAAGCCTGATTTTCTCGAGATGGCTATTGTACCACCTCTGGCCGATAATTTGAAAGTCGAAGAAACATGTCTGAAAAGTTTGCTGAATGAAAGAAGGCCTTTAAAATAACAGAAAAAATGTGAATTTTTTGGGCGGGACATAACCTCACTTTTGGAAATTATATTTAGATTTTTGGACAAAAGTGTGATATAGGCCTACAAGACTAGTTCAAAATTAAATTTTGAGAATCGGTTTTCTGGACATAGTTTCTAAACACCTTTAGCTACAACTTGACTATAGCTAAAATAGTTTTCTGAAAATAACAGTTGGTGTACGAATTTTTTTGTCAAATGGTACAAAACTCGTATTTGTACCGTTTGACGAAAAAATTTAATTTTGAACTAGTCTTGTATCACACTTTTGTCCAAAAATCTAAATATAATTTCCAAAACTGAGGTTATGTCCCGCCCAAAAAAATTCACAATTTTTTTCTGTTATTTTAAAGGCCTTCTTTCATTCAGCAAACTTTTCAGACATGTTTCTTCGACTTTCAAATTATCGGCCAGAGGCGGTACAATAGCCTTAAATAAAAATAATAGATCTAAGCTTGTGCCAATTTTCAAGTGATACAACATTAAAATTTTTGCATAGAGTTGGATAGTTTCATCTAAACATTAAACAAACTTTCTCTTGTAGGTAGCAGACATGCTTAGCAAACTTCTGTTGGATACGCTCTATAGGGCCTATGCTACGTATTTGCGTAATGTGATGAGGGTTCCACGTGAAACGTGCAGTCTATCCGAGGTCTTATGAAAGCAACATAGAGATGCGTGGAATGGCCATCGTTTCCCATGGTTTAAAGTTCACATGCTATACACATCAAGCCGTACAACGAAGAGCAGCCAGAAGAGTCTAGAATAAAGGGAAAACTTGGAATGAGGAGGTGGTAAATTTATGGGAAAATAGTAAGAAACTATGAAAGCGTAGCAGTAGGCTAATGGTTAATAGGGTCGGAGCAACTTTGGGATAGAAGAAAGAAGGGTCGCACAGGCAAAATGTACAGGATCACGAGAAATCATGAGGGATGGAGTGAGCTTAATAAGGGACTAACAAGAGCCACTTACTTGGCCAGGGAAATCATGGGTGGAAGTATGAGGGGGGAACCTGGAGGACAGATGTGTTCATGGCAAGAGCAGTGGTCTCAGTGAGGGGATAGTGGGGTAAAAGAACTTAAAGTGTTCCAGTATAAACTCAAGCTCAAACCCCTGCCAATAAACAAGGTAATTATAGAGATCAGTTTTCTATGAAAAAGGACCTAAAACATTCTCAGCTTGCAAATACAGTATAGGTGGAATTAATGTTTCTTGATTACGTTTGAGGTGGCGCACTACTAACGACGCCCGAACTTCTATGGTTTGGGGGGGGGGGGGAGGGTTGCTAAAAAAACTCCAAAATAGGCCTATAAAACAAAAAATACCTAGGCCTACAAAACCAACGTTTCTATTTCAAATATAAAGGACTTTCAACCAAAAGAAGTTTTGCCAAAAATACAGACGTTAAGGCTCTACTGGACCCTGTATTATTTTGATGTGTTGCAGTGTTTTCATAGTTCCATTAAATCAAACAATACAACTGAGATATTTCGATAATTTTTTTTTATTAAAGGCCCTACTCAGTAAAGACGCTTATCATCACCCGTTTTGTACTTTTTCCAAAATGTCCTGTTTTTTTTTTAAATAAAAAAATGTGAATTTTTTGGTGATTTTTTAATATTTACCCTTGTTCCACGAATTTTTATAGGCGTTCATAAGCACTTTTTGGAAAAAGTACAACAGGCTAGGGGTGTGCGAGTACTCGAAATGTCGAGTTTATTCGAGTTTGTTTTCAACTCGACATCGAGTCGAGTTTGGTTTTAGGCTCGAAGTTTTCGAGTCGAGTTTTCAACACATGAAATCCTATGAAAAATGAGAAGAACCATCACCACAGTAGGGCTAGGCTAGGCCAGGCCTGGGCCTAGGTTTATAGGCCTACTACGTATGTACTGTGACGGTAAAAAGTAGGCCTTGGCCCTAGAGACTGCGTGCTTTCAAAATTATTACGAAAAACAAGAAAGGAGACTTGAATGCGGGAACCGGGAAATAGGCCTACACGGCGTCGAAAACAAAACATCCTTTATTGGTTTGTTGCGTCTATGTAACTAATATTTCAGATCAACTATCGAGAAGAAAGAATGCCGGTGAATATTCCATTACTAATGCACTTTTTACGTATTAAAAAATCGTAGTTGGCGTAGTTTTGACATGTTTTATGTTTCTTCCTTCAATCTTCCATCTTTGCTTTGAAGAAGAAGATTGATTGAAGGTCAAACTCGCCGAGAGCGTAACTTGCACTTGGGCCGAATTGGCTAACCTTTGCGCTGTCTGGCGTGGCGCGCGCACCATGCTAACCACGTCTCAGTATGCGCGCGCATCACATAATGTCTGCCGCGCTGTTCAAAGAAATAGTTAACCTTATAATAATATTATGCAAATAGACATTATAGCGGACGTAAAAAAAAAAAACTCCAACACCTTTAACGTTTCTATTTAAAATTTAAGGACTTTCATCCGAAAAGGAGTTTTATTCATTGTTATCATCCATAAACCAAAAAAACTACTACACTTTTAACGTTTCTATTTAAAATATGAAGTACTTTTAACGCGAAAGGGACTTAATTAATTAATATCATACAGAAACAAAAACACCTACAAAACCTTTAACGTTTCTATTTAAAATATAAAGGACTTTCACTCGCAAAAGAGTTTTATTAATTATAAAAGAAAAACATAAAGAATAGAATGTAAAAAAAAACACCTCGGCGAAGGTTTGAACCAACAATCTCCCGATTAGAAGTCGAACCCGCTACCACCCTGCCACCCAGCGTTGTATTGATCGCCCGCATACAAACGTCTCGGGTGGTAACGACGGTGGCCGGATGCCGCGGAAAGGTTAGCCAATTCGGCCTAACGGACGCACCCCGAGAGCAAACGCGTGGCGCGCTCCGTCGACCATCGTTAGAACTAGAGTCGATAAAGAAGGTTCTTCTTTATCGACTGCTGGAACTCGTTCCATTCAAGGGCACGGAATATTCAAATGTGCTGAAAGAGCATTGGAGATGCCTAGACCGCGAATATTATAATGCAAATGCAAATTTGGAGCATTTTTTTAAAAATTAAAACATCGCAGCAGTATTGTAATGGGGCCAGGAACTATAGATAACATACAGTATAATTATAATTTTATTGAAATTGACCAGCATAAAGGGCAGGAAGGCCTCAATAGCCTAATACAAGTACAATAATGTATTTTTTAAATGTCTACAACAGAAAAATCGTTGTGTTCCAAGTGGGCCTACAAAATAAAAAAATAAAAAATTTGAAATGAATACTCGACTCGACTCGACTCGAATTCAAAATGTGCTACTCGCACACCCCTACAACAGGCACATGTAAAAATGCATATTTATCTAGCATGTCTGCATGTCATATAGGCATGTCGCCTAGGCCCTACATGTGTACACATACATCTTCGAACTCAATTCCAGCATAAACCAGTGCTATATCAACTATTATGGATTACAAAATGAAATTTGATGCACAACTGAATGGGGGGACCCCCAACCCCCCACAGGGGTTTTGCCCCTGGCTGGACCCCAACTCAAACCCAACCACAAAATCACACTCAATCCAATGAATCACTAACTCAGGAAAACCAGTCAATCCCCCAAAAATACAAAGGCTTTAGTTGCCAGCACTGCAATTACATCATTACCCCACCTCGCCGTCGCTCCAGTCGACATACTACACAATTACCAAAATTCGATTAGAAGTGAAAAATCACTATTCGCACAACCCTAGCCGTCGCCCATGATCGGTGTCCATACAAATTTCGACACTTCTTCGGTTCAGGGGCCCCAAAACAAGTTTTGTCAGGAAAAGTTGGTTGGAGGGGGAGGGGGTCGCAAACAGCAGTTACGAGGTTAGTAGGCCTAGGCCTACACCAAGCAACGTTAAAAGTTTTTATTATTTCCTACAATTCAGAAATTAAAAAAGTCCGCCCCAACCGGGAATCGAACCACATATCTCCCACATTCCAGACAGGTGTCTTAACCACTAGACCATCAGGACGGGTACATTTTAAGCTCTGAATTGTAGTTGCATTATACATCTGAATGGATGGAGTTTTTGTAGATATAGGCCCTAATAATAGTTTTACGTGATTCTAAAAAGCATGAAATAGGCATGAAAAACCAAGTTGGGACCCCTGAACCGAAGAAGTACTCAAATTTCTTTAGAAACTATTATTAAGGCAGGCCTACCTACAGCCAATCAAATCTTTCACCCAACGAATAATTTTTCACAAAGTTATTATTACGGCTGACCATACGAATATCAATCGCCATTACCGAAACAACTTTTTAGGTTAGACCAGTCAAGGGCTCAAGGCACCTAGGCCCTAGCCTAGAGCTTGACTAGGCCTATGCATAACTACAATGTTCACGGGTGGGTAGGGCAGGTATGCAGTTCTCGACTATCATATCTATTCTTGACCACCCTAACGCGCACGCCACCTACTTATCAAATAAAACCATGTTATGTTGATGTGACAGCTCTGGGATTGCTTTTATTAGATCGGGAACGACGTTTTCATGAAGACTGCAAAAAATCGACTTCGTAAACGATTAAAATGTATTGAGTATCGAAGTTTTAATAGCTGGCAATGCGGGTTCGACCTAAAGAATGTGGCCTAAATAGATCACGCTAGTAAGGTTACGGTCGGCGTCGCACATTTCCAGCAAGGGTTTCTCCTGTTTAATTTGGGCTCACGACATACTGGTTGCATTTATTTTGACTATTAAACATCGTATTTAGGATAAATGCTTTTTCTTTTAGTAGGCTATTTAACTAAACTAACCTCAAATATTGAATTCAGCACGGCAGTCACAGGAACAACTGTCATGACGGAACGTAATCCAGATCTCGACCGCAAGGAAATGGGTTCTTGACCTAGGTTTAGGGCCGTGGCGTACGTAGTCGGAAATGGTCTATTTTGCTCATTATTGATTGTTTTAGCCTACACCGAAATATGTATTTTGGTTGACATTTATAGGCCTACCGTTTTTATAATGCTATTAAACTCTGGGTCGATTTCTGATTTTGATATATTCGGCGAAGTTTAGCATGGGATTTGCCGCGGTCGAGAGTTGGTTACGTGGGTGGTCGAGAATAGGTTACGAAATAAAAGCATAGGCCTAAGTCGAAAATTGAATCGATACAGCCATCGATTGTTAGTTGAATCGACCAGAAGTATAAACATTTGGATACGTTTTGGCACACCACCCTGAACAGCCCAGCCTACATCTCCGGAACGTTTCGAGACCTTCACCAACTATGTAGAAGATAAAGGCTAAATACAGTAAAACATAGAACAAATTATTGGCTGAAGGACAAAAGGTGGTTGAGAACTGCATGATAGATGACCCTACTTCTTCGGTTGGTAGCCCCAATACTCTACTTACCAAACCTTTAACGTTGCTATTTTAAATCTAAACTCGTTTTTAACGGAAAGGATTTCGGGTGCGCTCTTATCGATTGTATCCTAGAACTAGCGCGGCGCATCACTTTTTAAACGCTTTTATCATCTAAAATTGAGTTTGCGACGGGGACGAATGTAGTGAAATCACTTGTAGAAAAAACATGGACCCAAATAGAATGGTAAAAAAAAAACGACCAAACGAAAATTTGAACCGCCGACCTCTCGCATAGAATTCGGACGCGCTACCACTCTGCCACAATGCACTGTGATATTTGAAGCTATTGGCCTAGTTACGTGGTATCCCGCGGACGATTCGGATACCTTCGATTATTTCCGCTGATCTTCGTTCATGCTACGGACGAATTGAGAATCGTAATTTTCGCGTAGCTACGGTTAAATAGCCACTTCCTATTTTTAATTGGTTTCCGCGCATTTATTTTTAATTTACTTTGAAATATCAGTGATTTGGCAAAGAAAATAAAGTAGGCCTAAAAAAAAAAAAAAAATGGCAATTTCGTCAAACTAGTAGAGTTCCCCTAAACGGTAATAGTAGGCCTAGGCCTAGGCTAGCCCTAGGCCTAAGCGGTATAATCTTAATTTGACGGGAATGTTATTTTACATTAAATTTATGATTTTCCTTTTTCTAATTGAATATTATTATGTGTTTACTTGGTTTTTGGGCGCGGAAAGTAGTTTCTGGACTTATTTAATCACTTTTAGTTTGATTGAATAACACACGCAATCCCTACCCCTGAGCCCTACACAACACTCGTCCAACTTTTCAACACAGTTTTTTCCAAAGAAAAAGAATAAAAAAACAACTTCAAAATAGAAACAAATGAAGAAGACCTCATTATTAACGATTTATTTATACTAATCACTCTGAAAATATACCAATTAAATAGAATAACACATATTTTAACACAAACACTCGCTCATTTCACTGTCATTGATCCGCCATGTTTGGTATTTACGTCTTGATTTTACTTACTAGGCCTACCAACCTTTTCCGCTAAAATACTCCACCTACAAATCCTGTAACGTCGTTATTTTAAATATTAAGGACTTTCACCACAATAGGATTTTCGTTTAAAATAGCGACGTTAAAGGTTTTGAAGTTTTTTTTGTTACTATAGGCCTAACAGTAAAAACGCGATGATACTATTTTGGATTTTTTATTGTGTTCTTGTAAGGTTAGCCTACTTGCAGTGAGTATATCTCAGCATGGTAGGCCTAGGCCGCAACGCTCCTCGCTACTTATAACTAACTTTTGTTTATAAAACATAAGCGAAAAATTATTTTTAACGCTGAGGCTATTCGACCGTAGCTACGGGAAAATTACGTTTCTCAATTCGTCCGTAGCATGAACGAACATCGGCGGAAATCACCGAAGGTACTCGAACTGTGGGTACGGAAAAATTAGGCCTGCTAATTTAACCGTAGGAACGGGAAGTAAATTACGTTAATTCAATAATAACCACTCTGAAATATACGAATTATGTATAATTAAAAGATTGAACACAAACACTACCCATTTCACTGTTGCCGCGGCGCCGCATGTTTATTATGACATTTACTTAGTAGGCCTACAACCTTTTCAAAAAATACTCTACTTACCAAACCTTTAACGTTGCTATTTTAAATCTAAACTCGTTTTAACGGAAAGGATTTCGGGTGCGCTCTTATCGATTGTATCCTAGAACTAGCGCGGCGCAACACTTTTTAAACGCTTTTATCATCTAGAATTGTGTTTGCGACGGGGACGAATGTGGAAATCATTTGTGAAAACATGGACCAAATAGATGGAAAAAAAAAGCGAGCCAAAAAAAATTGACCTACGACCTCACTCGCCGAGAATTTCGGACTGCTACCACTCTGCCTCAATGGCTACTGTGCATATTGAAGCTATGGCCATTATGACACGCGAACAATTCGGATACCTTCGATATTCGCTGAGTCTCCAAGTCTACGGACGAACCTGGATGAATTGATTCCGTAGCTACGTGTTAATAGCCATTCCTATTTTTAATGTGGTGTTCGGGCGCATTTTTTTACGGTCGGCTGTATCAGGTTTGACAAAGAAAATAAGTTAAAAACAAAAAAGTGGCATTTCGTGCAAATGGTAAGTTTACTCAAACGGTTGGTATAGGACTAGCCAAAGGCTACCCTAGGCCTAACGAACGTTGGTTTATTTGATGATGACAAATCAGATTCATAATCAGGCCTAGGCCTAGCTCTAGGGTAGGATAATGAACCCGGAAGTCCACTACCTAACGGCTAGCCAAGGTCTCTCTAGCCAATTATCACACTGAATACAAACGAAAACCCGATTGTAGGGTATTGAGGCTCTTGGTTTTGTTGAAACTTATAACACGCAACTTCTAATCTTCATGTAGGCCTACGAGCAAATTAGTGGGCACACATGTTACATAAAAGGGGACTTTCTCAAATACATGCTAGGGCCTAGGCCTAGGCTAGCCTACCGGCTAGCCATTGAATGGGAATTGGATAGGACTAGGCCTAGGGCTCTAGGCCTAGCCTACACAAAGGCTAGGCCTAGCCTAGGCTACCTAGGCTAGGGCCAAGGCTAGGGCCTACATTAGGCCTATTAACGATAAACCCAAAGCCCACATACTTCCAAGGTCCATCGTATGTATAATATAGTATTATATACTTTTTAAGAAACCTAGCTATTACCACTACTTACCAGCGTGCAGCGGGGTTACGGGTACCCGAAACGGAAGCATTGCAGACTGCTCTGCTCTCAGTCATTTCTCAGTGTTGCCAACGAGTTGCCAAAAATTACCACTTGATCGCCCTGCAAAAATGGCACCAGACCAGATTGCACTTATTTTTCCTAGTACATTTCGTCGTCAAACTATGGAATAATATGGGAAGGGCAATATCAAAGATAAACCATAATTAATTGATTGTAAAGCTTTGGCAATATGACACATTGCTAGTGCTAGCAAAGTGCTAGTTACTAGTTAGTTTCTACTAAGTTATCGCAGTTTCTTATTTCGGCAGCGAAGCCTAGCGGAAATCCAGTGGACCTTGCCTTCGTCTGGATTTCCAAAAATTAATAAATTGTGTCATTAAACCAATTAAACGTAGATTTAGCTCTGAATTCTATATATATCCACTTTTCCGCAGTGGAAAATTTATTTTATGGGTAATTATGCCGTTAACGGTTTTCCGAGAAAAAATGCATAAAAAATGCATAAAATGTTTCCAGCTTTTCACAGTATGTGTAATTGATAGTCCCTAATTCATTTTCAGCTACCGCATTACGATCTTTTCACTGTTACTAATGTTTTTCGTCTTTTTACCTGTGTAAATTGTGCTGTCACTGTACGTAGACCGCCATGCTGGTTTGGAAAGCGCTATCTCCTCCGCTACGTCTCCTCCGCTGCGTACGCAGCGTAAGCAAGTATTTTTGTTTAAAATAGCGACGTTAAAGGTTAAAAAAGGTATTTTTGTTTAAAATAGCTACGTTAAAGGTTAAAAAAGGTATTTTTGTTTAAAATAGCGACGGAGTTTGCAAAAACAAACCTTCAAACCTTTAACGTCGCTATTTTAAACAAAAATACCTTTTTTAACCTTTAACGTCGCTATTTTAAACAAAAATACCTTTTTTAACCTTTAACGTCGCTATTTTAAACAAAAATACTCTCTTACGCTGTGTACGCAGCGGAAGAGACGTAGCGGAGGAGATAGCGCTTTCCAAACCAGTATGGCGGCCTACGTACAGTACGTACAGTGACAGCACAATTTACACAGGTAAAAAGACGAAAAACATTAGTAACAGTGAAAAGATCGTAATGCGGTAGCTGAAAATGAATTAGGGACTATCAATTACACATACTGTGAAAAGCTGGAAACATTTTATGCATTTTTTTATGCATTTTTTCTCGGAAAACCGTTAACGGCATAATTACCATTTTATGATATCACATCCCTCTAAAATATCGACAAAATCAAAATATTTCTCGTGCGCTCGGAACGCCTTCTGATTGGTCGGCCGAATAGAGAACAAGTGCGCGGGAGAAAATTCGGATCACATAATAAAACGATAATGGGTTAGTCATTTTCGGTATGCTGGAATAATCCCCTATGTCAGATACATGACTGTAAGGTATCGCATCTTTAAAAACAGTTTTTGTTGTTTCATTTCCGAATTTAAAATGGATAAAGAAGTACAAGTTTACTGAACAAAAATGTTCTTAGTATATACGATAATGGTTGAAGTAGCAAACCAATCGCTATGATGTGTGTTTACTTGTGAGTAGAACACATTGTTCTCTTCGAGAGCGGAGTTCTTTTGTATGTCAGCTAATTGAATTCTATACAATTTCAGATTCCGAGGAGCAACACGGCCCATGATTGACAATAGGATTAGACTAGGATGTCATAAAAATATTTAATTCATAAAATGATAAATAAGTTTATCCAATACAATCATTAACTCTTGAAATCACTATTAAAATTAAAATAAAATGCTATTACAAAAATGTATGATTTTTTGTAAGTTTTATCCACTTTGAACGGAAAAAATATTTAATTATTTTGCATAATGACAAAATACTTAAAAACCGTAAAAAAAGGCCGATGTTTTTCGTTCAAAGTGGATAAAACTTACAAAAAATCATACATTTTTGTAATAGCATTTGATTTTGATTTTAATAATGATTTCAAGAGTTAATGATTGTATTGGATAAACTTATTTATTACTTTATATTTTTATGACATCCTAGTCTAATCTTATTCTCAATCTTCGGGCTTGTTGCTCGTCGGTATCTGAAATTGTATAGAATTCAATTAGCTGAAAATGGATTTACGTATTATTTCTTGGGGTTTCTCTACCCATATTCACTTTTATTTGGCTATAGCTATTCAAAACACTGTTACCCCATATTTTTACACGGGTTACCAACCCCTGGTTACAGCAGTGGATACAGTTCAGTCCGAACCCCATGTGAATTAGCTATCGAGGATATGGTATTCTGTTGTAAGTAACACTGTTATAACTTGTAAGGGACATTATCTAGGTACGGGAGGTTCTTAATACAATCCTCAAACAATATGATCCCTTGTGGTTGTTGAAGTGAGCATGAAAACATTATGACAACGACTATATCTGTGGGTGGAAGTGGAGTAGGTATTTCTAGTTAGACATTTGGAAGAGGGGCATGAACTGCACCCTGGGCAGGCTTCCCACAAAAATTATTAAATTATTATATCGAAGAACTTGAAGATTCTAGATTCTCGCAATATACTAATGAAAGTTGTTTTTCATACCATAAAATAATGTTTTTTTCCTTATATCTGTGCCCGCTTTTTACACTTCATTTAGTATAAAGTAAAGTAAAGTTTTATTGGCTCGTTGACAATACTATTATTTTTTTACGATTGATGTAACTATTCTCTCTCTCCGTCCCGTGTGTGCGCAAAGCTTATTTATGTCATTGAAATACCTCCACCATACTTTGCCTACATCCGTCCTCTAAAAATTCTAGTTTTATCTCTTTGATGACCTCGGCGTACATAACAATTCAACCTACTGGAGTTTCTTTTTTTAATTATTTATTTATTTATTTATTATTTATTCAAAAGCATTTCATACAGATTCATGTGGTAGCACTCAAGGCTTCCGAATATTGAAAATAAGTCAATTTTTAAAAGTTTGTTAAGAATATGTTGAAATAAAGTCAGTGGTACTATAGAAGACCTTGTCAACAAGAAAATCGTTCAGCTTTCGCTTGAAAGCATCTCGCGTCGGAGCCTGTGTGATCTCTCTTGGAAGACAGTTTGTTACTTTTACACCCAAGTGGAGTGGGGTTTTGTCCAGCTTCTTTAGCCGTGCCGCTCAACGAATATTTTCCCTGCAGTTCTTGTATCATGGTTATGAACGTCGGCTCCTGTGACCGTCAGCAAGGGATTGTCCCTAATGAACAGGGCCAAGGCCTTAATATGAATACCAGGAAGTGTCATGATACCAAGAGATTTGAAGGCTGCTCGACAAGATTCTGTTGGTTGTAGTGCAGCTATGTATCGGATCGCTCGCTTTTGAAGTCGAAACACCCTTATACTATCGGAGGCACCACCCCAAAACGGACTTTGTATAGGTCTAATGCTAATCACGATCATCGAAGGTGATTATTGCGAAGAATTGACGTTGATGATGATGACATAATAAAAATAAATAAATAACCATTGATTAAAGAAGGCTAAAATAACAAAGTATCGTAATATTAACATATTCGACATTTTAAGTCGCGCGGGTGTAAGACTTTAGAAGGCGGTATTTGATATCGACTTCTCTAAGAGTAGAATCGAACCACTGACGGAGTCGAACTCGAACTGACCTGACGGCTTGTCCTTCACGTGGTCCTTCATATTATTGAGAAATTTGTCTTCTTAAAATTCTATTGCCTAGCCTAGCCTAGGCCCTATCCAAAGAAAACCTGGTTCCAAATTTCAGCAGAATATTTAAATGGTAAGAGCGTTGCATTTTCTATTCTTTGGGCGTTATGACACAGCCTTGTTTTGCTTGCAAAACTGTTTAAAGGTTATGTGGCACCTGGCATGGGGTTGTATTTTTAATGCCGTGGATGGATGGAGGCGCGCCGTAATAAAAGTGTCGCGCCGTAATAAAAGTGTCGGTAATAGTGCAGGAATTATAGCGGACGTGGGTATGGCTAATACTCCACCTACAAAACCTTTAACGTCGCTATTTTAAATATAAAGGACTTTCAACGGAAAAGTACTTTCGCTTAAAATAGCGACGTTAAAGGTTTAGAAGGTACTTTAGATTTAAAACAGCGACGTTAAAGGTTTTGTAGGTGGAGTAGGCCTAGCCTAGGCCTAGTAGCCGCTATAATACCCACGTCCGCTATACTGCACTATTACCAAAGTGTCGTTCGTCGTCGTCCTTCTTTGCTGTATTAGTGACAAAAAACCTTCAAGACCTTTACGTTGTTATTTTAAACGAAATTCCTTTTTTTAAAGTCCGGTGAGCGTTAAAGCTCCAACCTGTTTGAAGAGATCGCGGCAGGAGTGTCGCCTGGGGAGTGGGGACCCGTGTTTATATTCACATGGCCTTCTTTTGAATAATAAAAAGTCTTTCAGCATGTGGGGAAGCACCCCAGAAGAGGCCCAGAAGAGGCCTATGTGAGGTGGGAATGGATGTGAGAAAAGTAGGCTAGGCCCTAGGCCTAGCCCTAGGCCTGATTGAGGTATATGAGCCTGATGTGATTGTGTGTGTGGAAACATGGTTGAATGATGACATTTATGATGGGGAGGTTAGCCGTCAAGGGTATGATATATTCAGGAGGGATAGAAATAAGTATGGGGGGGGTGTGATGATAGTTTGTAGGCATGAGCTTAGGGGGAGACTGTTGTGGTCAGATGAGGTGGTTGAGATGCTGGGTGTTAGGGTTACCTTGGGGAGGGGAACTTCCATGGATGTGGTAGGCGTGTATAGACCTAGTGATAATGGGGAATGGGAGGTTTTAAATAAGCTAGAGGAGGTAGTAGTGCGTAGTAAGGATAGAGTGTTGGTTATAGCAGGGGATCTAAACTGGCCGGGGTGCATTGGGAAGGGGGGAGAGAGGATGTAGGAGGTAGGAAGCAGGAGTGGGCTTGTATGGTAGTTAATGAGGGGTTTATACAGGCTGTAGGGGAGGGTACAAGGGACACCGGAAGGGGGGAAAATAATATTTTAGATGTAATATTAGTTAGGCCGGAAGAGGTTTTAGTCAGGTCCGAGGTTGTAGAGGGGATAAGTGACCACAGAGTCCCAATAGTTGAGTTAGCGTTAGTAGGGCATGGTGACGAGGGAGGTGGGGATCAAATTGGGGGTAAGTTGATGAGGCGGTATGATAGGGCAGATGTTCAAGGGTTGCAAGAAGAATTAGGAAGAATGTATGATGAGTGGTCTCGGGAGGAAAGGGGGGTAAATGAGATGTGGGAAAGTTTTCTAGATATATTTAGGGCTCTTTGGAAAGGTTTGTACCGCAGGTAGCAAAAAGGGAAAATGGGGATCCGGTTTATTACAATAGAAGAATTAGATGGTTGAAGAGAAAATGTAGGAGCGTGTATGGGAAGTATCGGAGGACTGGGAGGGGTAAGAAAAAGCTTAAGGAATGGGAGGAGATACTTGATAGGGCTAAGGTTGACGCTAGGGACGATTATATGATGAGGTTAATGGATGGGGACCGGGGAATTAGGGACAGCGGGACAAGTTTATACAAGCACTTAAGGGGACAAAAAGGACGGGTGGCAATACCTACTCTTAAGGGGGAGGGGGAAAGGATATACGTTAGCGACCAGGATAAGGCGGAGGCTTTAAATTCCTATTATGGGGGGGTGTTTCAGGAGAATAGGGATACAGGAGAGCAGTGGCAAGGGGAAAGGGGGGACACCCCACTCACAATTTCAGATAGGGATGTAAAGAGGGTGTTGGGCAAGATGGTTGTAGGAAAGGCTCCAGGGCAGGACGGCTTGGGGTGCAGATTTTTAAAAATTGGGGGTGATGCCGCGGTAATGTTTCTAGGGGATGCATGTAGAAAGTCGTTAAGTGAGGGTAAGATCCCTGAAGGTTGGAGGGAGGGACTCGTGGTGCCAATTCATAAGGGGGGCGATAGATGTACAATAGGAAATTATAGGCCAGTTAGCTTGACTTCAGTAGGGAGCAAAATTATGGAGAGGGTAGTTGCAGACTATGTTAGGAACTCATTGGAAGGGGAGGCGTGGTTCACGGATGCTCAACATGGTTTCAGGGAAGGTTTTTCTTGTGACACTCAACTGGTAGGATTAGTTCAGGATATTGGGGACATTTTGGACAGTGGGGGGGAAGTAGATACTGTTTTTCTAGATTTTGAAAAGGCTTTTGATAAAGTCTCGCACGATTTGCTAATGGAGAAGGTTAACAATGTGGTGGGGGATAAAGGAGTGGTGAGGTGGGTTGGAGATTTCTTGAGAGGTAGGTCTCAGAGGGTTAGGGTTGGGGGTACCTTGTCACATAGTATAGAGGTTACATCGGGGGTACCGCAGGGCTCAGTGTTAGGCCCTTTGTTGTTTATTATGTTTATAAATGACATAGGGCAGGGAATAACATCAAGAATAAGATTATTTGCAGATGATTGTGTTTTGTATAGAGCAATAAGGGGGATTGAGGATGTTAGGCTGTTGCAGGCAGATCTGGGGGTAATAGAGGAATGGGTCACAGCAAATAAGATGGGTTAGGCCCCTAGGTTAGTAAGTACATAGGTAAATGTAAGGTGGTTGTTTCTCACGAAGAATAATTAAGGTAGGTAGGACATACACTTTAATGGGGGCTGTTATGGAGAAAGTAGGAACGTATAAGTACTTAGGGGTGATGTTGGCAGAGGACTTGGGTTGGGGGGATCAGGTGCAAGAAGTTGTTAAGAAGGGAAATAGGGCTCTGGGTTTTGTTATGAGAAATCTAAGAGGGGCCAGCCGGGAGGTTAAAGATCGGGCATATAAGGTAGTGGTTAGACCTGTCCTGGAGTATGGGGCGGCGGCATGGGATCCGTATAAGTTGGGGGAGGTTTTGGAAGTAGAGAAAGTCCAACGTAGGGCGGCAAGAAGGGTTACGGGAAAGGTTAGGCGGTGGCGGTGGGAAGAGGATGATAAGGGGAATGTAGAGAGAGTATATGACAGTGTCACTGCAATGTTAGGAGAGTTGGGGTGGGAGTCATTAGAGGGAAGAAGAAGGGAGGTTAGGTTGTGCAATATGTACAGGGCGGCTAGGGGAAGTAGGGGTGGGGGGACATCCGCAATAGGCTACAAGAGGGGCTTTACAGGGGAAGGGGGGATCATTCATGGAAGTTCCAGCGTCAAGTAGTAAGAACGGATCTGGGTCGGTATGGTTTCATGGAAAGGACTGTTAGGGAATGGAATGACTTGCCAGGGGATATTGTAGGTAGTGGGTCTTTAAGGGAATTTAGATCGTTTTTAGGGGGGGACAGTAATTAGGTCTGGGGGGAGTGAGTGGTTGCCACCGGGCGGAAGGGCCCATTTGCAACCGTTAAGTTATGTTATGTTATGTTACACAATTTTTAGGATATCTGGTTGGACAATATATGACAGTTTTCTGATCATGTAACAGCCACTGAGAATTTTTGAGGAAACTTTGTCGATGTTAATTAGGTTCACATTTTAAGCATACAATAGTGCTGGGTAAGCCTCAGCCCTCGGCCCAGTCTAGGCGTTAGGCTAGGGGTGCCTACATGCCCAAGATACCCTAGCCCTAGGTCTTAAATCCATGTTTCGGCCCAGACATAGGCCCTAGTCTAGTGTTTTTCATCACTATTAGGCCCTACAATAATTTTAACAGCCAAACTATCTTCCAGAAACTACCGGTACTACTAGGGGGACCTAGGTAAATAATTGATGGCGGCCCACATCATCACCTTGCTGCCCGGCACCCCATAATAGATGTTTGTTATGAATGGCAGACATGTAGAGTGTAGACCTACAAATAAAGTCAAGGCTAGGGCCTATGCATTCAAGCTTTACTTCTATCAAAGCTCTACCTAGGCTTAATAATCTGTCCTTGTGTGGGTGAAGATTGCCTAGGGCCTACACTACAACTAGGGTTGCCAACTCTGACCACGGGAAAAACCGGCCTTCCATGTAAATTCGTGGGAAAGGGACCAAGCACGGGGGGTTTGGGGGGCGGAGCCCCCCAACTATTGCGCCGCAGGCGAAAATTTTGAAATTCAGCTTTTTAGATTGCATTTGGTGCGTTTTAGAATAAAGTGGTGGGCTGGATGATATACCAAAACAATGTAGTTTTTGTGCAGTCAAAACTGGAAAACCACCAAAAATAAAAAAGTCACTGAGGTAATATTAACAAGTTTACTTCTTAATCGTGAATGAGTATTTAGCAGTTGATCTTGCTGCTTGAAGGAGAGTCTTGTTGGACTTTATTTTTTCGCGGAGAGTCAATTTCATCGTCGGATTCGTGCACAAACTTCCCGTATGAACGGCATTGACAGTGGACTGCAGTGCAGTGTGGCAGTCTTTGGCCAGCCTACTGCCTTGTTCGCTGTCTGGTGAGGGGGTTGGCGGGTTAGGTCAAGGGGAAGTGGAGAAGAGCAATGTTTACTAATTAAGTGGGATTTGGGAAACGATGATTAGGATGGTTTTTAAATATTTATTTTAGTTTTTTGTGTATATTTAGTAATATTTTTAGTATAATGGGTTATTTACGTAAAAAAACCGGCAACACTATTGCCGGTCGAAGGGACTGACCGGCAACCGGCCAAGTGGGGCAAAAACCGGCGTGCCGGTCAAAAACCGGCCGGTTGGCAACCCTAACTACACCCATTAATTGCCTGCTAGCCTAGGCGGCCTATGCAGTATCTCTACCTAGTGCTTCCAACTTGTCGAGTTACCCTTTTATCACCAGTATTTGTTTAGCTCCATTGGTCTATGCCGAAATAATCTCATAAACACGGTAGGCCTATTTCAAATTAGGTAGGTCTGTCTAGGCACGGTATTAAGGTGTGCATGCCGTTTTCATATACCTCTTCACTTGTATTGAGCGGCCTTTGTCTTCCTATGTAGGCATGAGAATTGGAACATTTGTGGTTGCTCTGCAGTTTTCCTTTACTGATAAAATATTTCGTAAGGAAATGAATGCTCGACTTGTTGCAATATTGTGTCGGTCAGCGAACAGGCCTGCCTACCGTTGTACGAAAATACAAAGAAAACGTATTATAAACCTACCTGGATAACTCGGGTACCGGTCAGGGCCGTGTTCAGGTAGTGAGCCGCGGAGCCGCCCCTAGGCAACTAAATGTTGCCGCCCCACCCCCACCCAACTTAATGCTTTCAAAAAAGTGAAAAAGGTCACCAACTGCATCTCCGCAGTACACCGGACCTGCTTTGCTTTGGCAGTGTCACTTGGGTTCTGCAACCAAATTCTTCAACTACTTTTTATCCTCTTACATCTTTTCAGCTATGAATGATGAAATTTTACTCTCAATAATTATTCATTAGGGCCTATTGTGAATAAAAAAAAAATTGTAGGCCTAGGCTATTTAGTTAGTCTACCCACAGTCACATATGTACCTGGTTTTCAGTAGGGGGACTTAAATTAGGCGGACCAAGCCAACCCACTGGCACAGACACCATCAACGAGCAAATGATGGTAGGCCTAATTGACCAGCCAAAGATCGGCATTTGAAATAGGAAATTCCTTTGTAATCTGCATTGGAAAAAGTAACTCCCAACGAGCCACGCATTCAATTAGGCCTACTACTACAGTCTACTGTGTTCATTCATCTTTCATTCAACATACATATTATATGTAGGCCTACCATATCCAATGATAGAATAGGCAACACTAGAAAATCAGACATCAACTTCAAAAGTAGCTATCCACCTGGCTGGCAGCAATTTTCAAATTTGGTTATTTCCAAAAAATGGAGATGGCTGGTTTTGCTTCTATAGCTCGGTGAGAGGTTCATTATTCGAGGTTATACTTATTAGATGAGCAAAGCACAGACTTATTTCACTGCCCCCCCCCAAAAAATTTTGCTCTGCTGTTTTGTTTTTTTTTGTTGTTTTTTTCCTGTTTGTTTGCGCTCTACCGGGCAAACAGCATATGCAATTTTAACGAAAATTGAACGGGACCTTCAAAATCTCTGAACTTAGACTTGCCATGTTTTTGGGTAGGCCCTAGGCCTAATCGAAGAAATATTTTTCATGAATATCGTACTTTTACGAATTTTAAATTTTTTTATTGCAATATTTTCGTGATATTTGGGCCGATTCCGACGGGCGGGGCTACAACGTTCATATTTCACATGGATATTAAGACCTGGTAATTATGATGTAGTATTGCATTTTGAAAGAAAAAGTTAAAAAGTTAGTTATAATCCATAGAATAAAGGTTTTAATATAATTTTTTTGAGGTATATAATAACAATTAACAAGTAACAATAGAAAGTTGACAACAATCACCTACAATGCGTTCAAAAAGCACTTGCAAATGTAAAAAGATCCCACACAAACTAAAAACTTTCAAAAAAGCTCATCCATCAACACGACTAAAAAAAGCGTTCGCGAAGCAGCCTACTAGTTACTTATACTTGTCCTCAAAATAATAAGCTACTGTTTTTTATCAACTGATTTACATCTGTCTGTATCAGCTTGATCTGTTTTCAAATGTAGAGGCATGGTGGGTTTTGCCTTCAATTCACTAAGAGTGAAAGGAACTTCTAAAACTTTATTAAAAGTTAAACCCTATCTCTTTATGTAATTTACACATGATCCAGCCTTTTGGCATTTCTTTCAAACACATCAAAACTTTGTCTTCTTGTCTCTCAAGTTATTATCAAATTAACTTTAATATTACTCCTACAAAACTAGTCTTTCTTCAGGTAAAACTAGTTGTTCTTCAGTCATCTTGCAATATCTTGGTGAGAATTTTTGGTTGGGTCCATTTGTGATTATTTTTTTGAAGTCGGCCATGTAATCGAGCGAATGCGATATGCAAATGGGTAACATGGTTCTTCAACAGGTGTCTCAAGTAGGCTATTCTTACACCTAGGCTATACTAATACACTACAGCTCCAAAGTCACCATTAGCAACCAAGGCTTACACATTCCTAAGCCTAGAATAAGACAAGTTCAAGTTTTTATTCATCTGTAAGTCTGCACCAGAAGATAATAATTCTCTGCAGCAGGACTTGAACACTGAGCCTTCTGCAAACTTAACTTAACTCGACCTAAGAATAATTATCATCACCATTTTGAACGTTTATCATAATTCATTGATTAACCAGGTTGAAGACAAATGTCTCGTAAGTAGGCCCTATCTCACCACAATTAATTAATATCGATCCCTTTTCCAACTAAGTCGGATAGGGGGTGGGAGGTTCCCACCACATTCTTATCGAAGCCGGCTAGCCATGCCTGACGCATCTCCCACATCATCTTTTTCTTCCTCTGTATCATCTACTTCACTTTCGTCCTAGGACCTCCACAGTTTTTGCCATATTTTTCTTTCTTCCCAACATCTTTCCTGGTTAATCCTTTCCCAAGCTGCATTTCTCCTTTTCAAATCCATTGCTATAACTTCTTCCTATCTCAGTCTGGGCCTCCCTCTTTTTCTCTGTTTGTTTCCTGCGTGTTGTTCATACTGCATCTTCGGAATCCTATCCTTCTGCATCCTCTTCATGTGTCCAAACCACCTCAGCCTTTCTTTCCCTAGCTTAAAGTTTAAACTCTCTACTCCTAGTTCTTTCATTATCTTGGTGCTCCTCATCTTATCAATCTTCGTAACTCCCATTACACTCCTTAAAAATTTCATTTCCGCAGCTTAAATTTGTCTTTTTTCTTTACCCCCAACTGGCCATGTCACTTCACCAAAATTATGTGAGTACTGGTACAAAATATGCTTTGTACCTATATTAAAAGTTTGCATCGCCTTGGCACCTCTTTTTTCCAAACCAGTTTTCTCACTACCTGGAAGAAACTCTCTGCGATACTAATACACCACGCGTCTATTTTACCATCGGCGGATATCATGCTGCCCAGGTATTTAAATATCTGTCTCTACTAGTTCTTCTCCTCTAAGTAGGCCCTACAATCTTTTTCCTATTCCCAGACCTCTTCTTCTTCCCCATAACCATCACTTCACTCTTGTCAATGCTTATCTCTAGTCCAAATTCTTCCGTACGTTCATTCCATTTCTCCACTTTCTGCTGTACCTCTTCCCATGACTTCCCCCATATAAGTATATCGTCAGCATATATTAAGGTTCTGGACGACTCCGGCCCATCTTTCTTCACTTTCCTTAATATCTCGTCAAGTAGGGCCTACTATATTGAAGAGCATCGGCGACAGTAGCCCTACACTCCCTTGTCTGAGACCATGATCCAATGATATTCTTCCTTACCCAGGTCTGGCATTCCGGTGAATGCGTTTGCGTCCAGTCCGCGCATGACGTAATCCCGATCATCTCCCCGAGCCGGCTGTCGCTCGGCGCGTGATAAAATCCCGCAATCGTAAACTAATTTCCAATTAACTATTCATTGTCCGTACTAAAAACTTTCTTGCTTTTTGTTACAATGTACATACTGTTCAGGAATTATTGGGTATATAGTTTTATGGGCTTATTGTAGTTAATTAGGCCTACTTATATTAGCCGTAATATGATGCATAGGGCCTACTCACAAGTGTTACTGTGATACACTTTTGGGATAGTTATAGTATATATAAATTATAACAAGTGCAGAAATCCGTGCGTGATTTTTTCGTTATTTATGTTTTAAACCTTCCAACCCGAGATTTAACACAAGTTTTTAATTATTGTTGTAGTGCAGACGAATTATCTGATACTGAAATATAAGATAACAAATCTAATAAATCCTGTGACCACGCAATTATTTATTGCGTAAAAGATTACACATTGTAGACTAATACAGACAATCAAAATAATAATCAAATAGTAATCGAAATAGCTAGATCAAATGGACAAATAATGCACAACCGTTTTCACCAAAATTATATTAGAATGTAATTAGACGCGGGAATAAAAGGGTCCTTGATTGTAATTAATTTCTAAATCAACTTTACATCTCCCTCAGCTAAAACATTATGTAATAAATACGCATACTTCGAAATAATTAAATCAAACATTTCAGCACTTACAAATGTGCGTTTCCTTCGGCATGTTCTTTGGGTAGACTATATCTTCACTATGAATTGTTTTATTTTATTCGGATGCATATTCGCGTGAGTGAAAATATGTTGATATTTTTCTGTCAATATAAGGCTTTTGATTGACTTTAAAAAAAATTATTAGCCGACTTGCAAGCAAGGCCCAGTTCCTACAACCGTGTTTTATTCTTTAGAAATTGTTTTAGTTTGATTGGTCATCGTAAGAATTATAATCAATGTAATTATTAACGTCTGATTGGTCCGTCATAAGAAATATGTTGTTTTTGTTATTCACGTAAGTCCTATCCCCTTATAAGAAAACTAATTAGTGGGAACAGGCCCAAATGTATCGTCGAGGGTCTATAACTTATACACAATAAAATTATCATTTGCGACACGCAAAACAAAAAAGTAGGCCTAATATCAAATACACTGACTGGCGTTGTACATCCATTAAACATCCATACGTCCGTTTTAAACCCACTAACAATAATTGTCTAAAATGCTATTAAAACTGCGACATGAAGAGAATTTCATTCACGCAAATATATGTTTGACAGAAAATTGAGCAAACTTTTCACGAGCAAGATAATATCTGGACCAGGGTCACGACACTGTTCCACAAAGACTACTGATTACACACTGCTCCGAGATATCTTGATGAGATCTTGAATCTTGAATCTGTTATGATTTGGAAGTTGAATGTATATGCAAGTTGAGATATCGCTCTAATGAAAACCATTCCAGTTAATTGCTAATGGAAAAATGTCGTAAGCTGTCACTACTCGCTAGTACTAGCACAGTATCAATGAACAATAATGTTCGTATACTGAAAACCCAGTCGCGATCCATCAAATAACTTGAGAAATACAGAGTGGAGCAATGAACACGTGTGGCGTTATACGGCCGGGCGCTATCTGATTCACATGAACGAGATCGGGCTGACGTCACACTCGCGGCGGAGATGCGCAGTGTCATACCTAGCCACACAGAGATATCCTTGTACCATGGTCTGAGACCTGTCTTTACTTCAAACCAATCCGTTCTGCCCTCCCTAGTTTCCACGCAACTCATATTCTTTACATACATACTCTGTACTCTTTCCACCAATCTTCTTTTTTCGGAGGCATTCCCAAACTCTCTCTCTGGGCATTCGATCATAGGCCTCTGTAAGATCCAGAAAAACCATCCATACATCCTCCCCCTTTTCCCTTTCTCTTCCCATGAGTTGTCTTATTGAGAAAATCAGGTCCACGGTTGACCGTCCACTTCTGAAACCATGTAGCTCCTCCCTCAAGCCTCTTTCCACCTTTTCTTTCATTCTCTTTTCTAGCACTTTTTCATACAGCTTGGCACAATGGCAAAGTAGAGTGACACCTCTATAATTACCACACTTTTTGCTGTCACCTTTTTTAAATATTGGTACTAGTATGCCCTCTTCCAAATCCTTTGGAATCTTTTTCTCTTTCCAAGCTGCAGTCAACACTCTGAAATTCCAGTACCCCCATTCTTTCCCGCTGCTTGAATCATATCTACAACTACTTCATCGACCCAGGATGCCTTCCCATTTTTCATTTACTTCAGTGCCAATTTATCTTCCGCTTCTGAGAGCTCTTCTTCTTCTTCTTCTTCTTCCCCCTCTTCTACTTTGTCTTCTCCTCTTTCACTGGGCCTTACTTTGGTATTACTTTTATGCGCTGGTCTTCCTTTTCTTATATCCTCTACGTTTAACAAACTCTCAAAATAGTTTTTCCATAACGTTTTTCTTCTCCTCCGAGTCGTTTCTACCAGTTTCATCTTCTTTTTGTAGGAAATGTGATTCTAAAACTCTCCCCTTTTCTCCTTGATAATGTTGTACAACAGTTTTTTATTTCCTTTAAATCTTCCTCCAATTTCCTCCAACTCCTCCATACTCTTTTCTTTTTCTCTAATCACTATTCGCTTTACCGTTTGTTTCGCCCTTATATATTTTATGACATTCTCCTCTGTATAATTCTTGGTCTTCTCTCTCTACGCCAGTCTCTTATCGCGCACAGCTTCTTTGACTGTTTCGTTCCACCATGGTGTTTCCTTCTCTTTCCTTCTCCCCATTGCTCTTCCGCATACTTCCTCTGCACTAGTTACAAATGCAGTCTTAAATTCTTGCCATTCTTCTTCAATTCCTTGAATGTCCCCACATGGCAACATTTCTTGTATCCTTTGCCTAAACTTTTCTCTTTCTTCTTTTCTTTGTATCTTCCTTACCTTAATTCGCGTCTCCTTTGATCTTCTGTTATTCATGACCTTTTTACCTTCATAGATTTTAGCTGCCAGCAATCTGTGGTCGCTATCCAATGCTACTGATGGTACAATCCACACATCTTCTAACCTCTTCTCTATTCCTTTCCCCACACAAATATAATCTCTAATGGATTCGTGCCTTGTTTCCTCGTCTCCATATCCATATCCATATCTTGTTATCTTATGCCTGCACCTCTTCTTCTCAAACCAGCTATTTCCACTTTCAAAGAGTTTCGTGCACACAATTCTAACATTTTTATTCCATCTGCATTCCTCTTTCCCCAGCCATGTGGACCTAATACTTCTTCGTAACCCTTTCTATCCTCTCCAACCATGGCATTGAAATCACCCATAACGATAACGCCATTTTCTTCAATGCAAGCTTCTAATTCTTCTCTAAACTTGTCCTTCTCCTCAGTAGGTCTTCCGGTTTGGGGTGCATACACTTGTATGACATTCACTTGTTCTTGATCTATTACCATTTCCACTTGAATAATTCTGTCACTAGTATATGCTATGCCTACAATATTCTCTTTATATCTTGGGCTGGCAATGAATCCTATCCCATTTCTTCCTTCAGTACCTCCTGACCACATCAACTTGTAACCACCTCATAAGTCCTTTTCCCCTTTCCCCATCCACTTTGTCTCACTTAATCCTAAAAGTTCAATTTTACATTCAATCATTGTATCGATTAACTCTTCCATCTTTTCATTGAGCGAGACTATTTTACTAGTACCGGCCTATTCTTTGTTTTCCTTTTCTCTTTATTTTGCAATATTTTCAGGTTTCTCGTTCTTTTACAGCTCGGTCGGAAATCTTTTGCATGTTTTAGTATGGATTCCTCCACACCCACCGTGTCCGAAAAACCTCATGCTTATTTCTGTTTCGTTCCCTCCAATCTTTTGTAGTGTCAATCGTAACTCGCTACCCATCTTCATCTCATCTGCATACCTGCCTGATCCCCATTGAGGTGAAAACCTACTGTTTACAAAATTCACTCCATTCAAATTTGCCCACTTTTCCAGGTGATTATTAGCTATCTATACAGCTCCCTCTTCCTAGAATCCCATGCACTACTATTATGGTATCTCTTCCATATTCATATATTCAAGCAAAATATAGGCCCGGTCAAAGTGCCATCCCTAAGCTAGGCTACTTATTAGGGACAGGGTAGGCCTACATTAAGAAATTAAGAATAGGCTGTTATCCAAGATAAAGCAAATCAGTAATTATTTATTCGGAAGAAGAACACAATTACATTGTATAGGCCTAGGAAGCCTAAGTTTGGACTCCTCATAAATAAGGGACAGTTAAAAGAGTGTTTGAATTGTCCTGGTGAGGCTAGAGGGGAGACGAGTTTAAACGCTCGGCATTTTGCTTTTTCAAGGTTTAAGGTTCACACACGCAAACCACATCTGCGTCATGAGCAAATAACCAAGCACTTATATCGGGATTTCTCTTTACGTTTTTTAGACTCCTCGCATTAAACGAATGAATAGAAATGCAAGATGAAGGCCTATTAGGCTTGCTTGATCTTTAACATTTAGACTCACTGGTTGTAGATGAATCAAAGAAAGAGTTGGAGAACTGAGGCACATTGCAGTTCCAACACATGTAACAACAATTTTCCTTCACGAAGTTGTTGTACTCTGACTTCGATACATGGCACAAGTTTTGTGAACCCAAGATTTGAAATCTACACACTGAAGAGATAACTGGTTTACTCGACCACGGGTGCCGCAAATGAAACAGACTGAAGATGTCCTTATTGGAGGTCCAGGATTTAATTAAATATCTGCACAAAGAGCAAGAAGAAGAAACAGTAAGCCAGGTCTTACGGCATCCAATAGATGGGAGTGTCCACGTCTTACCTTCCGGCGCGGAGATCGAGTGAGGTTGGCTAGCAAGAGATGAGGTGGTTTGCAGGAACACGCGCACCAAACAAGCCTCGAAAAGACTACATGATCATTAACTATTTGATGCTCAACACGCGCATTATTGCCTCATCTTGGCTGTTTACATACTCGGAGGAGAATTTTACCACGATAATGCAGGCAATATATACTAAAAGTGAGATAACCCGGTACATTTCGTTGCTATTCGACCAAATTCTTGAAGTGTTCATATCTTTATCTTAGAGGACTTTGAAATAAATAAGTAGCCTATCCAAGGTTATGAAGAAATCATGGATATTCTTATATTTTCTGATATTATTACACAACCAAAACATCTTTCAAAACACTAAAATCAATATAGGCCTAAAACGTAAAAAAACTCACCCACTAACGATACTGCAAGCGTAGATTATTCTGAGCAATAGAATGTACAAACTTCAAGCGCCATATAAGACTGGAGCTCATCTGTCAACAAAGTAGGGTGACCAAACGTCCCGGTTTTCCGGTATTGTCTCGTTTTTTGTGGCCTGTCCCGGTGTCCCGAAAATAGTTCTCGGGACGGCAAAATGTCCCGGTTTTAAGAGTTCATCCAATTAATTCGTATTTTCCATTTAAATTTATATTAATACACAATATAATTTTTCAAAAGAAAGCCAATACTAGTTAATACAAAATAATTGGATGAGCGAAGCGAAGACTTCAATTTCACCGACCCCCCAAAACATTTAGCTCGGGTGTTTTTTTGTTTTTTTTCTGTCTGTTTGTTTGTTCGCTCTCTACCGGGCAAACAGCATATGCGATCTTAATGAAAATTGTAGGGGACCTTCGAAATCTCTGAAATTAGACTTGCTACGTTTTTGGGTACAATCGAAGAAATATTTCTCATGACTATTGTACTTTTACGATTTTTTTCTACTTTTAGTGCAATATTTTCGTGACATTTGGGACGATTCTGACCAAACGGGTGGGGCTACTACGTTAATATTTTACATGGACATTAAGATCATAGTGATGTAGGCCTATTGCTTTTTGAAAGAAAAAGTTGAAAAAGTTAGCCAGAATCCATAGAAAAATGGTTTTAATATGAGTTGTTTGAGGTTTATAATAACAATTAACAAGCAATAAAAGAAACTTGACAACAATCTCCTACTATGCATTCAAAAAGCACTTACAAAGGAAAAGTGGTCCCACGCAAACTAAAAACTTACAAAAAAGCTCATTCATCAACGCGGCGGGACTTAGGCCTAAGCGTTTTCCTATTATTAAATATGAATACTAATACTACAAAATACAACTCTCTCTGGGCTACCACTTTTTTGCTGCAGTGAACTTATTTCCGCTTGAGGGGGAAGGGGTGGGTGTGGGTGAGGGGCTGTCGGCGAGCCACGATCGGGTTGAATCAATCGAGGGTCGAGTGTCTCGTCGCGGCGTCCATTGCGCCTGCTTATCATTTCCTGGAACCGGACTTTTTTACTTGCGCCGCACTCTCAAGGCAAAGGCCAGCCCCCCACCCGACCTGTCTCAGATCTCACTACAGGCTATCTTGGGGGAAAAATTGCCCCAAACATTTTCCGCCTACGGCGGCTGGGGAGACCCCGGGTAGCCCACGCAAGTCCATACAAAACGAAAGTACATGTGTCCCGGTTTTTACTTTAGAATTATGATCACCCTACAACAAAGGTGAAACAGGGTTGCCAACACCAGATTTTATCTATATCTATATACTAGGTACATAGCCTACAAGTCAACAATACAATGTTTACAAACTAGGGAAACGCCAAAGTCGTTGTTAAACGAGTGAGTGAGCCATGTGTATAGTACCGGATATCATTCCACATAGTGGGCTAGATCCAGCCTTAGGTATATGGGAGGAAAGGGGATGTTCCTGGGTACTCAACACGTGGCTCACTCACTCGTTTAACGACTTTGGCATTTCCCTAGTTATTTAAATTGAACATTTAAAATGCAAATCGTGTTCAAAACGTATTAGCATGAAACATTAACAAATTTCCAAGATAAAACAAAATTACCTAATTTCTCATTTAACACCCCTCAAAAATAATATGTGGGTGTAAAAATATAAAAAAAGTTCCAACAAACGGGTATCGAACCCCAACCCTCCGTGTGGTAGGCTAATTGCTTACCAGTATGCCATGCCAGCCACGTAGAACTTGGCCCGCTAGCTGCTACTAAACAAATGCTATCGATATTTAAAAAATCATATTTTTATTTATTGTAGGATTAAATCGCAATGGATCTAGCTGATTTTGTTAACAGTATCTCAGTAAACTCGTACCGGATGTCTGTTTAAAATTTCAGAGCAATCTGTTCAGCGGTTCGGTTGATTTTTGATGGACAGACACACAGAATCACAGAACAAGAGCCATTTGAGTTGAATGGAGACACTCGGTCCCTCCACTCCCTCGTTTAAATAATGTAGGTACCGGTACCATAGAAGACCTAACTATATGCTCCAAACAAGAATTAGGCCTTGCAAAATAGTTATTTTAAGCTGCATGCTTTACATTTCACAGTAGGCCTTTTATTATTTACCTTCCATATACCGCTTGGGCCTATGTATTACTCTTTAGCACTGATCCATGATCAGTGAATAATTTAGATTGACACTACTTTTAGTTCATTACCACGCCTATGCAGCATGAAATTAAATCCGTATTTAGAGTCTACCCACTCAGTCACATAACTGATTTTCAGTGGGGGACAGTAAACCAAAGTGAAAGCCAGGTCCCGATGCAATCGACGAGTGAGTGATACCAAAGATCAATATTTTTTAATAGGAATTATAGCAATCAGTGGTATGGGTGGTGCGAACACCCGCGGATCAACGCCAGAATCAACAAGGCCGATTCAGAACAACTTTAAATTTATTATGTGCTTTGTTGCTAGGATGGCTCAAAAGTCACCGTTTACAAATTCCTAAGACAAGAACTGATGGACTTAAGTCCAAATCAGAAGTTAAAAAACTTCTGACTTTAGCGGGAATTGAACCCCAAACCTTTTGCATTGGAAGCAGGTAGGCTAACCACAAGACCAACGAGCCACATTTACTGATTACTGATTGTTATTATGTGATACCTTCATACATTAAGAGGACACCGGCAATACAGAACTTTCGTTGGTTGTCTGTCAAATCCACAATTCTTTACAAAGGCCTAATCAAACAATTTTTTTTGCGTAATGTCAAGAAAGAACCAATTGATGATTCTATCATATTCAATTTCCCCCCCCCCCCGATTTTTTACCAAGGCGTATTAAAAAAAATACAGTTTTCTACCTTCTCTTATAAAACTGTTTTTTTGTAGATTTGTATCTCTAAAACTACACTTTCTAGAATGGACCGCGTTTGGTGTTCGGCGGGCTAGTCTATACCACTTGCCCCTGCAGATAAAATGTAGCACCAGAACCCTCGGCCACGAGAGGCGGAGCTAGGTAGTGACGCGGCGAACATTCAAACGTTGCCCGTGTAGGCTCTGACCATCGTATCGTATGCTCTGACCTTGGAACTTGTGTGTTTGTTGCTTGTTCACTTACAGTTGTGTTGAAAAAGCATGTTATCGATACGTCATCTAAAGTCGGTGTCAAGGGAAGGTTGCGCCGAGGCAGGTAAACTTCTCCGCCGCGCTCTTCCCCCACCATGCGGCTCGGCTACTCGACAGGAGTGAACGACTATTGACATTCCACAGAGATGGCCCGTCAAGATAATGGTAATTGGCTACATAAGAAACTTAAAAACTCGCATTTTTGTTGTTTTGTAACTTTTATCGAATTATTTGGATTATTGAAGAAAAACTAACATACCCTCGTTTTTGAATCACAAAAAAACACCAGAAATTAAGCTATGTAAACACATGTAAATTAAACACAATATAGTTTTTAGCTTTGGTGATAAGATTATGTAATAATCTATGTCGAAATAGTGAGTGAGTGAGTGAGTGAGTGAGTGAGTGAGTGAGTGAGTGAGTGAGTGAGTGAGTGAGTGAGTGAGTGAGTGAGTGAGTGAGTGAGTGA
The DNA here is from genome assembly GCA_024449915.1 of Sweltsa coloradensis. Classification (NCBI taxonomy): domain Eukaryota; kingdom Metazoa; phylum Arthropoda; class Insecta; order Plecoptera; family Chloroperlidae; genus Sweltsa; species Sweltsa coloradensis. The sequence continues at coordinate 283,344 of JAMZAV010000273.1, forward strand.
GTGCGTGCGTGAGTGAGTGAGTGAGTGAGTGAGTGAGTGAGTGAGTGAGTGAGTGAGTGAGTGAGTGAGTGAGTGAGTGAGTGAGTGGCAGAGTTGTGTTAAATGTTTGATAACAATGACGGTGTTAACGTAATAAAACACTGATAGTGAATTAAAATGCATACAACGATTTTGTAAATAATTAAGGCATTAATACCATAAACAACATAAACAATAGGTGCCTTGTGCTTCCCACCATGCGGCTCGGCTACTCAACAGGAGTGAACGACTATTGACATTCCACAGAGAAGGGACGTCAAGATAATGGTAATTGGCAATACATAAGAAATTAAAAACTCACATTTTTGTTGTTTTGTAACTGTTATCGAATTATTTGAAATATTGAAGAAAAAAGCATACATTCGTTTTTGAACCACAAAAATCACCCAGAAATTAACTCGTCCATGTTATTCATTCCATTTCGTTCCTGCCACTCACTCACTTTCGACATAGATTATTACATAATCTTATCACCAAAGCTAAAAACTATATTGTGTTTAATTTACATGTGTTTACATAGCTTAATTTCTGGTGTTTTTTTGTGATTCAAAAACGAGGGTATGTTAGTTTTTCTTCAATAATCCAAATAACTTGATAAAAGATACAAAACAACAAAAATGCGAGTTTTTAAGTTTCTTAAGTAGCCAATTACCATTATCTTGACGGGCCATCTCTGTGGAATGTCAATAGTCGTTCACTCCTGTCGAGTAGCCGAGCCGCATGGTGGGGGAAGAGCGCGGCGGAGAAGTTTACCTGCCTCGGCGCAACCTTCCCTAGACACCGACTTTAGCTCACACAAGGTTTTCATTATTTCAATCATGTTTACTGTACTTATTGTGTGTGTGTTGTGTTTATTTTTGTTGTTTGACACAGGTTAAAAAATACCTAATTGTATTTCTATAGTTTGTTTAATTAAGCATGATTACTCTAAGTGACACATAAGTCAAAAGATTTCCCTCGCACATAATCTGAATCTGATACCTTACAATACCAGACTTCTGACAGTTATGCCTATTTTTGGATTCTGTTGTTTCACTTGGTACTTAGGTTCTCTGTTTTGGAACAGAAAGCAAACTAGATTTCATAATTTGTCCCTCTTTAGGCTCCTAACCACTAAGCAAGCTATTTTTTCGACGATATTAATTGCAAACATATTGTCTGAAACTCCATTGTATTGTACATTGTATTGTGTCAAGTACCGCAAATGCTCTAGAAGCTTAAAAATACTTTTTCGCAAGGATTCCCGCTGTACAGTTCACATCAGGTTCACCCGGTGTGACCCTCTTTAGGTTACCTACTAAGTTATTAGAGTGATTGTTAAGCAAATGTCCATTATTAGAAGACTCAAACTTTGCATTCACATTAACTACCGAAGAAAACCTCGTAACAATGTTCATTTAGGATTGCTGGTAGCGGGGTTTGAACCCGTGACCTCCCGAATCGGGTCTCACGCTACGCATGAGCTATCTTTGTCGGTGTGCCAAGCTTTGAACCTGCACCTATCCCCGAAGCCTGAAGATGTGACTTGAGCAAATGATGAAAATGATTTTGAGTAATTTTAATTTTAATATTTCACCCTGGGAATCTGTTATAGCATTGAGTATAGAACATGTTAGGGTGCACCCCTCTTCAGGTGTACTAGGTATGTTGCTGCGGACAGGACAACTAGAAAGAAGGGATGTCCGAGGGCTGTTTAAGGGGACCAATCTCTTCCATTCGCATTAACGACTGAGGAAAACCTCAGAAAATACCTTAAGTCAGGATTTCTGATCACGACGTGATTCGAACCCGGGAAGCGCTTAGCGCTCGAGCCAACACTGTCGGTATTTCCACCTTCGAAGATACTGATGGCAATAACGAGTGCCTATTGTTGCTAACGATTTTATGTTTGTGTGGGAAAATAACACGCATTCAACAATTGAAATAGCAACTAGATGAAACCACAGTAAATAGATAGGCCTTTCAGTAGCGCAACTCGCATGCTTGGCCTGTAGAACGGCTTGCTGCAATACTGGCGAGAAGCGACTGCCGCGCGCCACGCGGCAACTATGTTGAAACATGCATTGGGAAGCGTGAATATCAAGGCTATCATTGTCCTCATAACAGGAAGACGTGATCACATTTGCGGAAGCATTTCATTTAGTATTTGACTTGTTTATATAACTACTAATTATTGTTTTTATTATTATTGAAATTACAGTCCAATATTGCAATCGTGATAACAACTACGGACCGTAACAATTATTTTAGGATGGTGGATGGTGATTCTGAAATTAGTCATTTCACAAATGTCTTTATACTTATAACCCTACTTTATACTTATAACCCTACTTTATTTTGTACTGTTTTCATGGTGAATAATGTTATTTAAAATCTGATATGCAATGTACATGATTAACCTTCATTAATAGGTCAAAATGATAAAATTTAAAATATTTTACTTAAGTTATTAACTGAAAAGCTCTCTAGCATTCATTGTTCAATTACCTTTTGGATAGAGCTAAACCTGCTACTTCCATTAAAAAACTTAAAATAAAAAACTAATGTGAACAGAATACAAAGTAGATAACATTATAATAAACACATGTTTAAAAACTTGACACTGGTTATAGGCCTATTTTATTTTTATATTTGAACGATATTTCAAAGCTACTCCAGCTTTTTCTTCAGGTTCTTGTTATAATTCTTCTGTCTACAGCCATAGCAACTTCTTTATTTAATATTGTATTCCAAAGCACTGGTAAATCATAGCTTGGTTGACTGATTGAATTTAAATTATTATTTATTACAGCGGCTTCTTTGATTTTCCTCTTTAACATATCTTCCTCTTTTAAAATAATCTTGGTTTCATGCCATTTTATAGAATGATGTTCTCGACTTTCATAATGTTTAGCTAGCAATGAAATGGCTGATAATTTCTTGTTACATTATTTTTGTGTTCTTGCGTACGAATGTTTAATGGTCTCTTTGATTCTCCAAAATAGGTCTTACCACAATCGCACGGAATGGCATAAACTGAATTTTTTGAATTTTGACACTCATTAAAAGGTTTATTTGTAGTTAATATGCTCGATAAAGTATAAGATGATTTGAAAGTTGTTCTAATATTAAATTTATTTGGACGTCTTCGTAGATTTTCGGAATATCCAGGAATGTATTGGAGACAAAGGGTTTTTAATGGTTTTTTTATCCCTGACCATATCCTGTTGTTTATTAACAAGAGCGTTGATACTTTTGTTAATCACCGTCTGTGGATATTTATTGCGAGTGAAAACATTTGAGATGTGCGAGAGTTCTTCCTTCAGACTCTGTGGATTAGAGCAGATGTTGTTGGCTCTAGCTGCAAGACATTTCACAATTCCTTGTTTGGTATGTAATGGATGATTAGATTCGAAATCCAAATATTGTGACGTGTTTGTAGGTTTACGGTATACAGATGTTGTTAGTTTATTGTCTGATTTGGTTACTAGAACGTCATGAAATGGTAATGAATTATTCTTTTCAATTTCCATTGTAAATTTTATATGACTGCACTGCCAGTTAAACACTTCTAGTAAACCTTCTAGCTCTTGGATGGAATATGGCCAAATTGCATAGATATCATCCACATTACGTCGATAAAACAGTGGAACCAGAGGTGCATCTGATAAAGCTTTCGTTTCTAAATCATGCATGAAGATGTCAGCTAGAATAGGAGACAAAGAAGAACCCATAGCCAATCCTTCTTGTTGTTTATAGAAATCTGATCCCCATTGAAAGTAACAATTGTTAACAGTTAACACAAAGAGATAGTAGTTCCATTATGCTGTTGACCGGGAGTGCTGAACGATCAATCAAAGTTCGGTCATTTTCAAGAAGTTTCCTTGCTAACACTAGTGTTTCTGGTATCGGTACACTAGGAAACAAATTTATAACATCAAAACTGACTAAAATGTCCGACGGATTAATTTTTATAAATCGAATGTCATTGATAAAATCCTGAGTGTTAACAATGAACCATACCTCTTCCTGAGAATGGCTTTAATATGTTAAGCAAGAACTTAGAGAGTCTGTCACATGGAGAGTTCCTGGAACTTACAATAGGTCTTATAGAGTTTCCTGGCTTATGTATTTTTGCTGGAGACTTTACATTGGAGCTGGAGTAGCTTTGAAATATCGTTCAATATCTGGAAACGCTTAGTCAGCCGCGTTGTTGATAGCGTAATTGGTGATGAGCTGCCATGTTTATGCGGATTTCTGTGTTCTGAAAATCATACAGTCTAAGATTTTTAAATAATCGTTAAATTAAACTAATAAAACTTAAGTCTGTAGTTTTTTATAACGTAATTTATTACAAGCAAATTCGTAATTGCGATTTTCATAAAAATAATTACATTGCTAAAATTTAGATATATAAATATATTAAATTAATCGAAAAAATTACATATAACATTATGTTACAATCAAACGTAATTTTAAAAAATCGAAAAAATCGTATAATTGCGATTTTCATGGAAAATTATTTTTGATTGCGCTCAAATTTCACACAAATATATAGATTCATAAAATTAAGGTTCTGTGAAAAAATCATTACAATCGGATAAAGCATGTAGGTGTTATAAGTCGAAGGAAATTTTTAAAAATAAAAAAAAATCGTAAAATTGCGATTTTCATGAAAAATAATTTTTCGATTGCGCTCAAAAACGTGGCAGTTCTTAGTTCAGAGATTTCAAAGGTCTCCAGAAAATTTCATCGCAATTGGAGTATCGGTTTAGCCGGAATCATGTTAACAGACACACAAAAATACAAACAGAAAAAAAGAAAAAAAAAGAAAAACATTCCGGATTTTTTTCTCCAGTGTAGTGAAATGGAATCTTCGCTTTGCTCGCTACGCTCATCCAAAAAATAAAATATAACCTGTGTCAAGTTTTAAAAATGGGTTTATTGTAATATATCCAGGTTAATAAGTAGTGCGTTGTGTAAAGATAACATTATGTTTTGTTTCATTAGTACAATGAAATAGAATCAAATTGATTTAAAATATTGTCTTAAATTGTTCGAACTTGAACAAAGGCAACTAATACTAACATCCCAAACTTACAATCTTAAGGTATTTTCGATTCTTTCTAGTTTGCTGGGCAAACTTTCTGTTTGCAAATTTAATAGTGTAGTAAGTTCTAATTTTAACGAAGTATTTAATTACTTCTGTTTTCATTATTGGACAACAACCCTTGGGAAAATGATTACTTACTTAGGGTAGACTCAAATAGTACACTACTAACATTCGGCCAAAATGATATGCTTTTAAACGATGATGAGAAAATAAATTAACATTTTTCCAAGTAGTATTTAATAAACTCATCCGTGCTCATGTGTAGACCTGAGAACTCTTTGACATCGTTGTTGTTAGCTTTAAAGTACATGTGTAGTTTTTTTAGCATCGTCATATACAGGGTTTTCAGCAGTGAGAATGTTACGGCACACCTGACAATTGTGTCGACTTTTAATACACTTTTTGTAACAAACCCAAAAACATACACCATTCTATAGGTCTCAGCTGCATCTGTCTCTGAAACTTCATTTGTCAACATTTCTTCGTCAGCCTGGTCCACTGGAATATTGTTGTCAGTTCTTTTAGCAAGTAAGCCTAAATAATTAGTTTGGGACAAAGCACTGATATCGGTGAACAGTTTTTCCCAATCGACACGTTGCGAGTTACTGCTATTTGAAGCACGTAACAACCGGTTAACTGATGCATGTTCAAATGAATTTTTAAACATCTTTACAGATGGATTTTGGCAGTGTCCGCCTTTTTGGCAAATTACCGAAAAAAGTTCTCCAAACAATCTTGGCTTAATTTATTCGTAAGAAGGAACTTAAAACCTTGCTCAGTCTTTAAATTATCCCTTAGTAAAATGAGCGCCCGCATGGTCATTAGTCAGCCTTTTATACATGTTATCGCGACGTTACGTCAACTCTCTTTTTTAGATTTTTTTAGATTGCCGGACATCCTTGATATTGTGAACACATTTCCAAGATGATATCCACTTATTGGTATCTTCTAAAAAATAAACGTGCTATGTTGTCTCTGATATAGCGCAGGCTCTTTTTTTGGCAGTAAATCTGCATCGACTATTAAATGTGTCAAACAAGTGATCCATCTGATCACAGAAATGTGCTGTGTGGATTGCCTGACTGGAGAGGATACCAGCACTCAGAAAGGTTTCTGTACCGGCAGCCACAGAATGACTCAGCACCTGTGCTGCTCGTTTCACCTTCATACTGCCGAAAGGGGGGATTTCTATCTGGTGCTGGGTTAACCTAGGGGCCAATCTAAATTTTCTGCGTTTGTCGATGTTATAAAAGTTAGCAATGTGTTCCCACTTTACTGTCCCTTTACTATGGATAATATCGTATTTATACAAGTTATTTCGAACACTTTTTAACAAGTGAGGGAGGGACGTTGTACATAACAAAAATCTTCCTATTGTTGTGAACAAAATATGGTTTGTCAACTGAAACATGATTTTCTTTGTTAAGCTTTATAAAATTAGAACCTTGATCACTGATTACTACTTAAATTTTTATGGTAATATCTTCCAATCCAACATGTCTTATCACATTTTTCATAATTTTTTGCTTCGTGGGAGAAAAAATATGCCAGGGGTTGCTTCCAATCAGTAGTGATACTGCTTGCCATGACAACAAATGCATTGTTTGCTATAGCATTGGTTCTCTGCCCACCACCATAATCAGTGAAGCCCAGCACTTCATCGCTAGATATATCGTAGTGGACAATGGCCATAAGAGACATTTCATCCATTGTCAAGGCACACAATAACACTTGTTCTTTGAACCCATCTGTTTTCTCCTTCAGAAGTTCCATTATATATTTATTTATCCCAGTTTTGAAAGTAACCCCACTAACCCACTATTCTAAAGTTCTTATGGATGGTAACTTGAAATGTTCTGACAGGAAATTGTACCCCTGTGTAGTGTGTACTTCTGAACAACAAAGACAAGGCAAACAACTTATCTTCATTAGTCCATCGATATCCTTTCGGATTACGCCCTGCCATTTCTAATTGAGCCACAAAAAAACTGAGTTGTTCATTTGTTAGGTATTTTGCAGCTATCTTTATTATATCTAGGTGCCCGTTAGGGCGCCGCAGCCAAGCCGCGGTGCGCTACACACTCAAGCACCTTATACACCAAGCAGAGTTGGGGTGATTTCGAGGTGTTACCCAGCCGTCATGTAACGTGATGTGAACTTGAAAACTATCACAATCGAGGGGATTTAGGTACCTGACAACACATGCCAAATTTTATTGGGGTACGACCATTCCTTCTTGGTGAAAAAATGGCTTGAAACATGCTCAAAATCACTTTAAGGATGTTAGCTACTGCTACTGCTACTGCTACTGCTACTGCTACTGCTTACATCTAATTCGTCAGTTTCAATCGGCCCGCGATTCTGACCAGACGGGTGGGGCTACAATGTTCATATTTTACATGGACATTAAGGTTATAGTAATATAGTCTCTTTTGAAAAACAAAGTTGAAAAAGTTTGCTGGAAGGCTTCCAAAAAAAGGTTTTAAATAAGCCTTAAACACTAGGCATACAATCAACAAGTAACCATAGTTACTTGACACTTGTTGACGGTATAAGCAGAGTTAGGCGGGAAAGTGCGATACGTAAACAAATGGAGGACATTTTAAATTTTGCTTCTATGTGTGAAATGAGAAAAGTTGTCATTATACTCTCATAAAACAAATCAGAAACCGTCCCTGACCTAGGCCCAGATGTAGAAAATTATTTATAATACAACAGTGTAGGTCTAAAGTTCCATTAGGCTATAGGACTAGATAAAATTATTACTTACATTACATGTTTGACAAGCCTAGCCAACCCTATGCCAGCCCAACATTGTTCTGACATACCTTCCTCACAAATAACTTGTTTTGATTACTAAAAGCCTAATGCAGATAAACAATAGTATGATTGTCCACCTAGGCTATACAAAAATGATCGGAAATAATACACATATTCTTTTCTTTTTAGCCATGTTGAGCCATGATCAAAGTCAGCGTGCTGCTACACACAATGTCGAAGCAAGGTGTCGAATATGAGCTTGCTCATCTGTTTGTTTACATAATTGCAACAATCAAATCATTTGATGCAACTCGTCTTTCGATTGGCCCGCGTTTATGAAGGCACAGCTGCCATCTAAAATAAATATAGAACGTTTTCGAGCTCTTTGCTATACGCAAATCTTTTTAAAGTGTCTGGATTTCGTGAACCTCACCCCACGTGAATAACAGCAATACTCTTTCAACTCACAACCCATGACGTTTTCCACGATACCGTTCAAGAATACCAATTCCTTCAAAAACGAAAACGACTTCGTTTTCAAATTGCGTTTTCAACTCACCTCCCACGAACTCAAGAATTGGGGTCCAGTCCTTATACCGTCGTTATACCATGGTTATACCACCTATACCCAGGATGTACATGAATCCGGGTCTAGATATTTTACATCCTATTGTTATTGCTAATACCATAGAAATTAAATCAACTTTGATAAAATTATTATATTTTAACAAATAATTTTACAATGGAACTTGAAAAAGTAATGAGATCACACACATAACAAAAACTTGTAGAAATACAGCCAAACCTTACACACTCAAAAGAAATGAGATCTAAAAAAAGGGCCAAGCTCATCTACCCTTCCACATTTGCGCATTCTTAATTCATAAACGTACAGTGTCCCATAACAGCATCCTCGAAAAGCTTGGCAAAATAAAATTTGCATGTTATTACGTTTAAATTAATTAGAAAAAAGAACTTGGTTGAACTATTACGTTTAAATTAATAATCGCAAATTCTATTTTGCCAAGCTTTTCGAGGATGCTGTTATGGGACACTGTACGTTTATGAATTAAGAATGCGCAAATGTGGAAGGGTAGATGAGCTTGGCCCTTTTTTTAATCTCATTTCTTTTGAGTGTGTAAGGTTTGGCTGTATTTCTACAAGTTTTTGTTATGTGTGTTGTTGAATACTAGGAAGCTTCGCAAACGCTTTTTCAGGCGCGTTGTTGGATGAGCATATGATATTTTAAACAAAAAAAGTGTAGAATAGTGATTTTCATGAGAAATTATTTTTCGATTGCGCTCAAATTTTACACAAATATATAAATTCATAAAATTGAGGTTCTATGAAAATATCATTACAATCGGATAAAGCATGAAGATGTTATGTCGAAGAATTTTTTTTTAAACAAAAAAAGCGTAAAATTGCGATTTTCATAAGAAATTATTTTTCGATTGCGCTCAAATTTCACACCAATATATTAATTCGTAAAATTAAGGTTCTGTGAAAAAATCATTACAATCGGATAAAACATGTAGGCCTAGGTATTATAAGTCGAAGAATGTTTTAAAAATAAAAAAGAATCGTAAAATTGCGAATTTCATAAGAAATAATTTTTCGATTACGCTCAAATTTTACACGAATATATAAATTCATGAAATTAAGGTTTTGTGAAAAAATCATAACAATCGGATAAAGCATATACCGTAGGTGTTATAAGTCGAAGAAATTAAAAAAAAATAAAAAAAATCGTAAAATTGCGATTTTAGTGAGAAATAATTTTTCGATTGTGCTAAAAAACGTGGCAGTTGTAAGTTCAGAGATTTAGAAGGCCTCCATAAAATTTTATCGCAATTGGAGTATCGTTTTAGCCGGAATCGTGTGGACAAACACACAAATACAAAAAAAACGAAAAAAAAACAACATTCCGGATTTTTTTCTCCAGTGTAGTGAAATGGAATCTTTGCTACGCTCATCCAATCAACTTTTTTTACTGTTTGAAACCCTACACTTTTTCTTCTATGCATTCATACTCTCTTTTAACGCTGAATTCTGGTTCCTTAATCGTTGAATTTCAATAACCTTCAACCGCAACGCTATAATGGATCATGAGTCAAGTCAGAATTAGGAATTTGGCAAAATGTTCTTTTTTTACATCTATTGATAGACACACAAACACATTGTTTTGTACGTACACATTCCTACAAATAGGTAGGCCTAATAGTTGATAGCATTACTATTTATATTTTTTATTTTCCAGCGAGTATGCCATTGTCAAATTCGTAGAAGAAGGAAATTTTGATATTGTGCCAAGTAGCTACTAGCTACCCAGGCTTGATTAGTCAGAAGAGACCACTGAAGACGACAAGTGCTGGTGGCTGATGGCCAAGTGCACACAGATAATGTGAAAAGAGGCAATGCTGTCAAAGGCCATCCTGAAGGAAGATTGGGTGCAAACAAGGTGACCATCGTCCATCTCGGTGGTAAGTTCAAAATTATTTTAAGTAGGCATCTTCGTACATGCGATTTACAGTCGAGTTTTAAGTGTTATTGGTATATTGAACACAACCTAATTGTAAGCTACTAGGCCGCTTCGCAAACGCTTTTTTTGGACGCGTTGATGGATGATTTTTAAAAAAAAATTTCTGTCCAATGATTACGTCAGAATTGGCCAAATATCACGAAAATATTGTATTAAAAATCGGGTAAAAAATTGTAAAAGTACGTTTTCTATGAGAAATATTTCTTACAAATGTCTCTAAAATCATAACATATTATATAATTTCAGTGATTTTAAATGTTCCATTGATAAAGTTTCATCAAGATCGGAGTACCGGTAGCCGTTTGCCCGGTCGCGGGCCAAATATCACGAAAATATCTCTTTAAAAAAAATCTTGAAAGTATGATAATCATAAGAAATATTTGATCGATTGTACCCAAAAACGTGGCAAGTCTAAGATCACAGATATATCCAAGGTCCCCTCCAATTTTCATCAAGATCGCATATGCCGTTTGCTCGGTAAAGCACGAACAAACAGACAGAAAAATCAATATAAAAACAAACAAAAAAAAGCACCCGAGCTAAATTTTTTGGAGGGTCAGTGAAATTGAAGTCTTCTCTTCACTCATCCAATAAGACAGGCAATATACCTTCTTGTATATGGCACTCAATCCTTTCAAAAACAAAATTAGTTTCCTGAGAAGTGGATATCAAGAACTTTGCAATTATAGGCCTAGATAATATGTTGACTCTGACTTGACACTAATAGGCCTACAATAATATGGGGTTGCTATTACAAGTTTACGTAGAAGGTGGAGTTTGTGCAGCACCTGCATGTATCAGATCAGTTTTAATAATAATCAAAAAACCTAGGCCTATAAATGTTTTCAATGTTTCAAAATATATTCATAAAAATATTCGGATTCTTATCAACCTCTCGGCCCTACACCTCTCCGCGGCTGGCACGGCGATGTGCGTGTTGGTTCTCGGTCTCTCATTGACTCGCTTTGTTTTAGGCAGCCGCAGACATGGTATGAAACATGAAACCGTAATAAAGGGTAAATAGTGAACAAAAAAGCTCATCCATCGACGCAACTGGAAAAGCGTTTGCGAAGCGGCCTAGTTTATTTCCCACTACAACAACTACTTTGAACACACTTCTGCCTGTTTCTACATAGTGCATGTATAAATAATTATCTTGTGCTAGTAAATTATTCCAATAGTTACATTTGATTTATTCACAAATAATGATAGGCAGTGCTACCATGGTGGTGCAAATGGTAGGCCCTATATTGCCGTTTCCTGCTTCTGAATGGGAGATTTCAACTTTAAAGGCATTAAATCACATTGGATGAAGTATTTTTTTAATACAAGAAGATGTAATAAAAATAAGAATGCCGGAAATTGTGGCAACCTTGGATGAGGCCTACATCCTTCTATAATGGTTTGTTTTGACCTGGCCTGGGGGCATGTGACGTTGGTGGATGCCTGCTGAGCTGACCGAGCCGGCCGGGCGAGGCTAGACACTCGGTTAGAACACGTGTTGAATTAGTAAGGGGTTGACATTCTGTGTGGTTTGAGCGTTCGCAGATTTATTCTAGCACAGTGACAGCTCAACAAGTGTTTTATGTACTAATTTAATTAATGTGATAAGTGAATAGCATTACAAGGTTTGTCAAGATATGTGAACAGTACGGATGGCTGAGTGATTACAGTTCACAAACATAGTTGCAGTGTGGATTTTGTCTTCTTTAGGTTCCGTTCTAGTTGTTTTTTTAAAAGTTAGTGATAATTGTATCATACAAAGAGAGAGAAGGGAGCTAATCCTAACATCCTGTTCTTAGAACAAACACCTTTCAACTGACCCGTCCCATGCCCGATGGTATTGAATGGGCGGGCAGTGAAGCGGCCGCATTCAGTCGAGTCGATCGGTAGCGAAGCTCGCTAGGAATCCAACTACGTCACGAGTGGTGACGTCATGCACTGTACAATTTCCACAATATTGGTCGTCCCATGTTTAAATATTGACCCATTTTTAATTTTTTTTCCCTAAATTAAAAAAGGTCCCAGAAGGACGAAACGCGTCGTGGATTAAGGTAACAAACAACTTTAAATTAGCTGCAGTTGTCATCAGCAGGTGAAATGTTTTTTTGCTCCCAGCCCTTCAGACTGGGCTTTATGTTCTCTATGCTTTCCCAACCTGTCAACCCTTCTCCAATCTATACTAAAATAAATTTAGGTTTAACATAAGTAGTGATCGAAAATTTCATGAAATATATTTTTTTGAAACTTTCATGAAATGAAATATTTCATGAAATATTGAAATATTGTGAAATATTGATATTTTATAAATGAATGATAATTTACATGTTTAAAAATATTATTGAGTAATCATATTATGTATTTTTTTTTATTTACCAACAATGAAAGTTGACAATAGTAGTACTTAAGGGTGTAGTATAGGGCCTACATATAGTCAGTACTTCTAGTACCGAGTAGGCCTACGTAGTAGAACTAGAAGCATACGCCCCAACTCCCTACGCAAAAGGCATTATGCAGATGCTGGTAGATGGGTGGATGGTGGTTGTTTATCCCTTTATAGGACAGTATTTAGCAACCCAAAATTTTGCTTTCTACTTCAGCAATTTAAATTTTGTGATTTTTTAAAAGAATTTTAGATTTTTTTTCCTTGATGTTTTAGGAACAAAATGCTGATTTTGAATTCCAAATTGACATCAAAAATGAAAAAAAATCAAAATTTGATTTGATTTTAAAAAATTTGATTTTTTAGGGCCTAAATTTTCCATTTTTTTTTTTTTTTTTTACATGTTCAAATTGAATCTACTACAGGCAAGCGAAATGTCCGGGACATCTCGGAAATTTGAAGTTTTCTGTGTTTTTATACACAATTTTATTTTTGAACCATTATAAAAATCCTTGTTATCATTGTAATTTAGTGGGAAAAAATTCTATTAATTCAGAACAAAATAAAGCAGCTTTTTACCCAGGCTAAAAGTATGCAGAACTGGCCAATTTAATGGTGTAGATTTTGAAATGTGGTACGGTACATATGTGTACTACCAATAACCAATAAAGGGTTGCTATCTATCCTGATGTAGGCCTATTAAATGAGTTGAGTTGCTTGTAAGACTCAGTTGCCTTGCTCCCTCGCATAACAACCGACAACCATGAATAAAAATTATAAAGAACTGAATGTAATATATATATAGGCCTACAAGGCCTAGGCCCCATGTAAACAAAAAATAATTATAGTTAGTAGGTAGTAGTAGGCCCTACTGTAGTACAATGGTGATTCTAGTCTGTCACTGTGCACATGCATCCGCATCTGTATCGGACATCGGAAATAAACAAGCACAATTCTGAGTGATCTGACTTGACGTGAGTCCGAAGACATCACAACTTCCACTTCTATTTAGCATCATTTTGGCATTATTTACAGCTTTCGTAGTAGGTAGCTCTTTCCGACCAATTCACAATCATTTTTTGTACCGAGTAATAGGCAGGATTGCAAACTTCTTCTTTATATAATGTTGTGGCCTTCATCTATGATGCAGTATTGATGCAAGCCAGCACATAGTATCAAAGTGTGCTAGGCATGGATCAAAATACAATTTTAAACTAAACACAACATAATTGTTAAATAATATTTATAAAAATGAATCTTTCAACTTTTTGTGAAATATTTCAATGGTACGTGAAATATTTCACGTTGAAACTTTCAAATTGAAATATTTCAAGTGAAATATTTCACTCTTCGATCACTAAACATAAGTAAGCAACATTTCAATGTGAGAATATGGCTTTAAAAATAATATTATAATACAGCAGTAGTATTTAAAAACATGAAATGCAACTTTTTATACCCGTTAATCGTTACACCAGTACTCGAAAATTATTTGTAGGCCTACTAAAACATGGTGTGCAAAGACCTAAGAAAAATGAAACAAAGGTAATTATAATAATGGTTTAATCACATCTAAGTGCAATATATTTTCTGTGGTTAAATAAAGATAATACTAACAATAATAACTTTATTCACCTTGACTGGTACAGTACACAAGTATAACTCTTTGCAGAGAAAGTGAATAGCCTAGCCTATGGTTAAGAGTAATAAAATACAGTGTTAATTTAAAAGTAGGGGCTAGATGACTATTATTAGTACTAGATCTAGGTGTAAATTTACCAAACATGTAGTTTTATGCGTACAGTACTTACGGTACTTAACTTAAAAGTACAGTACGGTAACCGTTACATCAACTGAAAGAGCCGCCATTTTTTTCAAAACAATTCATTGTTTATTTCCAACAGCGTAGGCATAAGCGAACCCAAAGCTTTTGCAGTGAAGTTTGAATTAGCTGTATTTGAATTAACGATTGTTTACTGTATTGTTTCAGGTAGGTACCTATGAAAGGGCTGAAAATTGCTTTAAAGCGTTGAGTTTGGGGGAAAAAGTGAACCTCCACTCTAGTGAGAGCGAGGCAGGCTACAGAAGACGCCAGTAGGCAGGTGAGCAAGAAAGTTGCTGTGAAACCTAGGTTTACAAATGCTATATGGGGAACTATTAGCAAGTTTCGAAAGCCTCTCCCAAAAGCTAAACATCCATCTCGCTTCTCGACACCTGCTGTGTCCACACTAGGTTCAACAAGTACAATAACTACTACACCCAGACGAGTAGGCCTAGTTCCTACTGCTGTTACAGCTGGGGCTGCACCATGTGGAGGTTGCCACAGGAGTGCTGTTTAGTAGCCTTCTAATAAATGACTACCAATAATAGGCCATAGGCCAAACATTATTTGAAATACTATAATTTGGAATAGGAACTTGCCTGCTGGTACATAAATGTTCCTAATACTTATGAAAGTAGGTAAGCCTACATGCAATAAGCCTAAAAATGTTAAGGAATGTTAATTTACATTTTTTTATTGTTTATTTGTTCATTGTGTTATTTGTTCAAATACACGATTAAAAATAATAAAAACAATCATAATTACAATAATCATGATTAGAAGATCAGCGTGAGGCTTTGAACATAGTTAAATATAGTCATCAAACTAAGATGGGCAGGTTTCTTGTCCTGGACTGCATCTTCGCAGGGATCTTGCAGTCCGTCAAATCGTCGTGATTTTTGGACGATACCCTTGGAGACATATTTTTATTCCGGTTAGCGTTTTCTTCCTTATTGCCCAGACTTGTATTGGGTTAATTATTGATGGGGAATTTTCCAACATTTTTCACGTGGTTCACCACCTGAGTCCTTTCCGGTAGAACGAACTTTGAGCTGTGGTTTCCATTATCAAGGCTAGATGTTCTTCGATCATCGGGATCTGTCTCGCCCGCACAGTCGCCTTCCTTCTGCTCCAAAAACACTCCTCCGGAACGACATTTGGTTTCGAAATGACTCGCCTGTCGTCTCCGAGACCGGGGGTGCATGCTGGCTAGCGTATGCCCACGTCATTGCAGTACTGCTGGTGAAAAACTGCTCATCTTACTTGGCGAGTTCTTGCGAGGTGGTGAAGTAGCCTCAAAGTTTTCTTCTTTGATGTTGGTCAAACTGTCGTCCTGATCTGATTCCGCGCTGTTACGGAGAGATTCCTGCAGTCGTAAGTTATCGTATAGTCCCGTCAGCTCGGCGTGATTCAATGACGTGGGACCAGGGGACCGTCTCCTGGGCGGCGACACTTTTATTGTTCCGAAGATGTTTTCTCCAATCGACGAGAATGTGACAGGCCTATCAATGATGTGATGATATTCAGAATACCTCGTCCCCACTCACAGTTTTATCACCTTGATTGATGTGATGACACTCTGTTTAGCTCATACGCCACCGACGGACAGTCGTGAAGCGCTGCCACTGGCACTCTCTCGCATGCTCATCTTAGCAAATATCACCATGTACCGGTACGTAAACAGATCATTTTACTATCTTTCTAATTTCAATATTGTCTTATGCCGGACACGTGATCCAAATATATATTTCGAGACCACTTGATAGTTTCGCTGACCATTTTCTTCTTCATTGATGTATAGTGATGTAAAGGGGAAAAGTTTGCAATGAAAAGTTTGCAAAGTTTTCACTTTCATGCAAACTTTTCACCAAGCTTGTGAAAAGTTTCACATTTTTGAAAAGTTGGTAATAATGTACCTAGTTGCTACAGATCTAGGCCTACAGGTCTTGGAATACGATTCGGAATAGCTTTAAAGCCCAAGTAATAACGATACTGGAAATATTGCCACTTATAAGACACTAAATTTTGAGTTTTGAAATGTATATGAAATGAAACTATGTACTGATTAATTAGTAATTACTAATTAGTATATGGATTTGTATACTGTTAGGCTACATAACATTAGACATTGTAGCCTATGCATTTTTTTAAAAGTAGGCATTGGTACTTTTGTATAGGGCCTACTCTATTTCATAATAAAAAGTTCATACTAAAGCAATTATCAACAATCAACATAGAAATTTTGTAATACATCAATGAAATGTCCTGCAATTAATTCTCCTCGTCCTAACAACTATGCTATGATGGTATTTCCTCCTGATTTAGAGGTAAAGGGCCTAACAAAATTATTATCTATGACTTATGGTAGGCCATTATGGCCTACCAATCATGCTGTCAAAATTTTAAGTTGAAACGACGGTGATAAGCGACTAAAACATGAACTTTTCACAGCTTGAAAAGTTTTCAGCAAAGTTTTCACAAATTTGACTTTTCATGAAAATTTACATCACTATTATGTAGCAGATCTCTTCATGGGCGCCGGGAGGTGGGGGGGGGGGCAGGGGGGGGGGCGCTTGCCCCCCCCTGGATCCTGGATTTCAAGAAAAAATCAATTTTAACCGGAGATATGTGTTATTACATATAAATTAATCTATTTGTGAAACCGAAATTCAATTGAAAATTAATATTAATAATATTAATATATGAAATTATCTGATCGGGAGCGGAGTGTTCCAGTTTTTTTTTTCTCTATCAATTAAGAACATTTAATTCTATCATACAGACAGTGACAACACTGTAGTCACTCACTACATTTACCAAGGGTTCTAGTCCGGCTTACACTGGGCCTGTTTCATCTAGTCCGAGGCATATCAACAAAACTAAGTATAAACTAATAAACAAAACTATAACTATACTCATAATCTCCCCATCAAGTTGCAGTGATGTGTTTATCATGCTCTGCTGGCTCGCTTCAAGCGATCATACTCGTTGGTGGTTTTCTAGTTTCGGTATCGACTGCACAAAAATTACATAGTTTTGGTATTTTATTCAGCCCACTAATTTTTTCTAAAACACCAAATGCGTTCTAAAAACCTGATTTTAAAAATTTTCGCCTGCGGCGCTATTGTTCTGCCCCCCAAACCCCCAATATCGATAAATAATAAATATCAATATCAATAAATCAATAATCAATATCGTGTTTGCCCAACGAAAGTACAAATTGTAATCTTTGCCCCTCCTTGCCAAAATTCCTGCTGGCGCCCATGGATCTCTTATACTTATACCTAAGGCGCGCAATAGTCGTTCATTTTCTTGGTCCCATCCCCCAAGACTACCGACTATAAAGGCATCCACTGTGGTAGAGTACCCGTCCGATTCAAATACCTTAGCAGTCTCCCGGTATTTTTCCTCCTTACGTAGTCGTGCTGCAATGAACGCATCTGCGCCATTCTCAAATGGACAAGCAACATCTATGATTCTCACAGTTTTTAAAGTATCATCTTTGATAATGATATCAGGCCGTAGTTTCAGTTCAGTTCAGTTCATGTTTTTTATTTAAGAAATTTAAATACATATTACAAGTTTTAGTATTAGCCCCCAAAGAGACCAGATGGCTCGCAGGAGGGGGCTTTCACAGAGAGGTTATTGTGGGTGATAAGTGATGGTCGAGATCGATGCAAAAATAGCGAAAAACAAATTGAAACATTAAAGGAGAGTAGGCCTAACATAGTAGAGTAGAGTAAGGACAAAATCTGTGATATACATACTTACTACTAAAATGTTATGACAATTTGCCTATGATGGCAACAAGTAATACAGAACAAGAACGTTGTACATGAGTTTGTTGTACCCTATAAATATTAAATAAGATACAGAACTTAATAAAAATAATTAGAAATAAGAATAAAAATAATAGGCTTCATGTAGGGTAGCTATAAATAATACTAAAATGTTATGACAATTTGCCTATGATGGCAACAAGTAATGTAAAGCAAAACCTTGGATCTACGTGAGTTTGTTGTAACCTATATACAAATATTAAGAGTGCGCCGGCAAGGCTCTAGGTTATCTTGAGTAACGTGCAGATAGCGCTGTTTGTCGTCTCGTATCCATGGCAATGCAGACGCTTGTGTGCTTGGAGTGAGGCAGTGACGCAAGCCGGCCCGCGACCTTGGGACGACACATTATGTCGAGACAATATTGAAAATGATTCGGCTAGCGAGCTGGAGAGTGGAGAACGGACTAGCACTTATTTCCTGACGTTTTATTTGTACTGGGTGGGTATTTAGCAGCTATAATAACATTGAGGAATGTTCTATACTCAATGATAATAATGATCAAGAGGCAAGTCAGAATTAGGAATTTAGCAAAATGTTCTTTATATACATCCATTAATACACTCAAACACAACTTTTTGTACTGCATGTACAAAAGCTCAAGTGTGAAGAAAATTTCCGTCCTACCCTTGATTGATTTATTTTTACCCAGGATGTGATTGTGAATGGTATAAAATCAATAGTATTATTTAATATTCCAGACATACCAGGTAAAGAAAATATTAATTTCTATTTCAATAACTATAGTAGACCTAGGCCTACAACTAGTATGGTAATGACGTTTCCTTCGGGAATACTTCATTTCTATAACTGTAACTAAGGCATAGGACGTTTTCGTCCTACCCTTGATGTACTTCTGCCTCTGTTAAAATATGTAATTGCCAATATAAATGCATATTATTTAGCGGCTTTAGAGAAGGCTTTGCTTTCTTGATTTCTTTGCTCGTTTTGATTGTTGTAAGAGTATCTTGGCCACAGATGCTGCAACTTGTGCAAGGACGATGTTATGTACGTGGATTCTTTGATCTCACCGAGCACGAGCCTCTTTGCAAATTGCGCTTCAATAAGCTTGGCAATACCATTCCATATAAAACCTACTAGGAAAACACTTAAGTCCCGCCGCGTTGTTGGATGAGCTTAATTGGTGCATTGAGCTGCCATGTGTTATGCGGATTTTCTGTTGTTTTGTGGAAAAATCATTACTTAGTTGAAGATTTAAAAAAAAAATTAATTTAATTAAATAAAAAAATAACCTTTTTTTAATTAATCGTAATTTTAAAAAAAGAAAAAATCGTAAATTTGCGATTTTTATAAGAAATTATTATTCTATTGCACTCAAATTTAACACGAATAAATTAATTCATAAAATTAAGGTTCTGTGAAAAAATCATTACAATCGGATAAAGCATGTAGGGTGTTATAAGTCAAAGAATTGTTTTAAAAAAGAAAAAACCCGTAAAATTTAGATTTTAACGAGAAATAATTTTCGATCGCGCTTAAATTTCACACGAATATCTTGATTCATAAAATTATGGTTCTGTGAAAAAATCATTTAAATTGGACAAAGCATGTAGGTGTTATAAGTCGAAGAAATTAAAAAAAAAAATAAAAAAAAATCGTAAAATTGCAATTTTCATGAGAAATAATTTTTCGATTGCGCTCAAAAACGTGGCAGTTCTAAGTTCAGAGATTTCGAAGGTCTCCAGAAAATTTCATCGCAATTGGAGTATTAGTTTAGCCGGAACCAAAAATACAAAAAAAAAGAAAAAAAAACATACCGGATTTTTTTCTCCAGTGTAGTGAAATGGAATCTTCGCTTCGCTCGCTACGCTCATCCAACAAATGCATATTTCCGTTGCTTTCATGGGCGTCGGAAGGGGGGAACGGCAAACGGGGCTGAAGCCCCCCCCCCCCTCTACTGGATGTTAGGGAAAATTATAAGTTTTGCACCAGAGTAAATGTTTCATTTTAATTTATTCATAACTTATTTTTAATAACCCAAAACCTATATCAACAACCCAAAATCTGATTAAAAGTGGTGAACAAACTCACTGCGGGGCCATTTGAGGTGTTCTATTCGTTCACGGACCCTCCTCACACCAGGATAAATGTGTTTGAATTAAAAAATTTCATAACCTATTTTATCAAAACAAATTTGGTTAAATATTTTTGAAAAAAACACCCTGCGGGGCTATTTGGGAGTATTCTGTGGTCAAAATTCCAGACAAAGATTGCACCATTTCGTTCAAATGATTTTCTTCTACTTTTTCTAATTTCCTGCAGTATAAATAATTAAAATCAGGGGTAGTAAAGTGTCGTACAAAGGGGTGGAGGCGTTAGGTTCAATGGTTTCAAATTGGTTTCTACTTTCTTTGGCAATAGATAAGTAAAAAAACTACATCAAATCAGTGTTAGCCTAGTCATCACTACTCATGGATTCGTTCATAAATCCAACAGTTTGATATAAAACAAACTAGACAGACAACCTACATTATTGTTCCGATCTATACACAAGGAATAGAGTTAGAAGGTACCCTAGTGTCCCTGTGTCCCTAGTCAGTTACTTGTATTGTAGCTGACTAGTCTCGCGACGGGACAAGTTAGCCAGCGTCGTTATAATATATCCATTATCCATAATATAGCTAAAAATCATAAGACTGGGTTTCATCTATAGTTGCTATTTCAATTGTTGAATGCGTGTTATTTTCCCATACAAACATAAAAAATCGTAAGCAACAAGAGGCACTCGTTATCGCAATCGGTATCTTCTTATAGCGAGGGTCTTCACTGGAAATACCGACAGTGTTGGTTCGAGCGCTAAGCGCTTCCCGGGTTCAAATCCCGTCGTGACCAGAAATCCTGACTGACGGTTTTTTTCGAGGTTTTCCTCGGTCGTTAATACGAATGGAAGAAATTGGTCCTCTTAAACAGCCCTCGTATATAACCCTTCTTTCTAGTTGTCCTGTCCGCAGCAACATAGGTCTACCAAGTACCTAGTATACCTAAAGAGGGGCATTCATTGCACCATACAATAATATGTTCTATACTCAATGCTAAAACATTTAATTCCCAGGGTGAAATATTAAAAATTAAAACTAGATAAACGCCAAAGTCGTTGTTAAACGAGTGAGTGACCATGTGTTGAGTACACGGTAACATTCCCTTTCTTCCCCCTACCTTAGGCCTCCCTCACCTCACCTATCATAGGCTAGCTAGAGTGGCTCATTATGGCATTTAATTGACTTCCACTTATACCAACTAAACTTCAAAACCCTATCTATTTATACCAATATAGATAATCAAACTTAAATGCAACTGTGCCCGGGTACTCAGCACATGACTCGCTCACAAGTCTAACAACGACTTTGCTTTGTCTAGTTGGCTAAGGCGCCCTCATACCCGAAATGTGGGAGACCTGGGTTCAATCCCCTGATTGGGAAAGATTTTGTAATTTCTGGATTGTATTTTAAAAATTATTAAGCATGTTTTGAAATGCATTTAACGCAGTGTAGTCTATCATCTGTGACAATAATATGGAAAACTTAGCCAGTACAAAATACGTGTTAATATTGCAAGGTTTACTCAATCTCTGAGCGAAATTTGGGATTACCTTGAGCGTGCAAGATTCGATACACCTTGGGCACTGCATTTCACAGCCAGAAAAATAACAAATAACAAATATGTTTTCAAGAACAAAACCATTGTCGTTAAAATAATTCGTACACATTCCTAGCCTATTTTCAATTTATTATTTCTTGTAGGTTTAAATCGCAATTGATCTAGCTGATTTTGTCAGCAGTTCTCAGTAAACTCGTTCGTGAAAGTGGTTCGAATCCCGGTTGGGGCGGATATTTTTAATTTCTGGATTGTAGTAAATAATATCAATTACACCTACGGGAGTGTTTCCCGACTAACCAAATCGAGAAACTCGTACTGGATGTCTGTTTAAAATTTCAGCGCAATCTATTCAGCACTTCGGCTGATTTTCGACGTACAGACACACACATGTACAGAATTACAGAAGTGCCGATTTTCTTGAATAGTAGTTCCGCTCCCTCATCTAATTACTCGAAATTATTTTCATCATTTGCTCAAGCCGCATCTTCAGGCTTCGGAAATAGGTGCCAGGTTCAAAACTTGGCACATTAACAGAAATAGCTCATGCGTAGTGTGAAACCCGATTCGGAAGATCACGGGTTCGAATCCCGCTACCAGCAATCCTAACTGAATGCAAAGTTTGAGTCTTCTTATAATCCCATGAACATTAATTTTTTGCTTAACAATCACTCTAATAACTTAGTTAGTAACCTAAAGAGGGTCACACTGGGTGAACCTAATGTGAACCGTACAGCGGGAATCTTTGCGATGGAGTTTCAGATAGTATGTTTGCAATTAATATCAGTCGAAAAAATAACATGCTTAGTGATCAGGAGCCTAAAGTGGGACACATTATGAAATCTAGTTGGCTTTCTGTTCCAAAATAGAGAACATAAGTACCAAGTGAAACAACAAAATCCTAAAATAAAAATGTTTAATTATAACTGTCAGAAGTCTGATATTGCAAGGTATCAGATTCAGATTATGTGCTAGGGAAATCTTTTGACATAATATCTTAAATTTATATACCTTAGCTATATGTTTTGCTTTTTGCGTCACTTAGAGTAAACATGCTTATTAACAAACTATAATAAAATAATAAAGTATTTTTAACCTGTGTCAAACAACAAATTACACAGCACATACACATATAAATACCACACAAACAGTGAACAATGATGAATAATAAAACATTGTGTGTACAGCTAGATGTATCCCATAACGTGCTTTTCCACGCTACGTAACTGTAAGTGACAAACAACAAACATTTGAGTAAGGACACAAGTTCCAAGTTCGGAGATTGGTCGAGAGCCTACACGGGCAACGTTTGGATGTTCGCCGCGTCACTACCGTAGCTCGCCCTCGTCGGGCCAAAGAGCTCTGGCGACGCTTGCTTGATTGAATTGAGCTACCGGGACCACAGAACAAACCTTTACTAAACTGCTATTTGTTTGTGATTGTTGACTCCATGACATAATCCACAGAAGACTGCAATGTAGCTGTCAAATCTGAAAGATCACACTGATTGATAAATCCAAGCTCAATTGGTAGAGCTATGGCACGTTAAGCCGGAGGTTCTGGGTTCGAACCCCAGTCGGGGCAAACTTTTTCGACAACTGCTATGAATCAATAACTATGTCCTTAAAGCGGGCTTATGCTTAAAAATCTTATATTCATACTACCCAACTCATGGGAGATGAGATGTGTTTGGATTTATCCATGTGATCTTTCAGATTTGACAGCTACATTGCAGTCTTCTGTTGGATTTATGTCATGGAGGTCAACAATCACAACAAATAGCAGTTTAGTAAAGGTTTGTTCTGTGGTCCCGGTAGCTCAATTGGTAGAGCTATGGCACGTTAAGCCGGAGGTTCTGGGTTCGAACCCCAGTCGGGGCAAACTTTTACGACAACTGCTATGAATCAATAACTATGTCCTTAAAGCGGGCTTATGCTTAAAAATCTTATATTCATACTACCCAACTCATGGGAGGATGAGATGTGATTGGATTTATCCATGTGATCTTTCAGATTTGACAGCTACATTGCAGTCTTCTGTTGGATTTATGTCATGGAGGTCAACAATCACAACAAATAGCAGTTTAGTAAAGGTTGGTTCTGTGGTCCCGGTAGCTCAATTGGTAGAGCTATGGCACGTTAAGCCGGAGGTTCTGGGTTCGAACCCCAGTCGGGGCAAACTTTTTCGACAACTGCTATGAATCAATAACTATGTCCTTAAAGCGGGCTTATGCTTAAAAATCTTATATTCATACTACCCAACTCATGGAAGATGAGATGTGTTTGGATTTATCCATGTGATCTTTCAGATTTGACAGCTACAATGCAGTCTTCTGTTGGATTTATGTCATGGAGGTCAACAATCACAACAAATAGCCGTTTAGTAAAGGTTGGTTCTGTGGTCCCGGTAGCTCAATTGGTAGAGCTATGGCACGTTTAGCCGGAGGTTCTGGGTTCGAACCCCAGTCGGGGCAAACTTTTTCGACAACTGCTATGAATCAATAACTATGTCCTTAAAGCGGGCTTATGCTTAAAAATCTTATATTCATACTACCCAACTCATGGAAGATGAGATGTGTTTGGATTTATCCATGTGATCTTTCAGATTTGACAGCTACATTGCAGTCTTCTGTTGGATTTATGTCATGGAGGTCAACATCACAACAAATAGCAGTTTAGTAAAGGTTGGTTCTGTGGTCCCGGTTAGCTCAATTGGTAGAGCTATGGCACGTTTAGCCGGAGGTTCTGGGTTCGAACCCCAGTCGGGGCAAACTTTTTCGACAACTGCTATGAATCAATAACTATGTCCTTAAAGCGGGCTTATGCTTAAAAATCTTATATTCATACTACCCAACTCATGGAAGATGAGATGTGTTTGGATTTATCCATGTGATCTTTCAGATTTGACAGCTACATTGCAGTCTTCTGTTGGATTTATGTCATGGAGGTCAACAATCACAACAAATAGCAGTTTAGTAAAGGTTTGTTCTGTGGTCCCGGTAGCTCAATTGGTAGAGCTATGGCACGTTAAGCCGGAGGTTCTGGGTTCGAACCCCAGTCGGGGCAAACTTTTTCGACAACTGCTATGAATCAATAACTATGTCCTTAAAGCGGGCTTATGCTTAAAAATCTTATATTAATAATATTATTATTATTATTATTATTATTATTATTATTATTATTTATTTTATTTTATTTTTTAATTTTAAATTGGTCTACGAGATGTGGGGGAAGTCACATACCTCCAAAATGGACTTTGCCTCACGCAGCATAACTTTTTACTTTTGCAAAGATGTAGCTAAACATAACAAAAATATACCTCATGTCTGTGTATGTCCACAGGAAGCTAAAGACTGTCTTCGTGCAGCCACTGAACTACCTGAAGATAGCATGAAGTCCACTATGGATGTGCTGAGCAAGCTTCAACTGAACTCGGGCAGTGCCTGTCAGCGTGAGCCTCCTAGAGACGCCTTGAAGCCTCTTCCTCAGAAGGCGTTTGACCAACATCCAAACATCCAAAGCGCTGCAGACTGTTTGGAAGTGAGGAGCAACGAAGAGATGGGTCGCTACATAGTAGCTACCAGGGACATCAACCCTGGTAAGAGACAGATCCTATTCCATTACACATCTTGCAGCACATGCAGGGGCGACGCTAGGATCTTGCATAAGGGGAGGGGGGCGGCGAGTATAATGAATCTAAATCTCAATTTTGACGTGTATATCTACCCCCCCCCCCCCCAATACTGCGATCTTGGGTTCCGGATACAATTGCTATGACCTGCAAGTGCAAATAATATTTAATAAAATCATATTTTATCCTATCTTTTAAATTGGTATTTACCCGCTTAACTCAAAAAACAATTTATTCGGTTTAATTAGTTATGAATTAAAAAATAAACAGAAAAATTGTTGGGACCACCATGACCCGAAAAAAAAAATGTCAAACGTATTTTTCGAGCTAGGTCCCATCGGCAAAAATCTCTCATAAGGAGCAGTGTTTGGTAAGTTCCGACAGAAAAGGAACTTTTAAAAGTTACAGTTCTTTCACATCAAAAGGAACTTTTTCGTTCCTGAATCAATAAAAGTTCCTTTATCAGATAAACTATGGTAGTGGTACATATGATTGTGGTCCTGATTTTTAAGCCGCGTCGTCGCGAGCAAATATGACAGGTTCATCAATGGAGGTAACGCCTCCTAAAAATGATATGCTACTGTTTTTTATCAACTGATTTTCATATCTGCATTTAGCTAAATCCGTTTTCAAATGTAGAGGCATGATGGGTTTTGTCATCTCTAGGAGCGAAAGGAATTTCTAAAACTTTAATAAAAGTCGTCCCAAATTGATAACTTTTGTGTTGAAAGACATCTACTGTATGGGTCGCTGCGGCTCGTTCAAAATCATCACAAATTAGAGACGACAGGTGAGCTTGCTTTGATAGCAAAAGAGGAATGACGGGCGTCAACAGGAAGAGAGAAGTGTCTCAGTCTCCCGCCCACCCTGAGAAAACCTGATGAATCGAGGAATGGCTTGAGAGAGGCCAACTTCGAGGTGACGCTACCATTTTGCTCAAGCTGGCGCAACTCACTGGCGAAAAACTGACGTTGAGAAAGCTTGACAAGCATGTCAAGAGAAGACTGCAACTCTTCAGTGCGCAGAGTGCCCTTGGAAAACAGGACCTGAGAACGTTTAGCTAGCTGGATCCGCGCGAATCGGATGACGTAGCCAAACACTCGCTGCAAACGGAGTAGAGTGGATAACTTCATGAAGTGAAGCAACAATGGGTCGACGACAACGTCGGCCTTGGCGATCAGAACTGCAGGCGGTTTCATCTCAGGCAACTCAACGCTAACGGAGGTAGGCGTTGATCGGGGCCAAGAATCTGGGGATGATTGAAGAAAGGGCGGTCCCAACTGCCACAAAGGGTGAAGTAGCATTTCAGATGCCGTCAAACCACGGGACGCACAGTCAGCTGGGTTCTCAGTGGACGGAACGTGAGCCCAATCGGACGGTGAGGTGTGCTCCAGGATTTCAATGACTCGATTTACCATGAACGTTTTCAGCCGATGAGGAGGTGTAGCCAGCCATGCGAGAACGATAGTTGAGTCCGAGTAAAGTACGATGGCGTTCAGGGTGAGAGAGTTGAGTGCAGGCAAGGTAGCTTGGAGAAGACGGGCAAGCAGCAGAGCCGCAGACAGCTCGAGCTTTGGAATGGTCAACGTCTTGACTGAAACAACTTTGCTACGGGCTCGGAGAAGGCTAACGTGAAAGGTGGAACCCGACGTCATGTGGAGGTACAAGACGGCGGCGTAGCCTTTCTCTGAAGCGTCGCAAAACCCAACTATCCGGAGGACGCCGTGCAGTGAGGGGAAGTGACGTGGAACACGAAACTTGACGAGTTGAGCTACGTCGGCGACGGCGGAGTGCCAAGTGTTTGAGAGCTCGTCGGAGAGTGGGTCGTCCCACTGAGAATGAGACATCCACAATCTCTGGAGAAAGATTTTCATGAAGGAGACAAATGGCGAGAGAAATCCTAACGGATCAAATATCCTGGCGATGTAGGAGAGTGCTGAGCGCTTCGTCAAATGGCCTTCGAATGGCTGAGCACGGAATGAGAAGTCGTCAGTGTGGGGGTCCCACAATAAGCCCAAGATCTTGATTCCCTGCTCTTCAGGGGAGAACGCAAGTGGTGTTTCCAGATGGTCCTCGGGAAGGGTCGCAAGGGCAGCAGGGAGATTGCTGGCCCATTTACGAGGCTCGAAGCCTCCACTGGAAAGTAACAGCGTGAGCTCTTCTTGAAGAGCGAGAGCCTGAGTGAGGTCCTCAGCGCCTGAGACGATGTCATCGATGTACATGTCAAACGTAATCGCACAAGAGGCAAGAGGGAAAGGCGCCCCGTCGTCTTGCACCAGCTGGTGTAAAACTCGTTGAGAAAGAAAAGCTGATGGAGCTAACCCGTAGGTGACAGTATTGAGCTCGTACTCCAAGACAGCCGAGTCAGGATTCGGGCGCCAGAAGATGTGCTGATGGACACGATCAGCTGGTAGAATACGAATCTGCCTGTACATTTGGCGGATGTCAGCACAGATAGCGATGGGATAAGTCCTGAAGTTGATCAGGATACTTGGGAGATCTCGCTGAAGCTTGGGACCGATTAACAGCTGCTGATTAAGAGAAGCACCATGCGCGTCCGCCGCAGAGGCGTTGAACACGACTCGAAGCTTCGTTGACGAACTTGAAGCCTTGTGCACGCAATGGTGTAAAATCACGTAATCCAATGACGTGACAGCAAGCTGCATGTGCTGAAGATCCGCGTACTCCCTCATGAACTTGTGATAAGCAGCGTCATGCTCAGGAACGCGCTTGAGGCGACGTTCCAGACTGAGAAAACTTGAGAAGGCAACATTGCGATTAAAGCCAAGAGGCACGCACTGAGGCTTGAATGGGAGCCCTACAGAGTAACGCCCCGCATCGTCTCGAGTGTGTGAGGCCACGGACTGGTCTTCACACAGCTGATCATCTGAATTTTTCTGAGAAGGACGCGAAACCTCCTCAGTTTCCCAGAACATGCGAAAAGAACGATCCAACGATGGAGCTGAACATGCGAAAAGGGAGCATGGGGCCTGAGACTCGAATCCTGATGCCGGAATCGAACCCAAGATCACCCATCCGAACACAGTGTTGAGAGCGGAGGGTTGGCCTCCGATGACTACATCGCTGGTCCTACTAAGAATATCCGGATACAGATCCGCTCCTATCAGGAAGTCGATCTTGTCTGGAAGATGAAACCTATCGTCGGCCAACGAGAGCCCACGATAGCGCTCGAACACCTCGATAGGGACGGAGGTAGTAGGAAGGCGATCTGAAATGGCAGACCGAACGAGTGCCTGAACGCGGAGATGATGGTTTGGATTTAACCGAGAAGCAATGTCACAGAGCACATTACCATGAACCTTGGTAACCGCTTGCCCTATGCCAGACAGTTGAATAGGGCTGGGTTCTACCTTCAATCCGAGACCTTGAACGAGAGAAAGAGTTATAGCTGAGACTTGAGACCCAGAATCTATGACGGCACGAATAGGGTAATGTTGTCTCGCAGCATCCCGAATTAAAGCTCTCACGGTACCCAACAGGGCGACGCGCTGAGTGGACGGAGTCGCCTCCATACGACAGGAAAAAGTACGAGCTGCGATTGTGCCTGTGGGCTGAGTAGAGCTGTTATCAGGATGGTTGATAGTCGGCGTTGGTGCTTTTATCGGATGCAACAACGAGTGATGCTGAGTGCTGTGACACGTCCAGCATAAACGTTTAGATTGACATTCGGATTGTGAATGAAGTCCCAAGCAATTGAAACAGCGACGTAATCGCCTGAGAGTAGCGTACTTGTCGGGCAGCGATTGCTTGAGAAACGTTTGACACTTATACAAGGTGTGAGAACTTTCGCATAATGGGCAAGTGGGTGATGGACGGCTTTGAGCTTGCCGGCTTGACGAGCCTGAAGCAGGCTTATGTTCACTGGAGTGATGAGACGACGTTTGCAACGAGCAATG
The DNA here is from genome assembly GCA_024449915.1 of Sweltsa coloradensis. Lineage (NCBI taxonomy): Eukaryota > Metazoa > Arthropoda > Insecta > Plecoptera > Chloroperlidae > Sweltsa > Sweltsa coloradensis. The sequence goes on from JAMZAV010000273.1 coordinate 312,980, forward strand.
AGTGGACTTTTCTCGATGACTGCGCCGTAGACTGCGCCTTAACTGGGGTCGAACCCAGTTGATTCAGACAGCACAACTCAAGCGTCCTTGAAGCTTCGTCCAAGAACGTGATAAGCTGCTGGTTAGTCGGAGTAGAGAACGCAGAATGCTTGGCCTCGAAGTTTTTCGGGTTTGTGCGTCTAAGTTTGACAAAGTAAGTGACAGAAGGAGAAAGTCAGCTAAATCAGGAGTCTTCAAAGCCTTGAGAGCGTTCACGGAATTACGATGAACTTGCAAGAACTGCTTGATTTCAATGGAGTGAAATCGAGTACCTGTTGAATATACATAGCGGCCAATAAGCGCTTGTTCTGATAGCACGACACTAGCGCGTCGTAGGCAAGAGGATAATTAGTGCTTGAAATTTGAAACCCATTAATTGCAGCCAATGCAGCATCTCGCAAAGAAGATCGCAAATAGTAGAAGCGTTGTACATTGTTCAATGACTCGTTGTCATGAACAAGGGAGCTGAACAGAGCATAGAAGTCTGGCCACTGAGTCATGTCGCCTGAAAATATTGGCAATTGGGTAGCATATTAACTTGAGCAGCAACAGTAGATGGCGGATTCACAGGAATAGCATCTGGGATACGCGCGACTATGGCGAGATACTTATCGCGTGCCGAGTAGAGAAGGCTCTCAAAGCTGGCTTGTACTGCGTCGACAGGAAGAGGGTTGACACCTTCCTCGAGTTGAGAATTAGCAACTAATATTTCGCTCTAAACCGCTTCGAAGTCTGTTTCCAACTGGTCAAGCTTGTCAAACCGCGATCTGTGACAAGAAGCTTCCTCGTCTTGAAGCGCTTGAAACGCGTCATATGAGCGTTGCACTGAGGCAAATATACGCTCTCTTCTAGCTAGAAGCAAGCTACGTTGCCGTTCCTGCTTGGTCATGATAACCGAAACTTAGACGAGAATAAAATAAACGGGGAGTGACTATTGCGAGTGCAATTGAAATAAACAACAATGAACACAAAATGGTAAGATCGAACCCGGGTAGTCAGGACAAATAACTAGCGACGTGTATAAAATACATGCGACCGAGAGAATGTAAACAAATGCTCGCCCTGCGGCAATGAACAATAAACTAGATAACACTGCATAAGTGAGTCATGCACACGCCGAGTATGACCCAGTGATGAGAGATTGAATATCGACAAACAACAATGCGAGATAATATTTGAATGGTTTTGAAAGTGGACTGTATGAAATGAAAAAAAAACAAAATATATTCGGCATGAGTGGACCAAAATGTTGGCTCCAAGACGATGATGCCAATAAACACGAGGGGAAAATGAAGAAAACAAATCACAATCGAGCTTACCTTGGCTTCGAGACAGTTGGCTTGTGGAGACGGCGAACTTGCCGTTTGAGCGAGGTGTCGATGTAGGTGATGAAGAGGGAAAATGATAGGCTAGCCTAGTGAGATGATAGATAGAAGGGGGATCGATAGTGATGAAAGTAGTAAATGATGATACAACAACATACGTAATGCACACGAAAATAGAAAATTAAATATCACTTATAAAGCACTGTGAACTGCAGTGAACTGTGTGAGTTAAGTAAATGTCACAGAGTGACCACTAAGAATAATTATTGCACTCGAGGCAACAGTGAGGAAATATGCACCAAAACTATGCTTGCCTAGAACAGGCAACAGTAAGAACGTCTGTACTCTTATGGATGTTCGATTGCAACAGAGGCGAGCCAACAACCTGTCTAGGTCAGGTTTAAAATCAGAGATAAGATAAGCAAGAGGGGTACGAGGGGAGTGAAAACTAAATACTACATGAAACAAGAGTGGGTTAATACTGGCGCGAACAATTTTTTATTTTTTATTATTTAAAAAAAAAATTAATTCTTAGCACAAACAATTTTTACACAAATTGGCATAAAACCACCATGAGCTAAATGCTCACGCGGTGGCTAGCACACAAATATATACACAATTTCACTATCATTGCCGCCATATTATATAATTGAATAATTACAAAAATATTATGGTACATTCCAATTTTTCAAATTTAAAAATTTAAAAATCCAAAAATTCAAAAATTTAAAAATTCTTCACAAAATTACAAAGGTACACAAAAGTAGATAAACATTTAAAAATCAGACTCATTAACCCAATCTTGGGGATCACAAACATATTACACTTAAGACATTAAAACACCTTTTACGCTGCGTTTAAAACTAAGCTGGCTCATACGTACTTGGGACAAAATCTGGCAGTAATTTTGAAATTTCATTGAAAGTGGCTGGCCATTTATGTGCTAGCTGGTTACGGGTGTTTGTTAAAAAATAATCTGGAACAGTCAGCAGATATAACTTCGATCTACTTGTATTAAAAGAGCTGACAAGTCGTGTGTATAGGGCCGAACTACCAAACACATACGTTACCAGATTTAAAACATACAATTTGTTCAATGGTAAAATGTTTAACATAGAATACATTGGGCCAGTAGAGTCCATTTTCCTCATACGACAGATTGTTTGTAACGCAAAATTTTGCAGTGAAACTAATTGGTGCAACTTACTGGGAGATGTTCCTCCCCAGTGAACAATACCATACTGAAGAATGCTCTGAAACAAGGCGAGCTGGCGCACATCCAATGGCATAATATTTTGAAGGTTATAAAATAAGCAAATTACATGCCTAAGTTTGGGTTGCAAATAACTGATATGAGCATACCAGCTAAGAGCAGTCTATAAAAACCCCAAGGTACTTAATAAATTTGCACCTCTCAATTTCACTACAAGTACATACTTCAGATACACAGCCAGGAAAATGGTATTTAATTGTAATGTTTGGTATAGCGAGGTCCTCCTTGATCCGAAATAAAATTTATTTAGTTTTTGATATGTTTAGCACTAGCTTATTCAAACCAAAGAAATTTGACAACACTCGCATGTCTTCATTTATCAGCGCTTCGAATAAACCGTACGATACAGCAGGTAGAGCAAGTGCTGAGTCATCGGCAAAAATAGTTAATTTAGAATGCAGTCTTAAACATAATAGCTGATTAATAAAGATGAGAAACATAACTGGCCCCAGTACAGACCCCTGTGGTACTCCATGGGTTATGATCCTTCTAGAGCTATGCATAGGGTACCTTTAATCACAACCATTTGTACTCTATTTGACAAACATGATTTAAACCATTTTCCCATTACACCTCTGATGCCACAAGCATAAAGTTAATCTAGAATTAATTCATGGTTTACCATGTCAAAAGTTTTGGCTAAATCCAAATATACAGCCAACGTTTTTCGTCCTCTTTCTAATGAAGATGTAATCCAGCGTATATGTTTATCAATTGCCATGTCACAGTTTTTGTTCTGTAAAAAGCAAACTGATCAGGAGAGAAAAATTGTACAGATGACAAAAAAATTTATAACCCTATTTTTTACACATCTTTCCAAATTTTTTTTATATAGTTGTAAGGATTGAAATTGGACGGTAGTTGTTAACTTGAGATTTCACACCTACTACTCTGTAATTTCATCACAGCGCAAGGTATTTTCAATCCAACTCAAGGGCATAACGTTAGGTAGCCTCTCCTTAAAGTTCACCTGCCGATAACTTTCCTCTAGAACTTTTGTTGCTACGTTGACAAAGAAGTTGTTAAAGTGCTCAGCCACAGCTTGTGGACAATCATCTGCGGAGACATTATTTCCATTAATAAGTATGTCTCTGATTTCATCACTGGCACTGTTTACTTTGAGCAGCTTATTTGTAACTTTTCAGAAATTATCCCCTCAGATTTGGCTTTATCCAGTTCTTCATAATAATAATAATCAGATTTATCCCGTCGAATAGCCTTATCTACATCAACAATAATCACTTTGTATCGATGACGTAATAACTTGTCATATGGACGTAGTTTCAACAATTTATACAACTTCTGTTTTTTGTTTACTAGATACATAGTTGCAACTGATATCCAAGGATGGCGCTTTCGGTTTTTACTATTAATTTTAATAACAACTTGAGCACTTAAAATAAGCTTTGCTAACATTTGTTCAAACGACTCAAAGGAGCTAACATCAAAATTATATAAAACACTTAACATTTCAAGGTGAGAAAGTTGGTCCAATACATCACTCACTGGCGCTTTGTTTTGAATTGCAGACTGTGTCAAGTGTCGGATCATCTGGTGATAGATCCATGGCGAGAATATTTCAAGACGAGGAAATTGGTTCAATACATCATTCACTGGTGCTTTGGTTTTGAATCGCCGACTGTGTCAAGTCATCGGATCTATCTGGTGGAAGATCCAATGACGAGAATATTTCAAGGCGTGAAAATTGGTCGGCATCCCAATTCTGAGTGGTAAGATTTGCACTGAACAGATCGTCATTAATTATTTTAATTTCATTTTTAACTGTAGACAAATTTAATTTACTTGTAACATGAGCCAGGGTGGCATGATGATCAGCAATTGCACAATCCACTGGTGTGCAATCAAAACATATATTTTTTGTATTCCGGATGAATATGTGGTCAATACAGGTCATGGTTTCATTTTGAATTCGTGTTGGTGTATTTAGGCAAGATACAAACCCTTCAGAATAAAGCAAGTTCAGATAGTTGTTCGTTGCGACACTATCTCGCAGCCTACTAGTGTTGTCAAGTGAACGGAGAATGTCAATATGTATATCTCTTACCATAATGCAAGGGTCACTGCACTGCGCCAGGACAGGTTTAAGGTCGCTAACAAAATCATCAATAGATGAAACATTTGCCCTGCGATACACGGTGAGCACTGATAGCATCAGCTCTCCTACAAATAACCTAAGCATTATGCACTCAGCTGTGTCAAACAAGAAAGGCTTCCACGTGAACTTCAGATTGCTCTCACATAAACCACCCTCAACCCCGCCTGACCTGTTATCAGGCCGCGACTGTAATAACATGGTATAGTTAGGTATGTCATAAACCCCATTTCTTCCCTACTAATCCACACCTCAGATAGCGCAATCACTTTGTACTCGAAACCTGACTAGTTTAAATAAACAACCAAGTTATTGAAGTTTTTCCTAAGACTCTGAATGTTAAGATGGAACACAAACTTCGACTCCTGCACCATCATTCTTGACTCACCTGTGCGACGGGCAAGTCTTCGATCGAGTTCATTACTAATTATAGGGGACTTCTCACTTTGACGCATGTAAACATTACCATTTTTCACCCAGGCGAACTTGTACCCGCACTTACGCTGCACTTGGCGAGCCTCCCAGGCCAAGCCACTCACTGTAGGGGTCAAATGTTCGTTTAGATAAATGCGATCATCGTTGGTGTCCGGTTTGATGTTGTTTGTAACGATTTGCGACGCCTTACTCAACCACTCATCTCTCTTTGCCTTCTCATAGAATTTGACTATCAGTCGGCTGGTTTTGCTGTTTTAAATGCGGAACACATCTGACACATCTTTATCACTGCATTCCACATTAATCTCCTTTGCTATTTTTTTAATGATTGACCAATTATTGTCATTCTTACCAAAAGAAATACCCGGTATTTGTAAATTATTTTCTAGTCTGTCTTGTTCCAACCTGTTCACACGTAAAGTTAAGTTCTTTATTGCGACATCTTTCTCTTTATTGCTTTTAGTTATTAACACGTCAATTTTTGACAAAAGAGATTCAAGTATAAGTTGGTTGGAAGAAACTTTGTCCTTAATTTCTTTCACTACCGACAATAACTCTTCCGTGTTCTCCTGCCCCTCACCTGTCTTCCGGGCTGGTTGCGAAGCGTTGCCCGTCTCGTCAGGCACGGGAGTCGAACCTCGGCAATCCACACATTTCCATGACAACCTCTCCTTGGCTGACTTCCTGCGGTACGTCGTCTCCCGCAACCCGGAACACTCAAAGTGGAACTTCCCTTTGCACTCGCCATAGCAGGTTCAGTTCAGTTCAGTTTGTTAAGCAGTTTCATTACATGGCATACATTTGTTACATTGTATCTATATAACAGCCATAATACATTGTCAACAAGTACACATAACAATCAAAGAACACAAAATATACACCAAATACTTCATGCAGTTGTCATTAATTTACCGGTAAGTACCAACTGTCCAAGCAACCATACACATCTTATTGCCAACTGCCGTGCAGGGCATAACAATAGTAGTAATCACTTACTCACTTTATAACAATAATAATAATAATAATTAAGAATACCAATAAAAGGTTTATTATTTAAATTAAGATTAAAAATTGAAAATTAAATTAAAAATTATCATATGACTGTTAATAATAGACTTAAGAGGGCTGTTCAAGGTTGGCCCAAGTCAAATGTCGAGCAAAGGAGTTAAAATTACCGGCTGCTGTAAGTAGCAGGAGGCGGGGACTAGTCGGGTTTCTTAGCGCGTGTGCGTTCTTTGCAAGGGAGGGGAAGTATTGCTGGAGCCGCTGATACCGAACGCACGCCTTGCAATACATGAATGACTCAGTCCCTGCCTGGGTTCTACACAACATAAATAAAACACTATCGCTTAAGCTAATGCATTGGAGATAAGAAACTGCTAGATGCCCGACAAGGACGTCGGAGCAGCATAGGGAATCGAAGCCCCCTAAATGGTACATCACAAATAAGTTTAAACCAAATCATTGTTGCAAAGAATGCCTTTAAATTTTATCAATCACTTTGATAGACTAATGAAAAATAATGAATATATAAATAAAAAATACACACTGTACGACGTACGATATGCAATCAACACTGTAGCGAAATAAATCAAATTTACAATGCATAACATTCTTAGTTATTATTGGGATAATTGGATGAGCGAAGCGAGTGAAGCAAAGACTTCAATTTCACTGACCCCCAAAAAATTTAGCTCTGGTGTTTTTTTTTGTTTTTTTTTTCTGTCTGTTTGTTCGCTCTCTACCGGGCAAACGGCATATGCGATCTTGATGAAAATTTGACAGGACCTTCGAAATCTCTGAACTTAGACTTGCTACGTTTTTGGGTACAATTGAAGAAATATTTCTCATGAATATCGTACTTTTACGATTTTTTTCGATTTTTTGTGCGATATTTTCGTGCCATTTGGGCCAATTCTGACCAAACGGGTTGGGCTACAACGTTCATATTATACATGGACATTAAGGTTATGGTGATGTAGTACATTTTGAAAGAAAAAGTTGAAAAAGTTAGCCAGAATCTATAGAAATAAAGCTTTTAATATAAGTTTTTTGATTTTTTGTGCGATATTTTCGTGCCATTTGGGCCAATTCTGACCAAACGGGTAGGGCTACAACGTTCATATTACACATGGACATGAAGGTTATAGTGATGTAGTACCTTTTGAAAGAAAAAGTTGAAAAAGTTAGCCAGAATCCATAGAAATAAAGCTTTTAATATAAGTTTTTTACGGTAAATAATACCAATTGACAAGAAACAATAGAGACTTGACAACAATCACCTACAATGCGTAGGCAACAAAACAAAGCACTTGCAAAAGTAAAGATATCCCACGCAAACTAAAAACTTTAAAAAGCTCATCCATCAACGCGGCGGGACTTTAGCGTTTTCCTAGCATTATATAATTTTGTCCTGCAGTATAGCGCATCCAAAAATTTGTGTATTGTGGAAAATCTTTAATTTTTTGTAGAACACACAGTGCAATGAAATCAATGAATTATAATATTTTAACTAAAACATCGTCTTTTTGAACATCTCTTTCTAAACGAAAGGTTTTCTGTTCTACACTTTCAATTAGAGCTCCCATCTGTTATATGGTGCATGGTGTAAAGGTTACAACTAAAAAGAGTTACAAAGAAATACAACACCATTACCTTAATGTCCATGTGAAATATGAACGTTCTAGCCCCACCCATTTGGTCAGAATCGGCCCAAATGTCACGAAAATATCGCACAAAAAATCAGAAAAAATCTTAAAAGTACGATATTCATGAGAAATATTTCTTCGATTGTACCCAAATACGTGGCAAGTCTAAGTTCAGAGATTTCGAAGGTAGCCTCCAATTTTCATCAAGTTCGCACATGCCGTTTGCCCGGAATCGTGCGAACAAACAGACAGAAAAAGAACAAACAAAAAAACAATGAACTCAATTTTTTGAGGGGTCAGTGAAATTGAAGTCTTCGCTTCGCTCGCTACGCTCATCCAATGATGCCAATAAATCCAAAACACAATGGCCTAAACGAAATTCATGTGACTTTAATAAACTAGTGAAATAAACTATCACGTACCATAGTCAACAATAATTTGTAGTATCTTATTAAAAGAGTTACTAAACAATTGAACCAAAAGAGTGATGGCCCCAAAACTGTGTTTCTGTAACTTTTCAATTAATTGTATTAATTCAATAATTACAAAATCTTAATAATATTTGCAAAATAAACACACCACAGTAAACTTAAATATCAAATTAAAACGATTTAATATCACTAATAGCACTAATCCAAAATTGCCAACAAACAATGCAAACGTTACCGTTTACAGTCATTTAAAGTTCAAACATTGTAAGAATGCGATTGCCGATTACAACTGAAAAGATTTGTTATTTATGAAATATTGAAGAGACGTTGAGAACCGAACCCGGAACCATTTCCGATTATTTTACGAATTATCAAACGACACCCATTTATTATCCTTCACCCATCTACTTGACCCGATTTGTAATTCAGAATCAGTAGGCCTTATCGACAGAGATATCCCATGCCATAGGGCCTACCCTAATTCAGCAGGTCGTCGCCCGTCGGTTCGATACCAGCCACTCGCAATACTGAGAGAAAGTTTGTTTTCTTTCAATCTTTCTTCAGTAGAAACAGTGTAAATTAGTTCTGAGGTAGCTAGTATTGCTCATTACAGCCAATTTGAATAACACACAGCAGTATTGTCATGTGACACCGTACATTACTGCACAGACCAAGGTCACAGATAGTGTTCGCGCGGTCTCGTCTCTCCCCTCTTCTCCCCCTTCCACACAGCTCGAGCAGTTCGCGGCAGCGACGGATAAGACACTGCTAGATCACGACAGTAGGCGGCCAAAGAGTTTCAGAAATATGTCGAAAATATAGCGAAATTGGGTGCGCACGGCCCAAGGTTACACGGTCTTTAAGACATAGTTTTGTATGGAATGATACCAAATTTTGACAGCAAGTAGATATTTGATATATCTAAGCAAAAGTGAAATTTGATTTGAATTTTAAATGCTATTATTCCTTGTAAACGACAACAAAGTTAGAGCCATTTAAGTAAAAAGTGAAAAAGACGACACTTTGTTCAATATCACTTTTGTAATTGTACATCAATTTCCATTTTTTTGCTGAAAATTTCGTATTAAAATGTTGAATAGTTTTCAAATCATACTAATCATAGCAAACACCTGCAAATTCAGCCGAAGAGTGCCCTCTTAAGACTCTCAGATCTCTCAGATGGTAGCCTTGTACACACCTATTGAGGGGAAATAAAAATAAAAAAAATTTAAAAATTTAAAAAGCTTCTTAAAACATATTCTCATGGTAACACATTAAGCCCAAATCTAGAAATCCTCAACTCTATAAAGACAAATACCCAACATATACTCCTTTAATTTAGACTTAAACAGAGTTATACTTTCAGTTGACTTTATATTATCAGGCAATTTATTAAAAAACTTTATTCCTGCATTGATTGGAGCCTTTTCTCCCAGTTTTAATTTACCAGCAGCGACAAAAATGTTACCTTTATTTCTCGTCTCATGATTGTGAGTGTCGCTACCCTTTGCAAGCTTATGATAGAAATGTTCACGAACATAAAGAATGGAGCAATACACATATTTAGCAGGGACAGTTAAGATGTTTAGTGATTTGAAATGTTCCCTTCACGAGTGAAATCTTCTTAAATGAAGTATACATCTTACCGCTTCTTTTTGTAATAGGGTATATGCAAGAAGTTAAAAAATGCTAATTAATGGGTGTTTCCTGATGTTCTTTTAATTCTAAACACAAAAAAATTGGTTTGAATGTTTGAAAAAAATTTACTCTAAAAGAAAACTGTGTTTGAAAATGCGTTATTTTCAAATGCCGCCGTGGCAACCGATAACGCGCTCTGATTGGTCGTGACGTCACCTGCCATGTAAGAGGCACGTAGAGGTAGTGGACTTGCTTGGTTGACGCGCAAATCCAATACGCAGGCCTACCTGAAAGAATGGATTTAAGGAAGGCAGAGGCTGATAATATTCATTAACCAGAAATCTCTGATTCTAATAGGTAAATGAGAAATTAACCATACTTCACTGCCATTCGATGATAACGTACAAACCTACCCAATTAAACTTTCCCGCAAAACCTCCGTGCGCGAAACCACCGTAAGAACTGCTATCTAGGCCTAGGATTTTCAAGTATAGGTTTGGCTATTCGACGCCTAAAAGGGCAATATATACAAGAAAATATATTCATGTAATTTATACAGTAAGACACAATGAGTAATTTATCATAATACAATGCCACCACTAATTAATAACGAATATAACGTACCAAAAATACGATTTCCCGTGCATAACCCCCGAGATTGTAGGCCTAATAGGCCGGGCATATAGCTCGGCCTACAATCAAAAGTTACCTAATTTTGCAAGTAATTTATACAGTAAGACGCATGAGTAATTTATCATAATACAATGCCACCACTAATTAATAACGAATATAACGTACCAAAAAAATACGTTTTCCCGTGCATCCCCCGAGATTGTGGGCCTAATAGGCCGGGCATATAGCTCGGCCTACAGTAAAAAGTTAATTTTGCACTTTTATAGATTAGAAAATGGTTTTAAAGGCTCACGGACATTAATAATTAGCACAATAGTTTTGGCAACCACAACCCATGTTAATTAACCACCGTGAGGTTAGCGATCAGGATTTTCACTTTTATGTAGGATGGCTATTCGACGCCAAGAAGGGTAATGCGTACAAGAATACATATTTATGTAACTTATAGAGTAAGATAAATTAGTAACTTATCATAATACAATGCCACCTCTAATTAAAACGAATATAATGTGTAAAAAAAAAAAAAATCCCCGTGCGAAACCCCCGAGATTATTGACCTACAGGCCGGGCATATAGCTCGGCCTACAATTTAAAAGTTCGTATTGGCAACCACAACATTCCCTATTATCATTACTATGTTACATGTCAATTTACGCCTCAAATCTTTGGGAACACTTAAATACAGCTTATTACAAGTGCTAGTGCATAAAGGAACAACACAATACTTATAATTCGATATGCATTGCTGATTGCCGTGAAAGCAGGACCCCTGCGCGTGTTATCCCAATGCGTCCGCTGGTAGCCTACATGGCCGGTGACGTCACGAAAATGGCGCGTGACCAGGTGCGTTTCAAAACGCTAATTTGACCAAGAAAACTAAAAACAATATTACGGCCAAACTAATAAATGTAGAGATCCAATTTTTTGGGGTGATCTATAGGGTGTTAGTGGCTATCGAAAAAATACACTTACAGAATTTGTGCAAATAGCCTATTTAAAGATTTGATTAGTGTTCTTCCTACTACTGCTTCCCCACAAAATAATACCATAATTTATATATGTGCCTCAACTAATGCATAATAGGCAGCAGTAAGCAATGCCCTATCACAATACTTTTTCAGCTGCCTTAGAACGTATATTCCAGAGCTAATTTTCCCCGCAATAAAATCAATGTGGTGATTCCAAGAAAGCTTGTCATCTATTAGAATTCCTAGAACATTTGTCACCACAGCTTGGTCTAAGATATTTTCGCCTATTTGAATATTTATTTCCCGATTTATCCTATTTCCTGGATTAAATACCATCACGCTACACTTTTTTTCGTTAACTTTAAGACAATTACTTTTGAATTGTTGGGCTATGATGTTAGTTTGTACGTAAGCACTTACTTCCAGATCTTCCATTGTTTTTGAAGCTACCATATAGGTTGAGTCGTCTGCAAAGAGCAGCAATCGACCATCATAAACTTGCTCCGGTATATTGTTCACACATATATTAAAGAATAAAGGTCCATTCACAGACCCCTGAGGGACCCCGTGGTGAATTCCCTGCATTTCCGTATTTATATGATTGCTTAGCTCCAAGCTCATTAACAGTATCAATTTGAACAAACTGAGTTCTGTCTTTAAGATATGACTTGACCCACTCTAACGCAACACCTCGGATACCATATTTTTCAAGTTTTTGCACAAGGATACTATGGCTCACACAATCAAAAGCTTTTGACAGATCCATAAAAGTGGCCATTGCTACCTTACCCCTATCTATATTTTCTATCACGTAGGTAATAAATTCAGCCAAAGCTGTAATTGTTGATTTGTCCTTCCTAAAACCATGCTGATTCCTAGAAATTAAATTCCGGGATTCAAGAAATTTGTTTACTCTTTTATGAAATGCAATTTCAAAAACTTTTGAAAAAGTTGGCAATACTGAAATGGGCCTGTAATTTCCTACTTCTAAAGGATCACCCTGCTTGTAAATAGGCACTACCTTAGCAATTTTTAGTTTGTCGGGGTACTCACCCACCATAAACGAAAAGTTTATTAAGTAGGAAAGTGGTTTAGCTAGGGCCTGCGCACACTGCTTTATTAGTATTGGCGAGATTTCATCATAACCTGATGAGTATTTATTTTTCATCTGTGATATAATATGTTTTACTTCAGTTTCATTGAGAGAAGCATTTCATGATCAAGACCTTTTGGTTAGCTAGTTATACACTCATTGAGAGATCTAGCCTCCTCTTTCATTATATTTTCCGCTATTTCAGAGAAATAGGTATTAAAGGAATTCACTACTGTCTTCGGATCAACAACTGCTGCATCATTTCTCAAATCCTGCATCTCTGAGATAATATTTTTACTAAAATTGCCCTGTGACTTACTCCCTCTTGCTTTATTAATTGTCCGCCACAGCGCTTTTGACTTGTTATCTGACTTTTCAATACTATTTTTAACGTCGAGAGCCTTTGCTGCTCTTATGACTTTCCTATAAACTCTTTTATACTTTCTTACATATGCCCCTAACACGGCACCATTTGATTTATACCTCTCGAGTGCTCGAAGCCTCCGCCTAGCGACCAGAATTCCTTTTGTTATCCACTTTCCTGGTTTATTGACCTTCTCCGTATCAGGTCTACATACACGTCTTACCTTAGGACATGCCATATCCATCAAATGACTAAACCTAGTACTGAAAGCTTCATATTTAGCATTCATGGTCTGCTCCTCATACATTTCTCTCCAAGTCTCTTTCTGTAGGAGTATCCTCAGATAAGACATATTCTTTGCTATCTCTCTATATTCCCTGTATTGGTTTCCTGGGGCCTTAGGACCCATCTGACTTGCTTTAGGGCTAACTTCTATTAGCTGACCATGGTGGTTTCTTGGCGTCTCGTCTGGTTTCGGCCATTCAGATTTTACAAATATATAAAAATAAAATCAACCCAGTAATTGTAAACTTTTTGAAGACAGTAATGAAGACATGGAGAACAACACTAAAACTAAATATGAAAAACCAGCAGATAACTACAGATCCAATCCAAATTAAACGTGGCATTTTCCAAGGTGACTCATTTAGGGCATTATGGTTTTGTCTGTCATTAAACCCACTGTCGCATATGCTTAATGAATCTACATACGGATTTAAAATTAAGGACAATAATATGGTATGTCACAAAATTCCTCACCTATTCTTCATGGATGACCTAAAGTGATATGCATAACATTTTGTTCAACTAAACAGTTTAATCAATACTTCATTAGAATTTAGTCAAGATATCTGCATGGAGTTTGGAGTAGACAAGTGTAAGACGCTACATATCGAAAAGGGTAAGGTTACGCAAGCAGAAGAGTTCCAGCTAGATGATGGAAATAGGATTGGAGTAGGCATTATGGATGATAACGAAGTATACAAATATTTAGGATTCTCACAAGCTGCCAGAATTGAACATAAAGTAATGAAAGCAAAATTGATAACACATACAAGAAACAACTAAAATCTATCCTCAAGACGCAACTAAACGGTAAAAGCTAGATCACAGCAATAAATACATATGCTATACCTGTACTGACATATTCATTCGGAATTTTTATTTATTTACTTTTTTATTTATTTATTTAACGTCTATCCTAAATCATTAAATGGACGCAGACAGACATCCACGCGTTGGAAATATTAACTCGTACTACACTTACCAAACACAGAATGCATCATCCTAAATCGGCAATAGAGAGATTGACACTTCCAAGAGAACAAGGAGGACGAGGCCTAATTGATCAGAACAACTTATATTATAAATAGGGATGCACACGATAAATAATCAATATTATCGATCAATAATCAATAATGTATATTATTTTGATAATCGATAACCAAAATTCAGTATCGATTATCGAAATATCAATAATTCGTCAATAGTGGCACGAACTAAACTCTAAAGACGGCGATTATCTCACGTAGTGCCAACTGTGTCATGTACTGGCTGGGCTGATGGTGGCACACTCAAGATTTATGTTTGGAATTGACCTATCAGTCGATAACGGAAGCCAAATACATGACATCAACGACAACCAGGCAGTAAACGGAACGTGATTGTTTTGTTTTGACTTACACTTGCCACACTTGAGGTTCCACTTATAGGTCGGCACTGGCTTTGTTGGTGATATCGATATTATCGATTCGATAATGATATTACCATTTTGATAATCGACAATGAAAAAAGTATCGATGTGCAGCATCCCTAATTATAAACAACTAGACATTTTAAGAAAATATTTTTTTTACAAAGAGCAACCAATCAACACTGCATAGGGCTGTGGTGCTAGCTGACAAATCATTAACTCCACTCAATCTAGCAAACGAAAATGTCAATCTACAAGAAAAACTCATAACTGACGCTTCAAAAGAGTTACGTCTCTCAGAAAAGACCCTACACAAGAGACATTATGATGAACTACACAAAGGTCACGTAGATATTAAAGCATCAAATAGGTGGTTAAACAACTGGGAACTATTTGGAGAAACAGAAGGTTTTATGCTGGCTATTCAAGACAGAGTGATTGCAACGAAAAATTATAAAAAATACATTATACAAGATGCGACAGTAAACGATCAATGTAGAAAATGTAGTGTAAGGGGTTAAACAATCGAACACATCATATCCGGGTGCCAGTCACTATGTCAAACAGATTACCTCTACACACATAACCAAGTAGCTAACATTATTCACCAAAAACTAGCAATCAAGTACAACCTCATTGATACACACACACCTTACTACAAATACAAACCGGAGAAAGTACTAGATAGCAAAGATTTCAAATTATATTACGACCGCACAGTTATAACAGACCAAACTATACATCATAACAGACCGGATAAAATTAGAATTGACAAGAAGAAACAAGAAACTACCCTTATTGACGTTGCTGTCCCTATGTGCCATAACGTCGACACTACATGGAAGAAAAAAATTGACAAGTATAGTGAACTTGCAATTGAGATCAAGAAGATGTGGAAACAGAAGAAGGTAAATACAATCCCATTCCTAATATCGGCCAACGGCATCAGACCGAAGAAGCTACATGAAAGCATTAAACAACTAGATCTTCAACCCAATGTATGCATCGAGACTCAAAAGGCAGTAATACTCAACACGTGTAGAATTGTTCGTAAATTTCTAAACTAAGAATGATACTTCGAGATTCCGAGACAACTTCCATCCTGACATGGTTTTCGTGGTTTCCCATAGTCCGAAGAGCAAATGCTAGGATGGCGACAAGAAATCGGCCACGACCGTACACAGCAGAAAGAAAACATCATCTACAAACTATATTATAAATGATTTATTTTAGTTAAGCGTTAAGACAAAGTAATAATGTATGTAATATAGGTACACATGGAAGTACTTGACATAAGTCCGTACAACATGTTAGCTCCGGTTTTGACCAAGTTTGTATGAAATACATCCAATAAAATAATAATAATAATAATACCGTATTGGACCGAATATAGCACGATCTCGAATATAACACGACCCCCAATTTTTTGGCATCATTTCAAGAAAAAAGAAAAAAATCAAAGAAAATTAAAATGTACAAGAAACATGTTTTATTTACAATGCAATGAACAAATAGCCTTAAGTTTCACTCTTACAACAAAATATTTTGAAAAGTTTTAGGGCCTAGTCCTATGTTTTTTAACAGGGTAGGGCCAAGCACAAGCTCACATAGGCAACCACAGTTCACCAGTCTGATTTGGGATTACAAATCGATCATTGTGACCTAGAAACGATTCGGGATCGATTCCCAAGAAAAAACTTTTTAATTGTACGCACAGTTATTTTGGTGGTCATTTTCCGCGGAACCCGCGAACCGTGATACGCGGCGATATTGCCGCGGTCTTTTTCCGTGGAGTCCGTGATTACGTCACCCGCCCGCCTCACGCCACGGGATCGGCTGGCGGGGAGTGGGTAGGCGGGGCGATGCGCGAGAGTAGTATTGCGGGTGGCCTATGTTCAGGCGCTATTTCAAATGCAAGCGCGCGGAAATAACGCGAGTGCTGTTTTTGAGATCGTATTTTCGGAAAAAAACATCGCGCTATATTCGGTCTGATACGGTATGTAATTTTATAGCAGGCTGTGAAATAGGCTACCTAGGCCTATGTAAAAAAATAATAATGTCTGGATATTTTGGAGCATAGTAGTGGGAATTGGAGATATCAAGAGTAGTCGTAGAACATTTTTGCTACGTAGCTGTTGGGAAGCCAATTTATTAAGTAAAAACAAAATATGTATAGGTTGTTTTTATACACCTAGGTCAACGGTCATAATGTGACATTTTTCTTAATTTTAGCTGAAAGCAAACAAATAATCCAAATTCTAGAGGAAGTAAAAAGCCAAAACCAAGATTTGGTGCGTCAAATTCAAACCCTCACTGCGGCTGTGCAGGCAAGGCAAACCACAGGCGAGAGTGCTGGAATATTGAGCAACATGGTTAACGAGCTGCCATGCAGAACCTTTGAACAATTAGGAAGACTGAACGACTCCCTTAAATCCAGGGACGAACTTTAAAAAAATGGTAAGTATTTTTATCATCACAATCTCTACATTGAGTTGGCAGAGACGATAGGCACATCCAACTTCTTCCATCTTACCATGACTACCCTCTCCACAAAACAAGTACCACACACACACAACAAGTCTTCTCCATGCTGTTCCACATCTTTTTCCCATACTGTCCTGATTTGAGATCTTTAATGTGGGCTGCCCTTACTCTCTTACCTCAAACATCCACTTAATCATTTACTAGGCAATCTGTCCATTCAATCAATTGACATGTCCAAACCACTTCAATTTTCCCTTACAAATTGGCTCCATAAGTTACTTGGTGTGCATTTGATAAATCAAAATAAATGAAGTTCCCATTTTAACAGAATTATTTTTCTTTTTACCTAAAGTGTAGGCTACTTACTTAATTTGGATCTACAAGCACAAGAGGCAAGAGGTGACTTAATGTAGGCCTAAAGGTTTTCTTAAAATCATGATCTTAAGTGCTTGTAGCCTTGTGGATGGTTGGGAATGTAAAACAGAGGCCTATATTTTGAAATGCCCATTTAAAAATACGCTCGATCGTCACATCCATCTAATTTAACATACCGGTACAGTCTGGGCCGCTTTTTTTGACCTTTAATATTCATCCAACAATCTGCATTTTTGGTAGGCTGTTCACAAAGGATGAGCGCGTGTCTCTATCAAAGCCGATTTGGAAATTTCAAATAGTCTTGCACAAAATTGGGAAATTACTACAAATTACCTGTTTGGTGGCATATTTACGGTCAGTTAATAAGGAAGGTGAGCAGTATTTGGAAAATTGCCTGATACATCTATTCCATATTCTTACTTAAACATTTTGTTGCAAACACAACCCGACAGTACAAATGAAGAGCTTACAAGTGAACAGACTTTCCTCTGCTTCTGCGTCAAAGCCAGGTTTCCTCGAGCCTTAGCCAACAGTCTTAACTGATGGAAGATGCCAAAAGTATTTGAATTGCATGACAATTGACAACTTGACAGCACCCCTTCTTCCACCGCCACTACTAACATCCCTTAATATCAATACCTCTATACGGTCAGTTAATGGGTTACCATACATTTAATTCTTACTTACATTTTTAACCACACTATACTTACAATGTGAACTAGATTTATTTGTGCTAGCCAGTTTCTATTAGCCAACATCTTAAATATTTGATAATGCAAGTATTTGAATGCATACATTACATTGTCTTATACTATTTATCATCTCATTCCATTTCCATTAATGTTTTTTTTACATTCACTTTGAACTTTTTATAGTAGGCAACTAGGCCATGCTATTATTATTATTAATTATTTTACTAATTATTATATAATTCACAGTTTACTCAGAAATTAAATAAGTGCCTCCACTGGTGATTGAACCTGGGACATGCATAATATACATTCAAGGTGCATCTTCCATCTGAATAATCAGTAAATCACCAATTGGTTTGCCATAACATTTTTGTTACCATATTTTGCCATTTTTAAGTTGATTGGTTATTTTTTTAAACACTCGTATGGTAGATTTAAATCACAAAAAATCTGATTTAAATAAAAAAAAAAAAAATCGGATCAGAAAGTTGATTTTAATAAAAAAAATCCAATTTGAATAAAAATAATCATGATTTTCGATTTTTTTAAATAAAAATAAAAAAAATCACACACCCTGAATGCTCGTAGAGAGAAAAAGCTCTCTGAAAGCTGGCTTTCAAAGCAATTGGATTGGTACACACCTACATTTTCTGGATTTTTGAGCGAGCGAAGCGAGCGTTTCCATTTGACTCTGCCGGAAAAATTAGTCACTGGTTTTGTTTTTGTTTTTTTTTGTTTGTTTGTTTGTTTGTTTGTTTGTTTGTATGTCTCGCCATAACGTTCGAACGGAGGCTCGGATCGAGTTGAAATTTTGACCATCCGCAAGCTTCGTTCTCGATTGAATGCCATTAGTTTTGTGGCAAAATCGTTCAAAAAGTTAAAAAGTTACATTAAAGTTAATCGAAAGTTTTTTTTTCAAACTAAACGGCGACAAAATCTGAGATAGCCAAATCATTTAGAATGTCTGTCCGGTCACGAATATGTTAATTTTATTTTGATCCGATAAGTAGTGTAGATGGAAATTACATTATAACAAAAGTAACGTTGCCATGCCAACGAAAATACGCGCAAAGTTTCTAATGCACTGCCACCTAGAAGTAATCAAAATACTTTTGAGGAAGCAGTCTATTATTTGTCACCAAAGAGTTTAAATAGTTTTCCCAAGGAGTCAAGGTCCTCTAGATGGCGGTGGATCTTATCCACAAAGTAAAGTTTTACACACCGGTTTACCCAAATACCTTGGCAATAATAAATAATATTGGAAACATGGCCCTGTGGACAGCGAACGTCGCAAATTTTAAAATTTAAAAAAATGTGCAATGTGGGTCTAGCTATAGCACGTGCTTGCTTATCAACGCGTCCAACTGAGCGTTTCCTAGTATAACTTATAAAAATGTATTTTATAAATGTAGGCCAAGCCTAAATATGCAAGATTAATTACGGTAAAATACAAAATAATTATATAAAAATTATGAGGGCAGAGGGCTGCGCAGCCACAGAGCTAGTCTTGAAAGCTCCTGTGCTTAGGTATTTTGATGCAAATAAACTACTTACCTTGTCAGTAGATTCTTCTCAGATTGGTGTAGGGGCAGTACTTATGCAAAACAGTGGACCTGTAGCCTTTGCATAAAAAGCATTAACAGATACGCAACGTCGTTGGGCACAGATAGAGAAGGAACTAAGTGCCATAGTTTTCGGTTGTGAAAGGTTCCACCAGTATGTTTATGGTACACAAGTAAATGTGGAGACTGATCACAAGCCACTGGAAATATTGTTTACAAACATTTGTCTGAAGTTCCTTGTAAACGCATGATGTGGAGAATCCAAAAGTAGGATTTAAGTGTGAAAAACAAACCTGGTAAGGAAATGTACGTAGCTGATGCATTATCTTGAGCATTTCTCAATGATGCAGGCTTAGATAGTAGTGATAGTCTTGAACAGGATATAGAATATCAAGTAAATGCCATGTTCCTGTCTTATGTTTCAGTAACATCTGACAAACTAGAGGAATTAAAAAGGGAAACTGTTCAAGATAATGTTTTGTCTAAACTAAAACTAATGTATTATAAACTTATAAAGGTTGGCCAAACAAAATTAACGAGGTAGAAGAGTGCCTCAAACCTTTTTGGAACTATAGAGAACTCATTGTGGAAGAACGAGGTATTATGTCTAAAAATGATCTCAGTAGTGCCATCTTCCATGAAAAAAGAAATGTTAAATACTATTCACGATGGACATTTTGGTATAGAAAAATGTAAAGAGCTTGCTTGGGATGCTCTATTTTGGCCTAACATGTCAAGTGATATTGAAAGTTTAGTAAGTAACTGTGCTTTTTGTCAGAAGCATAGAAACAATAATGTTAAACAACCATTGATACCCCTACCCCATGATGTTCCTGAACATCCATGGCAAAAGGTTGGAACTGATGTATTTGAATTCCAAAACAAAAAGTATGTGTTGGTCATTGATTATCAATCAAAATATATAGATATAGCTCAACTTCCAGATACTAAGAGTAGTACAGTTATCGAAAACATAAAAGCGATATTTTCTTGCCATGGAGTACCCTGTATTTGTGTCAGTGCTAATGGTCCGCAGTACTCTAGCTTAGAATTTAGAAAATTTGCTAAGGATTGGGGATTTGAACATGTAACCAGTTCACCTTTGTACCCTCAATCTAACAGACTTTCAGAAAGAGGTGTACAGACAGTTAAAATAATTCTAAAGAAATCTTTAAATGATGGAAGTGATCCTCATCTAGGAATGCTTTCATACAGAAACACTGGCAATGGAATATTAGGCTCGCCAGCACAACGCTTCATGGGATGTAGGTTGAGAACACGATTGCCTATCAAGTCGGATTTGTTAAAACCTAATTTCATGGAAAATGTGACGGAAAAGTTGGAGAGAAACAATCTGATTTCTAAAGTTTACTATGATCAAACCGCTAGAGATTTGAAAGCTTTGAAAACAGGTGATTTAATCAGGATGAGAAAAGATAATAAATGGGTACCAGCTACAGTGATCAGAGGATGTAAATTACCATGTTCATATGACATAGTTAACCCTGAAGGTCAAACCTATTGCAGGAACCGTAGTACTTTACTTGATCAGTCACAAGGTGTGGATAGAACTAACTGGCAACCACAAGCCAATTGTGATTGGGTGAAACCAGTAGATAAGTCTTCAGTACATACTGAAGAGATTAAGCATGTGATTTCACCCCCAACTCTTTCACAGCCTGAAACTAAAGGTGAATTTAGGTCGAGACGTGGATGTATCATTTCCAAGCCATGCTGGATGTCAGACTTTGTAACTTAAGTGTAAAAGTAATTCTCTTACAGATTATAAATCATTTTATGTCACTCCAACTATATGTTAACCTTGTAGTGTAATTAGACGAAAGAGCGCAGCGAAACAAAGTCTTTATAACGGTACTCGATCGGGCCTTCTCGTGACAGTGTCCAATGTATGTCTGTATGTATGTCTGTCCGGGCTAATACGGCCGAACGGCCAAATAGATTGAGCTGAAATTTTAAACAGACATCCGTGACCAGGTAACTGAGAACTGCTAACAGTATGAGCACAATCCATTTCGATTTAAACCTACAAGAAATAATAAACTGCAAAATACGCTTAACATGCGAAGGAATTCTTTTAACGACAATGGTTTTGTTTTTGAAAAAATCACTG
Source organism: Sweltsa coloradensis (assembly GCA_024449915.1). Taxonomy (NCBI): domain Eukaryota; kingdom Metazoa; phylum Arthropoda; class Insecta; order Plecoptera; family Chloroperlidae; genus Sweltsa; species Sweltsa coloradensis. Next base: position 334,877 of record JAMZAV010000273.1, read on the forward strand.
CCACTTAAATGTTACTCGGTTTCAATGGAGGCAGTGGAAAAAATATTTGTAATACAGTATGCAGTGACCAATGTGCAAACATCAGCTCGTAAGCATGGAAGATTTTAACTCCCCGTAACTGGAGGCGAGCTCTGGCAGTCATTTCGGGGACCTTTCCTCCTTACCTTGACTACCACCCCAACAACGACAGCCAAGACAACACGATGATGCTAAAGCTGTATTTAGACGATTCAATGTTTTGTTCAAGCCATTGAATTCAAGGGTTTGATTCAATGATTTTTCCTTCAATGGTACTGTTTAGACGATCAAATGAATTTGTCCAATGCATTAGGAATATCACAACGAGCATAGCCCTTAAGAGGGTACACTGAGCTTGGCCCAACTCAAATGCGTGCAAACAGGTGTTGATGATTTCTGCTGAATGGTTGGTAATATCATTACCAAATTTTGAATGGATGTTAATAAAGTACTTTTATATTGATATCCGTAATTGGTTGCACAAAATAAGCCTTAAAGATCCATTGCGAGACATAAGTCCAAAACGTGAAAAAATAGGAAATCCAAAACATGGATTACAATTCTGGAAATTCCCACCAAACCGTTTATCTTACGATGAAACCAAATTGACCTGTTCGTTCACATGGATTTATACGTTGTTATCCATTATGCAAATTTGAGTTAAAAAAATCTGTTTACTTGGAATAAATTCCTGAAGTTGACCAAAATTGAGTAAATTTTGGTGAATTCACTAAATTTTAATTCAAAATCAATTAATTAATTTAGGAATATGCATAATGGATAACATAGATTTATTCTTTATAAAAGTAAGTGTGAAATTTGATAATGGTGTTATAAACCGTTTAACCGAAAAAGCCAGAAAGCTGAGCGCTTAAACTCGCCTCCGTTCTAGCCTCAGCATACCCTCTTAAACACAGAATTGTGTGTGATATCCCTAAATAGTAAATATAATAAAATTGATAAAAAAGTAGGTAATTAAAATTATCATTTATGTTGCAAGTTTAAAAAAGTAAACACAACATTAGGCCACAATAGACCCACACCACAATACAAACATTCAATTAACTAACATTATAGGCCTAACTTATAACATTACGTACATCAAAATATATTAAAGTTCACCATTACAAAAACATACAGCATTTGAATTGAAAAGAATAACAATAAAATTGTACAAATCTCTTTAAGAAAATAATATAATTTGAAGGTGACAATTATTAATTGAAAGTGTGAACTTTATTTACTTTACTTTATTGATTCTCCAAGAAGTTTCTTGAAATTTAGTGCCTTCATGTTGAGAGTCTTTAGATCCAAAGGAAGTTCCCTCAACAGTCTTGTGGCACAAGGATAAATTACAGCCTGTAAGCTTCAGTTCTTGCCACCATTGATTGCTATTGATTGCCACCTTCTCACCTCGAAGTCTAGACGTGTTTCTACTTTTGAGAATATGCTTAGTGTCAAGATCAACATCGCCCACAAAGTACTTTCTCAGAAACAGTACATCCAATTCTTCTAGGTGATCTTCAATAGATGGTAGCTTGCAAGCTGATCTTCTGCTTGCAGAATCGAGGCCACAGTGATTAGTTTTAGCCAAAATCATTTTTGTGGCACGGTTTTGAATTGCCTCAAAGGATGAAATGTTATGTCTGTAGATAGGGTGCCATGCGGGAATACCATACAACAGGGAAGGCCTAACTAATGCAATTTATACTTTTATACATACTTCAAACTTGACACCATTTAAATTTCTTGAAATGAAACCAAGGAGTTTAGAACACATGTCTGGTAACTTGCACATGATAGTTCCATTTTAAGTCTGGTGTTATGTTCAAGCCTAAAAGCTTTAAATTTTGACATGCCTTAAGAGACTGGCCGCATAAGGTGTAATGTCCATCAATAGAATGTTTAGTACGAGGTATTCTCAAAAGATGACTCTTCTTTCCGTCCAAAGACATTTCATTCACCTGAGACCATTCAACAATGCTATCTCAATCCATCTGAAGTGCCATGGCATCATTTAAATTGACTATGGGACGATACAAAGTACAATCGTCTACATATTGTGACAAGCTGGAAGATACACAATTTGGCAGAGCAAGCATAAATATAACTAGGAAGCTTCGCAAACGCTTTTTCAGGCGCGTTGTTGGATGAGCGTAATTTTTTAAAATCAAAACATAGCGTAAAATTGCGATTTTTATGAGATTTTTTTTTTCGAAAACGCTCAAATTTCACACGAATATATTAATTCATAAAATTATGGTTCTTTGAAAAAATCATTACAAACGGATAAAGCATGTCGATGTTGTAACTTTTAGGTCGGATCGGCCTCTAGTAGTACCTACAGCTCCCAAGTTGGCTCATTAATAGTCACCTTTGATCAAATGAGAACTTGCTGAATCAAACTCAAAGACCTAATCAAACCTACGTTAACAAAATTACAAAAAAAATATATATAAAAAAAAACAAAAGAAAGCTCACTGTACTAACTCGCGCATGAGAAACTTATTAATAGAAACACAGCATAACGTCCTAGAAAAGTACACGATTCAGTGGTGACCACAAACGCAGCCACGCAATTCGAAATCATAGACCCTCGGGTCCTGATTTTGAATCTTACCCAGGTGTATGCGAGGAGACTGTCTGCCTTTAGACAGGGCTGCTTGTGCTGCTCTGCACTGCCGGCTCCCACGTGCTTACAAGCTAAATATGCTAACTAAGCATGCAAAACATTTATGCAGATTGACAACTATTTTGGATAGCAACTTGGTTTTACTTGAAAGGGGGAGATAGCTACAATTACTGACTCGACAGCAAACTTGATTAAGGTAGGAATTCAACATTATATTGTTGTCTGGTGAACAAAACATAGTACAAGAAATGCAAAAAAATGTAGAAAATGAAAAATTACTGGATCCAGATACCCCCTTGAATGAATAAAATTACTGAAATTTCAAATCAACGTTCAAATTAAATTACAATTACAGATTACAATATTCCTTATAAAATAAGTTGTTTTTACTCATCACTCTCAGTGTCGTATTGTCCTTCGTCGCGAAGCGTAGGTAAGCGTAGGCTTCATGCTAGCGTTCCGTGCGCAGGCGTCGTCCACTTGATCCGTAGCTTGAGGGTCGTTCCCGCAAATTCCCTCGGGAATAGCGTCGGCGTCTCGCCGATCCAGAGAGGGGAGGGCTACGTGATTATGGTGCACGCATTTCTGGGGGACAAGATGAAGTATGCGTCGTAGGCGTAGGAACAATCGACAACATGCCGTACAAGGAGTGTTGAACTTTAGTCACGTTCAAGGAATGAGGAACAAATATTTATCATGGGAATATTGTTAGGTAATGCTAGGATTGATTATAGGAATAACCTGGATCACAGGATGCGATAGCCATATTCAAGCAGGGTCGTCGTAAAATTAGGAGGGAGATGATGCTAGCACCACATGGCGTTGCGGATGTTAAATTCTCTCCTCTCTAGGTAAAAGTAGGATAAATAGGGAAATTACTCGCCTCTAATGTCGACGATGCTTCTCGGTGGCACAATCCTGCGTTGAAACACAGCCATTGGGCTACTTTGTCACTCACGAACCGGTGGTTGAAACAAAACTTTTAACACGCACTCGCGAAGGTCTTGCTTCTGTTCGCTTCTAGAACGGAGTGGTCGAGAGAACCCCGTCTCAAGCTCACCACACTCAACTTTTCTGCGCATCTCGTGGCTTTACCGCGATTTCTAGGCGTGGGTGCCGTGATTCGTTCTATTTGAACCCAACTAGCCTGCCGTTGCCCCCTATCTTCCAATGAGTGGGCTTTACCAGTGGCTGTGGTTACCCTTGAGGCGCCAGAATGGGTTTTTTTGTAGAGGGGCTGCATCTGATTTGGCAAACTAAATCAAGGTCGCGCTTGCCTGTTCCGGTCACGTGACTCGATCGTAGCGTCTGCACGCTGAAGCCAGTCGATTCGGAGAATCGATATGCTGACAGATCACACAAAAACCCGCCTGAAGAAAATCGGTAAGTTACACTGATGACTAGGTGGACAAATTACGTTGTCACCTGCCCGTTGCCTCTTCGCAGGCAACACCGTTTAAGCACTTGACACATATTATCTCAGATATTTGAGATATTTAGCACGACGGCTAATTAATATATTCACGTATGCAAATATTAAAATAAAAAATTTGGGTAGCTTAGACCCTCTGACAGGCTGTTCGGCCACAGTGTTATAAGTCGAAAAAATTTAAAAAATCCAAAAAATAAAAAAATTGCGATTTTCATGAGAAAAAATAATTTTTCGATTCTGCTCAAATTCCACACAAAAATATCAATTCATAAAATTAAGGTTCTGTAAAAAAATCTTTACAATCGGATAAAGCATGAAAGTCGAAGAAATTTAAAAAATAGAAAAATATCGTAAAACTGCGATTTTCTTGAGAAATAATTTTGTGATTACGCTCAAATTTCACTCAAATATATTAATTCATAAAGTAAAGGTCCTGTGAAAAAATCATTACAATCGGATAAAGCATGTAGGTGTTATAAGTCGAAGTTGTTGTTTTTAAATCGAAAAAATCGTAAAATTGCAATTTTTATGAGAAATAATTTTTTGATTGCGTTCAAAAACGTGGCAGTTTTAAGTTCAGAGATTTCGAAGGCCTCCAGAAAATTTCATCACAATTGGAGTATTGGTTTAGACGGAATCGTACAAAAAGAAAAAGAAAATCCGGATTTTTTTCTCCAGTGTAGTGAAATGGAATCTTCGATACGCTCGCTATGCTCATCCAATGAACAACTTACCCTGAACAAGAGCCATGAGGCACACCAGAGGTTATGTCACTTAACGAAGAGATTGAACCATTAAAAACAACAGCTTGAGTTTGATTCGAAAGAAAGCTAGTAATCCATTTTAATAATGATCCTTCTACTTTGTAGCCAAGAAGCTTGTCCAGAACCCTATTGTGAGGAACTTGATCAAAAGCTTTCGTCCAATCCAATGCAATTACGTCCACTTGCTTAGCAATACTACTGTCTAAGGTATACCGCCAATCATCAAGAACCTTTGTAAGCATAGAAACGCAAGAATGTTTTGGAAGGAACCCATGTTGTTTATCGTGAACTAAGTTGTTATCCTTCAAGTGGTCCAACACTGCTTTCGAAACCAGCCTCTCCATTACCTTACAGATGACTGAAGTTATGGAAATTGGTCGGTGGCACGGATATCCTTACATCATGCTTATCTCCTGACTTAAAAAACAGGAACAACATTTGCAGTTTTCCACTGATAAGGAACATCACCAGCATGTAAAGAAATATTAAAAATAGAGCTTAGAGAAGGAGCAAGATAGTTTGCACACTTTTGCAAAACCCTTGTTGGGGTATTGTCGGGCCCTGTTGCAGAATTAGGCTTTACTTTATTAAGGCACCTCCTTACATCATTAACAGTTAACACCAATTGCAAATGAAGAAAGCGACTGGAAGTCATAGGAAACAAAACATTTATCTAAAGGAACAGGAGTATTTCTTGGAATAGTAAAGTTCGATTTGATTTGAAGTTTATGTTAAATTCATCAGCATTAATAGCTGGGTCATTAATAAAATTACCATTTTTTATAAAGTGAAGTGGAGAAGAAGATTTGTTTTTGCTATGAATATATTGCCATAGATCTTTTGAGTTGTGACTAGATCCAAGCTTCCATTTAGATATATAGGTTATATAAATATATATTTATACATAGATAGATATAGATAGGTATAGATAGATAGGTTAGATAAAACAGTGTCTAAATGTCTCCATTGTTGCTAACCATACCATAAACCGCCATTTTGGAACCATCATATTTTACCCCAGTGTGTTACTAGCTAGTTAGTATACTTTTTCATTTGTATGCCAACAATTAAACAACATTATTGTATTGTTGTATATAGTTTTCAACTAGAATTTGTAAATAAATTAACATTGATATGATGTACTATGCATTTAAATTGCATTTAGCCCAACCAATGATTACGACCTTGAACCTTGGCTTAGGTACTGGGCCCCAATACATTCAATGTGGTGGCTAGGCCCAGCCACAGTGGTTACTGGTTCATGTATAACTAGGGAAAACGCTTAAGTCCCGTCGCGTTGTTGAGCGAGCACCGGTACGTGCAACACGACCCGAGTACGACATTCCCATAATGTTACATACCAATAAGTCTTTAAGGTCTTGACCGATTTAGCTAAAAATGTGTAAAATAGGAGAGAATGGATAAAATCCACCACCATCTAGAGGACCTTGACATCATTTCTTTGGGAAAACTATTTTAACTCTTTGATAGCAAATAATACACTGCTTCCTCGATAGTATTTTGATTACTTCTAGGTGGCAGTGCATAGTGAGACTTTTCGTTGCCATGGTAACGTTACTGTTGTTAAAATGTAATTACTATCTACACTACTTAAGGTCTTACCCGATTTAGATGAAAATTTGTAAAATAGGAGAGAATGTTGTACTTATTGACCCTGCAAAATTTCATAACGATTGGAACATTTTTATTTTATTTTTTATTTTTTTTATTTTTTATAACCAACGATCGGATTTTGTTCAAAAACTATACAGCAACCCGCATAGGTGGTATGTACATGTGTGCAAAAATTCAGGTCGATCAGAGAAACGGTGCGACCTCTACCGAAGCAGTAACAGGTAAAAAAACAACAAAAAAAAAACAGACATTTGAGCCATAAGAGTCAAGTGGAGACGCTCGCTACGCTCGCTCAATCATCATGTTTGTGCCATTACCAAATAACTTTATTCTCAATTTATAAACAACAATGTACTCATATCCAAGGGTATAGTAGGCATAATTTTTTGGCAGTAATTTTGAATAATTTTGAATTACATTGTTGAAAATTTGTCACAAATACTGTCAGATTTTGATGATTGTGGATTCGAAAAAAGCACTGCAGCAGCTAGGCCAAGGAATAGGGGTCACTTTATTTTTATTTGAAACAATCATTTATAATAGGAAAGCGAAGTATATTGTTATTGAATGTTTATTTATAAAGTTTGTGTGTTTCCCCAATGTAAATGTCTTTGGAATGTTTACAATGTTTTGGATCTAATTGTTATATCATTTGTATTTGTTTAAAGAATTTCATTCAACATGGAGGAGGAATGAAAGCCCGAAGAATGGGAATATCTATGGACAATGCGAGACATTATAGATGAGCAAGACGCAGTCGCGTTACGTGAGTGTAGTAAAATTATTACCATTTCACCGTAAAAGTAATTTATAAATTTTACATATTGTTTTACAATTTTCTACAACATGTGTTGTTGTTTATTGTGGCGGCCGAATATCCACCTCATTTCTTCAATGGAAATTAGTTTACTGTTATCCACACGAGGTGACTGCACCATACTGTTACGAGAGGTGAGCAAACCATGTGTTTTTATATTTTAACACACCCAATAAGAAACCAGTAACGACAAACAGTAAATTGCCACCTTGGTTTTAATTTATGTTTTTCTCTGCATTCCAGCACGTTGGAGTTTTTCATTACATGTTTGAGAAATATTTTGATCGAAATCAATGTAGTAAAGACGGCACAAGAGTCGGCACAAGAGGCTGTCAACACATCTGGTAAGTTTTCGAATTCCTCTACACGCCCACAAGATTGAGTGAATGTTAAATTTAAAAAAAAATAATGTGTTGAAATTTCAAATGATTACAGAAATACACAACTCTCAAGGTATCGATCAGCCCTACCACGGTTTCACGAAAGAAAATCTGTGTGCCTTCTTCCTCGATAGTTTACTTGGAGGTATTTATTAACATTTTATTTCGTTTTAAATTGAAACAATTTCTCTCTGTTTACGTTTACTCCACCCAATGTATTCTGACAATTTACAGGATGATTTGCCTGTGCAAGAAGAAGTGTTAGACGATGTCTTGCTCGGCGAAGAAGACGACGACGACGAAGACGTTTTGATGACTGGCGGCTGAGCTAAACAGTGCCCCACCTCACCCAACGTTTCAAGGGAATAACATCCTCCATCCATCCAGGGTCATGGCGACGTCCATATTGACTGACAGTCTCAATCTCTTGCTGACTGCCTGTTGATGGTAACGCGCCAGCGCACCCCGCGTTGTCATTGGGACTGTCGAGAGCGAAGATCCAATCGAACTCGTCGCTGTGACCCGGGATGATGCGGACGTTATTCCCTCAACGTAAAACATAGGGTGAGGTGGGGTAAGTATAGGGGATTTGGCACTGGCAGTTTGTTCATATTGTGCCCTACTCATGAAGTGAGACAATTATCACATATAAAAATAGTATCTTATTGCATGTCGGATGGTCTATACTAGTACTATAGACGGAGGGTCTATACTAAGTCACTCTTTTGCAGTCTATAATGAATAATGATTGACCAACAAACCAAGTTTAACAAAGATCATACGTATCAACAAAGGTCATAGGCCTATCAATAAAGGTAGCTTTTACTAATAGGTACTGTACTGTCTGTACGGTGTTGAAGTATACGTCAGGAAAGTGACTAGGTGTGGCAGTAGTAACGTTATGAATTATGCATTTGTAGTTTTCTAGATAATTATTTATTGTGACACTTCTTACAGTAAATATGCAAACATAACACAGACGCCATGTTGAAGACTGGAAGTAGGAAACAGTGAGTTAGTTCTAAATACCGCCACCTAGTAGCGCATACGACAAGGCGCTAAATATAAACCAGTAATGGATACCTAGCAGGTATTGGATAAAATATGTTTCAACACACCCACTTAAGCCAATAGCTGCTTAAAACTAAAAACATTCATTAATTACAATGAATAAAATGAAAAATATAATGAAAAAACTGATTAAAAATGAATAGATCATTTTTATCCTACAGTACACCAATTAACCCAATCCCATTCCTTTGGTACAGTACATATGTTTGGGTTTAGGTAACGGATTAGTAAGCACATCTGCTATCATCTCCTGGGTTGACAAGTAGTGCAAGGTAATTATTTTTTCTTGAACTTTCTCCCTAATAAAATGATGTTTGTTGTTAATGTGCTTAGTGCGTTTATGATAGACAGGATTTTTTGCAATTTTTTGTGCACTTTGACTATCATTATACAAATCAACTGTTTGAGTAGTATTCATCAAAATATTTTTCAAGTCACATTCACCTTCAACAAATTCAATCATTATTGGCCCTGTATCAGAACTAAATAAATCAAACATGAGATTTTTAAGGTAAACGGCCTCTTTTGCAGCCTCAGATAAAGCTACATACTCAGCCTCTGTAGAAGAGGTTGCAATTGGGCTCTGCTTATGAGCTTCCCAAGTTACAGCAGCATTTCCAAGTTTAAAAATATAACCAGTATATGACTTACTATCACTATCAGTGGCAAAACTTACATCTGCAAATCCTGTCAAGTTTAAGCCAGTGCTTTTGAATACAAGTCCTTGGTTTATTGTCCCTTTGAGATATCTAAGCACTCTTTTGGCTGCAACCCAATGCTCTTCATTATGACATGAAGAAACTGACTTAAATATGACAAGGCAAAGGTAATATCAGGTCTGGTACACACACTCGAAGTACATTAGTGAACCTATCAACTGTTGATAAGGCTTATCATCTACATCTTTGGCTCTGGACAATTTTACATTCACATCCATGGGAGTACCAACTGGATTTGCATTAGTCATCTCATCAAATTTACTGAGCAGATCCTTGATGAAATGTGTCTGAGAAATTTATCGGAAACTGGACGGAAACACAGAGCGTGGCGATAGCAAAATAACGATGTAAAAATTTAGCAAAGGATTTTGTTGTTACAAATGAGGAGGTCAAGTCCTTGAAAACATGTAAGGAGTTTTGGGCAGAGCTGGAAAATAAATTTAAACCATGTGAGCCTCTAGTACATGCGGAAGAAGCTTTTCGAAGGTGTGTTCAGAGTCACGGTGAAACGGCACAGGAATACGCCATCCGACTGAAAATTATTGCTAGACGGTTATTGCAGGGAAGCAGGGCGGGAGAAGATGCTGTAGTACAGCTTGGGGAAAAGTTATTTGATGAGAGGATACTTGCACAGTTTTTAAGTGGGCTAAGAGATGGAATCAAACGGTTTGTTCTTTCGCGTTCTCCTACGACTATGGCAAAGGCAATCGATATAGCGCAAGAGGATAATGAAAGAATGTCTGCACCACGAACTCAAAATAGGCAAGTAAACGTAGTTTCCACTGAATTGGCTCCACAGCATCTACCTTGTGAGAAGTGGGAAAAGTGGCATGGCAAGCAGTACCTTAACAAATTACGGTTCCGGCTCGGGTACGTTGGATATTACAGGAGACACAGGTTGCCAACGCTGTGGGGGTTAGGGCCATTGGAAAAAGGACTGTCCGAATCCATATCGTCCGGAATGCTACTTAAGCCATCGAAGGGGGCACGTGGCTCCTGGTAACTGGGGTACATGGGGTAGCAGCCTACGCAGTTTAATCCTCGGTGTAGAGCACAACCATTCAACAGCAACCCTTCGGGACTAGGGTTGCCATAATTTAAACTGAAGGCGGCGGGACAAATCATTTCAGGGAAAATAGAACGGGGGGTTTGGGGGGGCTCCCCCCAACTATAGCGCCACAGGCTAAATTTTAAAAACTAGGTTTTTAGAGTGCATTTTGAGCGTTTTAGATAAAAATGCTGGACTGAATGCAGTAACGAAATATTGCAGTTTTTGCAGTGCAAAAACAGAAAACCAACAAAAATGCATTGGAATTTGGAACACTAATGACACTTTTTAATTAATAATTTTTGGGTCTTGGGAAGTTGGGACTGTGGAGTAAATAACGGATTCAACAAGTTAACAATTTAATACGTGTTTGTTATACTTGAATCATACTTGTTTTATTGAACTAATTGTAATTATAATCGTAAACTTAGTACTTCACTTCTAAAATATATGCAAAATATATCTTAACAAAATGTGACATTAGAAATGAATACAAGTAGGAACTATTATTGGAGGACTTAGATTAGACCAGATTAGTTTAGTTAGATTTGTACTTTACTGATGATTTCGTTTGTTCCAAAAGATGTTTTCTTTTAGGCGACTTTAGAGACTTGCGAAACCCTTCACAATTTTCTGGAAAATTTGTCTTGATCATTAATTCTGCTTCCAGCGTGCTTAAATTAAGACGATTACGGTACGCCCGTGGCCTATAGGTTGCTGTTGATAGCTTTGCACGTTTTGGACTGCATATATCTGATATTGTACATTGGACTTTGACAATTTTTTTACAAAGCGGGACAATTGTGTCCCGCTGGGTGTACTGGCGGGACGCGGGACTTAAAATTGGATATCGGGACTGTCCCGCCGAAAGCGGGACGAATGGCAACCCTATTCGGGACCACAGTGGGGTTATGGATAGGGTGCCCAGACGTCCGGCCAACTGTGTGTCCCGTGTCCTGCCACACTACCGGGCGGGACGCACTTGTGTCCCGCTTTTTGTTGAAAATGCAAAATGCATTATTCAACCTTCGCGCTTTCCACCTCTCGTATCCCAACCACTGATCCCAACCGACCCGCTGACAGCGAGAGCTCACTGACGCTCTCCTTTGTCATAATTGCTACTACCCCACCCCGCCGACAGGTGAAAGCTTGCTTGTTTCTCCCTCACACACAAGTCAAGACGAATGTAGTCAGGTGCGTCTGAAATCGACTTTTGGTGCGAGTCTGCTTGTTTAGTCGACTCATAGTTGGTAGTGACGTCACGTAGTTGGTGTCCAAATGTCGCTAGTAGGCGTGTTTAGTTAGTCAATGTAGCACCCGAGCGTAGTTGCTGAAAGTGTATGCTTGCAAGCCTACTTTGCCTGCTTATTTGTAGAACTGGTTGTATTTAAACAGATAGATATTCAGTACAATTTCTTGGTTGTATATAGTTCGCAATTCGATATTTAATTATTATTAGCAGCAATTAAATGGTGGGGAAGCTAATTTTGATTTGAAAACACATTTTTACTTCATAACCTCACTTTTACGAGATGGTTTTTTCGTCTCGTACGCGTGAGTGTGTAAAATGCCGCCGCCTGAACGTGTGTTTTCAATGACGATGTTAAGAATTGATTGATTGATTGGATATTGCTTAACGTTAAGGACTTTCCTTATCTTGTTCAACACAAGACTGATAATGACAAAGTGTTTTGTACGATCTGCAAAGCAAGATTTTCTATAGTAATTATCCATTAAGGTAATCCCCCGAGTTGCCATTTTTCAGTTAAAACATGACAAAATAATTGTAGTATGGGGAACATTTTTGGTTCAATTCAATTCAATTCAATAGTGTGTTTTATTCCAGTTTAAATAGATACACATTTTGTACTATATGTAATACATAATAAAGTTGTTACCGGTAATATGGGGTGAATAGGAACAAAACTTCCTCTAAATAATACTAAATTCGTAATTGCCGCTCTTTTTAAACGGCTCACATTAGGTTTTCAGTAGTTGGTATACTACATTTTGCAGTACGCTCTAAATATAGACTGAACCTGACAACCACAGACTTCATAATAGAAAATCAGCCTCAATGTTATGAAAAGCATTGGCACATTTAAGAGAGCTGATAAACTTTGTCATTTCTCTTAATCTGGTAAGAGTTACATATCTTATAAACGTACGACTCCACTATCAACATATTTTTAAAAAAATGTAATTTGTGTTCCTATTGACCCCAGGCTAGAGTTAATAGGAACAGCTAGCACATCTATCTGCATTTTCAGGCATATTTATATCCCTGTTTCTATTGACCCCACATAGAAGTGAATAGGAATGCACAATATAAAAATAAAAAACAAATATTAATATTCATATACTCTGTTGATGGTTGGATTTAATATTAAAAGAAACCACATAGCCTTAATTTAAAAAATATCTCATTGGTTTACTATGATTCATGTTGAAATAACAAGAAGTTAACTTATGAAACCTGTTCCTATTCACCCCACATTACGGTATATAAAATTAATACATGTGAGCTAAGTAGTTAATTACTGGAAGCACAAAAAGGTCGGGTAGACCGGAGTGTGGGCCACAATAAGTTTATAGTATATGTTTATATATGGTGGATTAAAAAACAGGTAAGAAATAGAAATTAACCCTTTTCGGTCATATGTCGGGGCAGCCCTGACATGGATGTTTCTGCACACTTTACTACGCCTCCCACAAAAACATTAAAACATTTTTTTTTTAATTTTAAAATTTTGAAAACTTTGTATTAATGCCCTCCCATACAGGTCTTTTAATGCACTTACTATAGTTAACAGTTCCACTGCCTTCTATATAATAAAAAAAATCTGACCGAAAAGGGTTAAAATAGTAATAGTAGGCCTACATGATATGACAATAATAATATTAAGTAATATCAAGTAATATAGGTCTACTAGTAACTAATACAGTACTATTAGAAATAAATTTGACCTTAATAATAAATCTCATAATAATGACAATGGAAAGTAATAATAAAAATAAAAATAAGTTATAATAAATTAAATATCAATCGTAATATGGTATATCTCATAATAAGTTATTTATGTTTAATCAAATATATGTGGGTTGGTATGAAAGTTTATGAGGTAGTTACAATTTGGACGGGATTGTTGTAATATCCTTGTGTGTATGGATCTCATGAATGTTGTTTTAGAACATGTTGACAAAGTTCTTTGGCAAAAATTTGTAGGATCTAGGACCTAGGAAGTTAGGACCAGCTTAGGACAGAGACACTGTGTCTCTGTTCTAAGCTTGTGTTTTTTCTAGGAATTGTTACGAGGTCAGATGTTCTCGTAATTATTGTGGTGCTTATTTTTGTGGGTTTGTATAAATTTTGATGGTTATGTACATATGTGAGTATTGTTTTTAGGTATAATTATTGACGGATGTCCAAGAGTTTAACGTTTGAGAATAGTAGTTCAGTAGGGTAACGTTTGTTTGTTTTAGTAAAGACTTTTATAATAAGTTTTTGTACAATTTCTAGTGGTTTTAAGTGGCAGTCGAGTACACCCCCCATCTGATTATTCCATATGTTATAGTTGATTGCGTTAACGAGGTGTAAACCAACCGGAGGAAATGTGTATTTAGGATATCTCTTAGTCTAGTAAATATGTAGATCATGTTTCTGATTTTTTTTGTAAGCAATATGATTTGTGGTACCCATGAGAGTGAATCATCAATAATAATTCCAAGGTATTTAGTCGATTGGGAGTCAAATCAAATCAAATCATCTTTCATTTGGCTCAAGAGCTATCTTCCACTAAGCAGACGGTACAGATCATACATAAAATACATCAAATCAATAAAATCATCATCAATAAAATAAAATAAAAGCATAGTATAAAACATTACACTAAGTTAAGCCTATTTACAAGTTGATGTTCACAATACAATTTTTTGAACTCTACAACATGTTTTGCCTCCTTGATATTTATGGGTAGGCAATTGTACTGTCGTATACCCGTATAAAATATTGATTTCACCCCTGTAAGTTTATTGGGTGCTGCTAGGTATATATTATCTGCCTTGCATTGCCTTGTTTCATGTCTATGAACCGAGTCAATTTTTATTAATTTACTACCAAGGTAGTTAGGCAGAAGTCCATTTTTTACTTTATAAATAAATATCATCCCTTTCAACTTTAACCAATTCTCAATATCTAGCCATTCCAAACATTCTAACATATCTACTACTGGAGTATATTTGTTACACTTCAATATTATTCTCATGCCCCAGTTTTGCAGTATTTGCAATCGTTTTATTTCACATTTACCAACTTGGTATAATATAGTTGCACAAAACTCAAAATGTGGCACTATTATGCTCTTATATACTAACAGTCTTGTGTATAATGATAGGAACTTACTTTTCCTGCCCAAGTAGCCAATTTTCTTACTAATCTTCTCTACTATGTAATTAACATGTTCTTGAAAGTTAAGCTTGTTATCTAAAACTATACCAAGATACTTAAAATAAGGTACAAATTCTACTATATCATCTCCTAGTTTAATCTCTAAGCATACATGTAACTCAGCTGGTTTCTTCCCTCTGCAACTGCCAGCACCTACAAGCATTCCCTTTGATTTTGCAGCATTCAGTTTGAGGAAATTAATGCTAAACCACTGAATTATTGTACCTAATTTAACATTCATAATTCTAAATAATTCATATATATATCTTTACCTGCAAGGTATATTACTGTATCGTCAGCATATAGACATACTAAACAATTTTCTACACAGTTAACAATATCATTAATATAGACTAAAAATAAAAATAGCTATAAAAATAACTGATCCTTGGGGCACACCTAATTCTACACCAATATCGTTTGACGTTACATCATTGTATTTTGTCCTCTGTTTCCTATTTACAAGATAGTCTTCAATCCATTTCAATGCAATTCCTCTTACACCATACATGTATTGTAATTTGTCCAATAACCTCTTCCTATCAATGGTCTCGAAAGCCCTCTTAAAGTCTAAGAATATTGCTACAGTATTAAGATTTGCATCCAGGTTCTGGACCCAGTCTGCAACCAGCACTTGCACTGCTGATTCACATGAGTGACTTCTTCGAAAGCCCGTTTGTTTGTCCGTTAGTAATCCGTTCACTGAAAAGTATCCTTCTAACTGTCTATGCACACACATTTCTAGTATCTTCTCAAACACTGGCAACATATTGATGGGTCTGTGTTCTGCAGCTAATTTCGTTTTAGAAACCTTTGGGACAGGTACTACTAGTGTTTCTTTCCACGAGTCGGGGAAGGTTCCACTTTCCAGAGAAACATTTATAGCATTCAATAAGTTATATTTTATACTACCATATATGTCTTTCACCAGCTTTGTTGAGATGCCATCAACACCACCTTTGTTATTAAGGGATTTAACAATTGCATCTAGTTCTTTGATGCTTATTTTATCAAAACCACTCATTTCGCACCCACTCT
The DNA here is from genome assembly GCA_024449915.1 of Sweltsa coloradensis. NCBI lineage: Eukaryota > Metazoa > Arthropoda > Insecta > Plecoptera > Chloroperlidae > Sweltsa > Sweltsa coloradensis. The sequence continues at coordinate 350,878 of JAMZAV010000273.1, forward strand.
CCCCAATGAATGTATGCAGATCCACAGTACTCCGTACCGAGTCTTTTTTTATATCCTGTGCTTTTACATCATCAATGCTATTGACTACTTCAGTTATACTATGAACAAAAAATGTATTAAACCTATTAGCTATGTCTACATCATCTTTTACAGTGTGTCCATCCTCAAATATAATCTCCTTTGATGTTTCATTTATGTTACATTTTGTACTAGCCAAACTCTTCAACGTTTTCCATAACTCAACACTGTTATTTTTACAATCATCAATTTTCCTACGGTAGTAATCGTATTTTCCCTTTTGCATCATATTCACTACTTCATTCCTCTTTATTTTAAATTCCTCCCAACAATCAACACCTATCTTTGCTGCTTCATACAGGTTATCTCTCTCTTTCATACTGGCTCTTATTTCTTCATTAAACCAACTATTATTACCCTTATTACCCTTTATCACAACTTTTTTCTTTGGTACATTATTTTCAATAGCACTTTTAATATTGCCTATTAGTTTGTCTACGAGACAGTTGATATTGGTTGACTCAACCCCATAGTTCATACATGTTAACTCAAATTTCAATGATTCAATATCAAGTTTCTTCCAATCATAAATCCAGATTTGCCTTCCTGTTTCAACTTTTTTAAGCTTCTCCTTATCTCCAATCTTTACCATCAACAATTCATGATCTCCAATTCTAGGCATACAACAATTAGTGTAATTTACATTGATTTCATCCTGAGTTATAATAAAGTCTATTAATGTCTTACTTGTTTTTGTCACTCTTGTAGGTTGATTTACAATCTGCTTGAATCCAAACATCTCTACACTATTAATAAAATCTATTGCTTTCCTATTACTTTCTAGCAAATTAATATTAAAGTCTCCTACAATAAGTTTAGTTGCACCTACATGTTGACCTTTGTTTGCCAGGTCCTCAAGTTGGTTTGCAAAAAAGTTCATGAATTCTAGTAGATTACTATTTGGCGAGCGATATATTGCCACAATAATGCGGGCTTTCCTACGAATCATAAGTTTGATCCCCAGGGCCCAATAGCTTTTATCATGGTGGCAATCATGGTGGTGTAACCAGTGGACAGGCACATTTTAATAAATTAGGATTGCAATCTGCCGAGTGAAGTTGGAGTTTGAATTGTTTGTCCGGTTGTGATGTTTTACAGATTGAAAAAGTAATGTAGGTTGTTTTAAGTATATTAAGAGAGAGGTAGTTCTCGCTTAGCCAGTGGTATGCCTTTTGCAGAGTTAGGTTAGTGTCTGATCTATTTTCACTTTTTGGTATCTCTTATTTAAGTAGCTTTCAAGTAGAGTTTGGGCAATGCCTCTAATTCCCAAGTTGTCAAGTTTGTTTAGAAGTTTTGAATGGTTTAACCGTATCAAACGCCTTTGCAAGATCGAGAATTATTGCTATTGGCTTTTTCCCTTTATCTAAAGTGCTGTAGAGTTTACTAGTAAGCAAGTGTATTGCATCTTGTGTACTGCGGTTTGGTCTGAAACCAAACTGATTTGGAGAGATTAATTTATGGGATTCTAGATATGAGACAAGTCGTGTTTTTATGTATTTCTCAAGAATTTTTGAGCAATGAGTAAGAACTGAAATTGGCCTGTAGTTGTTTTGTAAGGTTTTTTCACCACTTTTGTGTATTGGGGTAATAATAGCAGTTTTGAAATAATCAGGGAATGTCCCTTCTTGAATGGAGGCGTTACAAATGTGTTGGGTTCAAAAGGTGGAATTTACACATCTTTATTGTAAGTGCCTGGATATTATCGTGACCTGGAGCCGATGATGTTTTTGGATGAGCGAAGCGAAGACTTCAATTTCACTGACCCCCAAAAAATTTAGCTCGGGTGTTTTTTGTTTGTTTGTTTTTTGTTTTTTTGTTTGTTTTTCTGTCTGTTTGCTAACTCTCTACCAGGCAAACGGCTTATCTGATCTTGATGAAAATTTGAGGGGACCTTCGAAATCTCAGAACTTAGAGGTGTATTGTTTTTGGGTGAATATCGTACTTTTACGATTTTTTTAGATTTTTAGTGCGATATTTTCGTGACATTTGGGCCGATTCTGACCAAACGGGTGGGGCTACAACGTTGATATTTCACATGGACATTAAAGTAATGGTGATGTAGTACCTTTTGAAAGAAAAAGTTGAAAAAGTTAGCCAGAATCCATAGAAATAAAGCTTTTAATATAAGTTTTTTACGGTAAATAATAACAGTTGACAAGTAACAATAGAAACTTGACAACAATCACCTACAATACATAGGCAGCAAAGCAAAGCACTTGTAAAAGTGAAGATATCCCACGCAATATAAAAACTTAAAAAAATCTCATCCATCAACGTGGCGGAACTTTAGCGTTTTCCTAGTTAGACTATATATGTGTTCAATTATCTCGGACTTTGTGATTGGTTCAAAAAATATAGTGGTGTTGCTAATCGGGGATGTATTTTCAGTCAATGGTATATTGGGTTGGTTGGATTGGCAATGGTAGCACAAGCAAGTCAGCTGGTAAGCCACCCAAACTCCAACTGCTCCCTACCTACACCCCGAGGTGGGGAGAACAGAGCGAACTAAGGTTACCCCTATACAACGTGGGCACCTCTGTATTTGACACACATCACAGTAGCAGTTATAGGACGCTCAGTATTACTCTACGAGTAGGGGACATGAATTGTGAGATGCTTGTGGATACGGGTGCTATGATTACCATCGTCAAGGAAGCTCCGACAGAGGGGTTGGAAGTGAGGCCAATGGATTGTGGAGGTGTTAGAAGTATCTCGGGTCACCCACTTCCTCTTATTGGTACAGACAGCTACAGTAGAATTTACTCTAGATGGCCTAAAATTTAGTCATGTCTGCTACGTTTACCCTAATGAACTCAATATAAGTACAAGTGGATTGTTAGGTCTCGAGTTTTTGGAAAAGAATAAAGCCCGCATTGATTAGAGTAAGAAGCAATTTTGGATGCGGGGAGTTTGTGTTCCGCTGTCTGGTGAAGTGAACACCCGGACTGTTGAGACAAGTTTGGGTGTAGACATGGCTGGTGAAGCTTGGTCACCGCGCAGTGGTAGCTTCTCCGCTAGTACAATCTATGCCAGTGAAAGAAGGGGAAATTCTAGATTTAGATTCTAGGTTAGATGGTGTTGAGCAGAGTCAACGTAACACTACGGCTAAGCTAGCTCCCATAGTAAATAATTGTGTTTCTCTCCAAGACTCGGCAATAGAGTCTCCAGAAAATAGAAATAAATTAGTACGTAAGTTCTCAAGAAAAGAATCTCCTCATAGAAGTAGTGATGTGACAGTTTCTCCCCAGATTAAGATTAAGGAAACTCCCCATAAGAGAAGTGGAAGGGTATCTCCTCAAAGTTTGAAGAAAGTTACTCCTCAAGAATGGAAGAAGGAAACTCCTAATATTAAACATGAAAAGTTAGCTCCTCAAGTCTCAAGCAGTGGGGAACCGCATAGAAGTATTGTTAAATCAGCCTCTCGTACCCCCAAGAAAGAACGTTTTAAAGAAGAGAGATAAAATTTTTCAGGTAATGGGATTAGGGAAGGTCAAGAAAGCGATGTTCAACTCCGATCTGAGCCAGACGAAGCCGATGGGTGCTCTGGACACTCGGACCGCAGACAACCTACTGGTAGCACATTAGCTAGCGGTTCAGTGGAGGCACAAGCAGAGTGTGCGGACGAAGCAGCTTGTGTGGACGGATGGGTGCTCTGGACACTCGGACCGCAGACGAACCTACGGGTAGCACATTAGCTAGCGGTTCAGTGGAGGCACAAGCAGAGTGTGCGGAGGTTCATCAAGCAATCACCCTGGACAGCCTAGGACGGGAAGAGGGCTACCGGTTTGCCTACCAATCGTTTATCGATGGTTTAGGTTCAAATTTGCACATTGTTGTATTGAATCGACTAACATGTATATATCTCTCTCAAGTAAGAGATTTTACTGGAAAGATTTTCTAAAAATTATGTTTTATATCTTGTATTCACATAATATTAAGTCTGGTGATTTAGCAGTCACAATACAAAAGCAATTGTTGTTGGCTTTCACAATGTCTTATGAATGAGTATGACATTTTTCTAGAAATGTTTCATTAATTTTCATTTTTATTTTTTCCACTTTTCATTTTCACAAATTTTTATTTTTATTAAGTACTGAAAAGCTATTGTTTATTGTCGGTTAAAGTTTCAAGTTCATTATAATATGTATGCCTTTGTAATTGATCGCGCCCTACAGTAAACGGCAGGAGGCCATTTACAGAGAAAAATCTTAACCCAAGGATGTATTAATAGTGTTCTGAAATAAATTCACATACAGTATTATGTTTTATTTGGGTAGGGCTAATCGTATCAGCTAGCATCATATTTTTGTTTTCATAAAGTGTTCCTAGCAAAGTTGTAATATTTTACCACACTGATATTTTGAGGGTGTAGCCTACAGTTTTTTGTTTGATTCATATTTTGTTCAAATTTATTTGAGAAAAATTAAGTTTAATTACTCCGCTTTCTTTGGAAACAACAAGCGTCAGGAAGTCTTTTACCAGATAGGAACATGCGGTGGAAAGGACCGGCGCGGGAAGGCACTGCAAGAGGTTATGCCAGCAATTGCAATTGGAGTATCGGTTTAGCCGGAATCGTGCTGACAAACACACAAAAATACAGAAAAAAAGAAAGAAAAAAAAACATTCCGGATTTTTTTCTCCAGTGTAGTGAAATGGAATCTTCGCTTCGCTCGCTACGCTCATCCAAAAATGGCTCAACTAACAGTGATGATGAGTCCTACTCACAAGCAAAATAATAGGGAACCTAAGTTTTGAAGGCGGGAAGGAAATTGGTTCTCTCTGGTCTGAGCGCCCATAAGAATTAGCATGGTACAAAAATGTAATTCGCTGTATCTTTTGACTCGTGCAAAAGAAATCTAAACCAATAACATCACAAGATGCATAATTTTGTGAAGAAGATGGTGGTATTCTACTTTGCTCGATGACGCTTCCTAAATTCAAACTATTAGGAGTTAAATGGACCCATGTTTGCGCGCTGTCGCAAATGTACTCTGACTGAGCGGCAACCTAAGCTAGACGCAGCTACGTTGTGTGCAGCTGTGGCATCCTCGCATACCACGCGCCTGTCCATGGTTGCTAAATGTCCTTCGCATTCAAGATTTTGTTGGCATATTAAAGGATATTTTATTAGTAATGTATAATCTAGTACAACCCAGTGACCTCACAGTAGCCACAAAGCAAGTCGGATACCAAATGTTATGCTGATGCCACGGACAAAATGTTTTTACGTGCTTTTTCATGAGCAGTTTGGAAGGTTTGGCAACAGTGTAAATGTAGAGTTCACTTCAACTCAAAACAATTGTCATTAATATTTGTGATAGAGCAGAGTTATGTATATCCGTGCAAAGAGGAAAGATTGTAGTTTCTTACAGTATGAATATAATTCCGGTCCGTGGTCGGGTTCTCGCGCTATCGCTTACGAAACATTTAGCACGGGTTAATCGCCTATACCACGCTGACCGGAGAGAACCGGACAACGCCCACTTAGGTTCCCTATTAGCTTACAATTTAATATCCGACCGAATCTTCTAGGCTCAGAAGCTAGAAGAAAAAAGAAAAAAAAAGAAAAAAGAAAGAAAAAAAAAGAAAGAAGCAAGAAGAAAAGGCAACGTTTGTTACTAAGACTATACGTCTAGTACTATATAGACTATACGTCTTAGTAACGAACGTTGCCTTTTACTGCCATAATTTGACACAGTAAATTTTCAGCTTGGAAGACTAGAAGATTCGGTCGTTCGAGGTTCTTATTAATTTCTCTTACGTATTCTGTAAGTTCTGGGGTGAAGTCCTGGGTAGACCATTTTTTAATCTCCCCCAGAATCTCCTCCATCCTCGATTTCATCACCGATAGACCAGCTCTCAAAGAATCAATGTCATACTTCTTGTTGCATGTTGCACATGTTGAATAAATGCTGTTACTCGAATCAGGAAGCGGACATCGGCATTCGTGGCAAACAAGTTTACATTGGTTGAAATCTGGTAGGTCATCGAGAATAGGCCAGTCGTAGATGCAGGCATTGCACTTGCACTCAAAACCATACTTGCTTTTGAGCACGGAGCGCCGGGCAATGGTCTCAGTGGAGGCATACGTTTCTCCGTATGATACATAAATCTGAAAATAAGTTAAATATAATATATAATAAAATACCATACGTTTTCAGAAGTCTCTTCCACGATAAGTTCTATTCTGCCTTACATCATAGCTTTTACTTGACTGCTTAAATGCTCAAAACGTTTGTTTTACCCAACTCATAGAAAATAAGAAGTGATTGGCCTTGAGACAGAAAAAGACCCTTTGGGATTACTTAGGATATAATTGCAGTACTGTCAAATTATTTTAATTTCTTGAGGTCATCCATAGAAAGGATTATCAAATTTAAAAATATATAAATATCTATTTTAGAACATTTTTCTTGTGAGAGATTTGGGCGACTGATATTACTTATGATTATGAATAAAATATTTCATTACCGTTTCTCCTTTAGTGACCTCTCGATGTGCTGCAAGGGCAACAGTGTTGCCATTGCCATACCACAATGAGGCGTTCGGATCACAGGAATGGGCAAACAGACTGAATGCGGTATAGATCCCATATCCAGTTCTTTTTGGATCAAAATTCAGGTCTTCTTGTTCTACTTCAATTGAATTAGTGTTTGCTATGTCCACTAATCTAATAATAAGACCAGATGCAAACTTCTTGTCAGGTTGACAAGGGAAAAAATCCGCGTGTTCATCGAGCACGTTTAAGATGCAGGCAGCAACGAAGACGCGTTCTAGTTGTTCCAACGAGTTTGTAATCAAACTGTGTCTAAACAGAAAGTGGATTTGTTCGTAGTCGTTTGATTTGTACTGGCCATTTTGATCATATCCATTTATCTTCCCGGTCTCATGTTGTGCTTCGAGCTCCTCGAAACGACGATGCAAGCCTCGAAGTCCTTGGTTTTGGCTGCATGCGGTTAGGAACATTCGCAGTGGTAACAACATCCATAGTACCGTCGATAGTTGATATAGCGCTGGGATAAGTCGGCATTCAACATTGTGATATGCATCCCATGCATATGTGCGACAATCAGCGGAACAAAACATTGCCTGTTGGTCAAAAGATACAGTGTTGAAATAAAACTTGTGAATGGTAAGTAAGTATATCTAGGGATGTAAACCAGAAATATATTTCCGGAAATGTGTTTCTGATATTTTTTAAAGAGGAAGTGAACTCTTTAAACTTGTGGGCATTTAGCTCGAAATATTGGTAGATAAGTACAAAATTTGTTAAAAATGTTTGTTAATTAAAAAATCAGAAAATTTCTGTTCTTTCATATGACATTCTTTTTTTATATATATATTAGTTGTAACTTTGTACCTCAGGGGCCAGGCCAGGGCCTCTATTCAGTATCTTCACGGGTTCAACTTGGCAACAGAACCGACTCGGGAGTAACAGTAATCGTTCCGGTTGTTGTTGGTCGAGGTCGAAAGGTATGATTTACATGGCAGTGGACGGTCAAATGTGAACAAATGATTCGCAGTCAATTGTCAAATATTCGAAATGACATAGATGTGTGTATTATTTCCAATCGGGGAGAAATTGAATTTAAATGGTATAATTTCATGAAAAAAGGGAACGCACGGAACTTTTAGGGGTAGGCCCTTACTAAAGGTAGGTTTTCTTTGAGCATACTATTGTTATTTGTTTGAGAAAGTTAATAAACTGGTCGTGTTTACGTGTAGGCCAAGGCTTATCATCCACCATTTTTACTAATCAAACATACTAGGAAAACGCTTAAGTCCCGCCGCGTTGTTGGATGAGCGTAATAGGGAATATTCCACTTCCGCCAAATACTGTACGAATAGATTTTTTAGAAGAAGTATTTCGTCCCGATTACAAATATGTACTTTGTTTTTCCGTGAAATAATAATCCAGTGATTTATAGCCGTTTTAAAAGCAGCAGTTTTTTAAAGCGGCAAAAACGACTGTGACGTCAGAACTGTGTTGATCCAACGCCGTCTGGATAAACATACATCCAGACCAAAGATGTTGGAATAGTATTATAGTAGGATCGAGATATACAAACAGCGCCTAGCGTAGCCTACAGTAATGTAAACAGATGGCGGACATTTTACATTTAACGCCTAGCCAGAAAACGAGAAAAGTTGACATTGCAATCAAAAAACAAAACTGAAACAGTCCTAGGTCTAGGCCTAGACGTAGAAAATTATTTATAATACAACAGTCTAGGCCAATCGTTCCTGTAGGATATAGTCATTGGTATGTGAATACTAAAATTTCTCACTTGACAAGCCCTAGGCTTAACTTGCCGACCCTAACCTGCACTTTCGTGTTCTGACACACACCCCGCTCAAAAACCTTACTTTGATGACTAATTAAAGCCTATTGTAGATAAAGAATACCATGATAGTCCTAGGCTATGCAAAAATTCAATACCAAATGCTCGTTATTCTTTATCACAATGATCTCGCGAAATCTCCTGTCACATACGAAAAAAGAAAAACAAAAGACGGTGAAAATGTACATCCTTGTGGAGTTGTTTGTGTTGAGCGGATGGGCGAGCACCGCCGTCTGTATGTAAATATGTACAAATATACGTACATTTAGTTTCCAATTGGCCTTGACTCAGCACAGTTATGACGTAGTACCGTCCAAAGATGGCGCACGCTCGTTTTTGGCGCGCAAACTGGGGGTCCAATTTACTTCTCGTTTAAATTACACAAAAAACATTTTTTTTAAATAAAAAAAAGTGCAGTGACTATTAAGACATGAATAAGAATTAAAATAAAATATAAAATATTAACTGGAATATTCCCTATTGGTGATTGAGCTGCCATGTGTTATGCGGATTTTCTGTTGTTCTGTGAAAAAATCATTACTGTTGAAGATTTTTTTAAAATTAATTTAAATTAAATAAAAAATAAACTTTAATTTTTAATTTTTTTAGTTAATCGAAATTTAAAAAAAGAAAAAAATCGTAAAATTGCGATTTTCATAAGAAATTATTATTCGATTGCGCTCAAATTTCACACGAATATATTAATTCATAAAATTAAGGTTCTGTGAAAAAATCATTACAATCGGATAAAGCATGTAGGTGTTATAAGTCAAAGAATTGTTTTAAAAAAGAAAAAACCCGTAAAATTGCGATTTTCATGAGAAATAATTTTTCGATTGCGCTCAAATTTCGCACGAATATCTTAATTCATGAAATTAAGGTTCTGTGAAAAAATCATTACAATCGGTTAAAGCATGTAGGTGTTATAAGTCGAAGAAAGGTTTTAAAAATCGAAAAAAATCGTAAAATTGCGTTTTTTATGAGAAATAATTTTTCGATTGCGCTCAAAAACGTGGCAGTTCTAAGTTCAGAGATTTCGAAGGCCTCCATGAAATTTCATCGCAATCGGAGTATCGGTTTAGCCGGAATCGTGTTAACAGACAGACAAAAATACAGAAAGAAAAAAAAAAAAAAACATTCCGGATTTTTTTCTCCAGTGTAGTGAAATGGAATCTTCGCTTCGCTCGCTACGCTCATCCAAAAATATAACCGAGTCGGACTCGGTTGTCACGTATTTTATCGCAACGATATCGACCTCAACCGGGTTGATCACTTACAGCCGAGTCGATTACGGTAGAAAACACCCGAGTCCAACTCCGTCAGAGTTATAGAATCGGGGTCCAGGGCTTTCCCATATTATTTGCCAATCCTTCAAATTGAGGTTTTTATACCCCTTAGACTGCCCTGCAGCCTAAAGTTACCATTTTTTTCCCCCTGGAAATATTTCCACAAATTTTCCCCAAAAACCTTTCCAGAAATATCACATCACTAAGTATATCAGCAAAGTTGACAATGATGTAATATACAGTGCTCTTAACATAATGATATCTCAACTCAATACATTGTGTCAAAATATGACCAAAATATGACCAAATGGGGCGGATAGTTTTGTCCCCTAAGTAGTTCAAAACTGTATAGTATTAATAACTCTTAAGGTTGAGGCATTATCCCACTATTTACTATTTATGACAAACATTATATTTTGCACAGTTCCAATTAGATAGCTGATTTTAGTTTCGCATCTCACAACATATCATTGACTGACTCTGCATTGAGCTATTTTTTAGATCTTATTTGTACTTATTTTATTTTATTATTACTCTGCATTTTAAGATTTTTTCTCATGCCAGTACAAATACAATCCCTGTACAGTAGGTACTGGAAAACCATCACAGAACACAAAGTTTGAGGCACACTTTTCAAAAATAGCTTATTGCAGGTCAAGGGTCAGATATGAATATATTTAATACAGCTATTGGACAAGTAGCATTTTTCATAAAACGTAATTGGAAAAAAATGTAGTTTTGGACATAATAGAAGAGAAAAACTGGCTTTCTTACTCAGCAACCACTTTTTATAATTGTATTCGCGGTTAAAACCTAACCAGGTAGCAGCACGGTCGTATGCCAACATGGCCGTCCGAAGGCAGATAAAAACACGGGCTGCATAGGGAGCAAGTGTGTTTTTCATGCTTTAAAGCATAATATTTCATTGTAAGCGTCGGTTCTGGAAGTATTTCTTCTTTCCAGTACTTGGATACGATGGGGTAGGACAATCACTATATTTTGTAACCATCAGCTGCAAAATAACTAGTAAAATAAGGAATTTTATATCGTAATTTGAGGACGTGTAAAATCCTATAGGCAATGTGTTTGCAGTAATTTTACCTTGATGGCAATACCGCAAATTTCGTATGATTATTGGGCTTTACTAATATGTTATGTAATTTTATATCACACATTATTCCCCCCCCCCCCCGGGAATTAATTTTTTGCGGGTTCCCCGCGAATAAATTATCAAATTTGATTTATTATTAAATTTGTGTTTCATCACCCCATTGAAACCTCTTATAACACAGTGTCACATTTTAAAAGCCCCCCCCCCCTTACCACCCCCCGCAACCCGGATAAAAGTTTACTGTATATATGAATTGCACCGGCTTCACTAAACTTTATATTATAAAGACCTACTATTATTAATACGCATAGTTTTCTCATATTGTAAAGTCCTAGAATTGTTTTGTCGTTGTTTTGGTTGAGATTATAAATAATATGAATTGAATTGTATATGCTCTTTATTTTTAGCTTGACAGCTATTTTACATCTTTCTTAGATATATTTTCTATTTATTTAATATCCACTCACGACATTTACTTTTAAACATTCCAACACTTTTGATCTCTCTCAAATCTCTTTGTAACATATTATAAAATAAATAAATAGTATATAGAGTCTATTCACTCAGTTAAATAACTGATTTCAATGGGGGACAGTAAATCAAAGCGACCGAGCCAACCCTGCAGGCCCCGACGCAATCGACGAGTGAGCAATAATCAACCAAAGATCAATATTTTTAATAGGAAATATAGCAATCAGTCGTATGGGCAGTGCGAACACCCGCGGATCAACACCAGAATCAACAAGGCTGATTCAGAACAACTCTGTATTTATTATGTGCTTCGTTGCTAGGACGGCTCCAAAGTCACCGTTTACAAACTCCTAAGACAAGGACTTATGGACTTAAGTCCAAATCAGAAGTTAAGAAACTTCTGACTTTAACGGGAATCGAACCCTGGACCTTTTGAATTGGAAGCAGATACACTAACCACAAGACCAACAAACCACACACTTAATACTGTCTCAATATTAAATAACATATAGATTTTTGCCCATAAATAATTATATCTACGCATATTTTGCTGTTCACGGTAGCAGTTGGTACAAATCTCTTGGTAGGGTATATAGGAATAAAAAATCAAGGAAGGCTAGTTTACATTCAATGCACTGCACAAATTTAAAAAAATATTTTTAGGGACATATATTATTAAAATAATAAATAATAATTCACAAAATTCCATAGTATATCTATACCCCCATTATCAATACCATTAATGTGAGTTGCATATAGTACTATGATACACAGTTTCCTTGGGTTTAGAATGTTGAACCCAAAGACGGTACATAGCTCTTAGCTTAGCCCGCTTTGGCCCTATACCGCCTACAGCACATCATTGTAATAAATTAATTACCATTGTGGTATTGGTATGACGTTTATTGGTTGGTGGTATCCATGAAACTGATGACAGTTGTGAAAAATGTGTCTCAAGGTATAGGAATAGAGCTCCCAACTAACTTACAGTAATGTACGGAATAATATACACATGCATGCTTTTTGCATCATTACGCAACACAAAAATGTGTATTACTAATTTTATGACCTTTCTTGCTTGCTAAATAATGAACATGTTCGAGTAAATTCAATCTCGAGTTGACCGTGACGGTACAATATTGCATTGGTTTAACATTGAATGCCGCCATGCAGCCCCACCGTATCTGCCTTAGAGCAGTTCTCCACTTGACCGCCAGATGTCAGCCACTTTGCTTTTAAATGCGGATAGGGGTTTTTGCTAAAAACAAATGGCATCTGCAATACCCTTAAACATGTTTATCAACAGTTATCTACTGCTAAACAAATTTCTAGATATGTAGTGTTTTAGACACCTATTATTTATTTATAGTAATCTGTATGTGTGTAATCCATTAATATTATACTACATACAGTATCTTACTAGTTTTCAAGGCTTCAGTTGCCAATAACTAGTTAATTTATTGTGCAAGTATGTCCAAATTACGAAAACAAATAAACACATAAACGACGTGCATATTCAATGGTCACACGATTATGGTCCACATGATTGCTAGGAAGAAGGAAGTATTTCTTTTTATTTTAATTCTTGTTTTATTATCTTCCTCACATTTAAATACATTCTTTACCCATTGGAATACCATTAAATTTATTTCAGAATATGAGGTTCTTAGGATGCAATATGAAATTGTTATTTTTTCTGATAATTTTAATACTTTTTTTCGGGGCAATATATAACAATTTTGGCAAATTTTGGATAACTTATTAAAATTTAAGAGATTATTTTTTATTTTTGTATTTTTTGCGCCCCTTTATAAAGTTCCCCCGAAAAATGGACGAGTATGACTCGTCCAAGCACTCCAATGGGTTAATTTCTTGTGCATAACCTTTTTGAGAGTTTTAAAGGTAAGCAAGGAATAAGAGACCAAGAGATAGGTGAATAGCAAAAATTAAAAACCATAAACAAGATGTGTGTCTTGAAGAGAAGTAGAAATAGGAAGATGTTTAGAAGATCAGTAAAAATGGAAAGACTTGGTGAACAAGTAGCAGAATATTGAAGAATACATGTCGCGCTAGCGCGCGGCTTGAAGCCGCTACGCGGAGGGCGTGAAAAACCTCGTACTCGAAATACCTCGTAGTTGGAAAACCTCGTTGACCCTACAAAATCGCGAATCGGTCCGCAAACGGCCGCAATACGGTAGTTTGCGTGTAACGTTTGTCGTTAATCCAAAGTCCTGGGACAAATTTGATTTCCGGGACACTTTTGGTATGCCGCCGGACGCTGTCCGGCGCCACTCAGAACGGTGCAAATTGATTTTCGAAATCGGATCTTTTTTACGCCTTTTGTGTAAAATGTGTGAGAAATGTTTTCCTGGGACAATTGTTCGGGACTCTGGTAGACTGTAATCGCCTTCCCCAGAGTGTTAAAAAAATCGACCCACTTAAACAATTTTTCAAAATTTTTCGGGACGCTTTTCCGGTACGAACAATTTTTGCCTTGTCCGTCCGGTTCTATAGAGCCCTAAATGGACCCGATCGGCCGAAAAATGCAGAGCTATTAAAAGAAACAATGTTTTTAGGATTTCCCAAAAATGACCACCATTTGAAAAGAAAATTATTCAGTATTAGGGCCGTAACCTCTGATGCGACCCCCTTACGCCATTGGAATCACCCCCCAAAATTGAAATGGCCTGAAGATATTGATCAAATGTCTTAATTTCCATTTCCAAAACACCACTTAGCCCCGGCCCCCCCCCCCCCCAAAAAAAAGTGAACTTTGAAAAACTTTCGGGTACGTCAAAGTCTTAGCCTCATCCGGGCGGTTCCGTAGAGTCCGAGATGGACCATATCGGACATACTGCTCATTTTTCATAAATCCGGTCCAAAGCTTCCCCCCCGCCCGGTTTCGTAGAGCCCGAGGTGGACCCGGTCGTACAATTATTGCGCCTTTCGTAAAAATCCGGGACAAAGGTTTTTCCGTGACGCATTTCCGGTACACCTAAATCTTTGCCTCGCCCGCGCGGCTCCGTAGAGCCCAAGATGGACCGGATGGACGATCACTGCGCCTTTCGGCAAAATCCTGGATTAAAGTTTTTCCGTGACACTTTTCCGGTAGGTCAAAATATGCACCTCGCCCGTCCGGTTCCGTAGAGCCCGAGATGTACCTGATAGGACTGTAATTGTGGAAGATAAAAAAAAACAATGTTTATCCCCAAAATTACTAACCACTTTTTTGAGTAATTCAAAAAAGTTTTTGGCCATGTTGAAATGAATATGTTTCGGGGACTGCGTCCCCCTGATGTAATCGGAAGGAAAAATAAAAATTATAAATTTTGAAAATGCCCCAAAAAGGGTGACGGAATGTCCGGATCACTGTTTTGACTTGAAAAGTTACCCCTCCAATAAACTCCTGCTGCACCCGGCCTATACGGTTCCATAGAGCCAGCCTGAGATGGACTCGATCGGCCGAAAATTGCCCGAGCTATTAAAAGAAACAATGTTTTTTGGATTTTCCAAAAATGACCAACCATTTTAAAAGAAACAAAACTAAATTAGTATTAGGGCAGTAACATCTGATGCGGACCTATGACGCCATTGGAATCGCCCCAAAAATGAAATGTCTTAATTTCTATTTCCACCCCCCCCCCCCTTCCTCCCCCCCAAACAGTGTTATTGCGTCGTCCACTCAAAACAGTCCTCGAAATTCGGATTCGTACCGAAAAAAGTTACCAAATTTTACTGAATAATCAAGGTTTAGATATTATAAAACTCGACTTCCCCCCCCCCCCCATCACCCCTCGCCACTATGTCCTCTCGATTCCCTCATTGTGTTCGTTGAGGCTCAACCCTTGTATTTCCCAGAACAAAAAAATTGACTTTGCCCCATCCCCCCCAAAGCCAGCCACTGCCCAACCCTAAAGGAAGTCGCTAGTATGAAACATTTATTTCTATTAGTGAAAGTCTTTTGTCGTCTCGATATTTTTGTTGCACTAAGGCGGGCTGAACCCCACCCCACTATTGGTGGAAGTCTATGTTGTCTCGATACCCACGTTGCACTAAGGCTGTCTAAACGGTTCTATGTCATGATGTTATCGATAGTTTTATATAGACATTCATGACTGGATTTAAAAATAGTTTCCCAATTAGAGCCCCCAACGAAAACCTGACACAATGCCTGACTTATTACATCACTTCATAGCTAAAAATAGATTTCTTATAATGTACGTGTTTGTCTCTTCTTTTGGGAGCCCCTTGCAAGCTAACGAACGCACTATATTTATATGTTATGATCAGTATAAATTTGCGGCAAAAAATACACCGCCGAGAATATTCAAAATTTTAATGTGAGTTTTTTGCGCCTAGGATCTGAAAACGAAGGGTTGAGATGTTGATGGCCGTAATCGCCGAACCTTTGACGTATTTTATAAGCCAACAAAGGTAATCGAATCGTTGAAGGCATATCCGTTAAATAACGTTTTTGATTTGCATGCATAGGACAATGGTGTTTTTTTTAATTGGTCTAGGTTTTACAAACCATTTTAGAATGCCGTTTCGGCGCTCAGGCTTTCGAAACATGAGTCGAAGTAATTTTTTTTTTAAATTTTGATCTTGTAAGTAATTATGAGACCAACATGGTAGGCACATAAAAGTCGAAATAGGGTCCGTTTCTGGACATTCAAAAAAGCATGTAGTTAAAGAATGTTTATTTTTCTATGCAAAACCGTTCACGCATTAAATGTTGCCTCCTCCCCTGTCTACCCTTCAAACGTAACCAAATGCGTGATGTTTGGTATGACAATTTCAGTAAAAATCGGATACAGTGTTTTTTGCCATTTGTGAATTTTACAAAAAATATTTACCCTGCTTTTTGTGACCTTGAATGCAAAATTTAACTTTCAAAAAGTGTCCCGGACAAAACTCGAAGGCTTCCACCCTACCCGGGTTCGAGACCAGGTTCTCAAATCAATTTAATTTAAATTCCTTTATACTTCCGCTACAGTAACGAGCCTTGGTCGTTCCAAAATGAACCGAGGAAAACCAAGATTTTGAGCTTTTAAAGTTGCACTGCAAAATGTTCAAAATTTTCAACTTTGCGATTTTTTTCCGCGCAATCGGAAAGAAATATTGGGACAATTTTGTTTTTAACCCCTTTTGCTATTTCATTGGCTTTCGGAATTGGCAAACCTCGGGGCTCCACCACGCACCTTAAAAAAAAAAATGGATAATGGAAAATCCAAACAATGTCCAAAAAAAGAAAACAGTACACATTTTTGCCATCTAGACCACCCGCGTTAATTCCGCACGGGCACTTCTCACACGCCGTAAGTGAATTTGAAAATTCAGGATTTTTTGAGAATTTTTTATTTAAACAGCAAATTTAACTTTTTCAAAATTACGCTTATTTCAAAATGTTCATCGTGGCCCCGGCCAAAGTATTAGAACGGTACTAAAACCCTTAATGATGTTGTACCCGGAAAGATTCCGAACACGCCGGTACTATCGGCGTTGGGGTGCGAAGCCTACTTTGGGCGCGGCAACCGTGAGATAAAAAAATTATGATTGTTTGATGCCAAAACGGACACCCATGTCAATTTTGGTTGGTCTAAAACGAGTATACAAATGCCACAAAATGGGTCAGGTTTGTTATCACGATTCTCGTAAAGATCCGATCTAGGTCCTCGAACCATCCGTGAATTTTAGAAAAAATGTGTACCATGCTTTTTACGATTTTAAATGAAAAATTTAACTGCACAAAAAGTGTTCCGGATTGTATTCGAAGGCATCCAGTTACCCGGGGTTCGAACCAAGATTCTCAAACTAATTTTATTAAAATTCCTTCTTCATTCCTCTACATTAATGTGCCTTGGTTAGTGGAATTAAACCAAGGGAAGCCGATTTTTTTATTTTTTAAAATTGCACTGTAAAATTTTCAAAATTGTCCAACTTTGGGATTTTTTTTGCGCATTCTGAAAAAAGATGTCGGGACATATTTTTTTAAAGCTTGTTACCCAATTCATTGGCTTTCTTAATTGGCAAACTTTTGGGCTCTACCGTAAACCCAAAAATTTGGAACCGGAAAATCCAAACAATGTCCCATAAAAAGAGAATGAAACTTTTTTCCAAAAAATGTTTTTCGATAGACCGGCAGTTTGTTTTTATGTTTACACATTCAAATAACAAACAACGATTCGGGAATGCTCCAAGTAATATATCATTTTTTTAAAAGATTTTCTCGTTTCAAAATCCAAAATGTTTATCGTCGTCCCGGCCAAAGTATGGGATTTGGTCCAGAACCATTCGCGGTGCTTGTACCCGTAATTATTTAGAACGCGTTGGTACCGTTGATGTTCGGGTGCGAAGCATACTTTAGGTGCGGCAACTGCGAGTACAAATACGCCCAAAAATGGTGTTTTTTTGCAACTTTTGACTTTTTGACCCGGAAACAAATTTTTGTTGGGTAGCGGGTATTTTTTTTTCAAAAAATTCGATCCTTCCTCGTGGAGGTGCGTCCAAAATGTACGCGTTTATCCCCAGTTTTGGCGGAGAAAACGTCTTGCGTGGAAAAAGTCATTTCCGCTCCCAGTCCGGAGTTAACAGAGTATAGTTATATAGATAGAATATGGATGAAGAAGAGGCTGAACAATATTGTGTCAGGTTAAGCTAACCAGCAATTAAGAAAGCCTGGGACACATGCTCTCTTTTTAACCTGAATCTTAATTTGTTTGAAAATGAGAAAAGATTAAAACAAATGTTCACTACAAAACTTTGAATAACAACAACAGTAAGAAGGATTGTGTAAGTCGTATATCTCTCTTGGCAGCATGCTCATGACTACTGACATTTTAGCCTTCCTTCAGGACCCATATCAATGTTCTATACAATGTCCATCGGATCCATCCTTATTAGTATCATACAGTAGACTGTAATGAACAGTAACTTACTTAGTTGCACATTTTACACGGTAGCATCGCATCCGACTGCTTCAGGCAATTAAAGCAATGAGTTGAATAACAGTCTTGAATTAGAATCGCAGCAAATGGCTTTTCCAGAAGAAAGGTGTCACCTGGAAATGTAAAAAATATCGGTTACTGACAGACTTCTTAATTTTCATAGAACTTTACTAAGCATTGATATCTTACGCTGTCGCTATAATATTAGCATTGAAAACATATTAATAAATAGATATAACAAATTTGTATTTAGAGTCTACCCACTAAGTCGTATAACTGATTTCCAGTGGGGGACATTAAACCAAAGCGACCAAGCCAACCCATGGGGTGGTATGCAAAATGTACATCTTAACTCTTTATCAATTATTCAAAAACTAGCCCTTAAAACAATGATGAAAAAACCTAAGGATTTTTCTTCCATTATTACCACTAGGGAGTGAAACGAGTAAACGAGTGAGTGAGCCATGTGTATAGTACCCGGTATCATTCCCCATACTGAACTAGATCCAGCCTTGGGTATATGGGAGGAAATGGGATGTTCCCGGGTACTCAAAACTTAGCTCACTCACGCGTTTATCAATGACTTTGGCAATCCCCTAGTTATTTAAATTGAACATTCAAAATGTGAATCGTGTTCGAAACGAATTAGCGTGAAACATTAACAAATTTCCAAGATAAAACAAAATCACCTAACTTTTATTTCCCATTTAACACCCCTCAAAAATAATATGTGGGTGTAAAAATATAAAAAAGTTCTAACTAACGGGCATCGAACCCCAACCCTCCGTGCGGTAGGCTAAATGCTTACCACTGGGCTATGTCAGCCAGGTAGATCTAGTCCCGCTAGCTGCTACTAAACAAAATGCTATCGATATTTTTTAAAATCACATTTTTAAGCGAGCGAAGCGAGCGTTTCCATTTGACTCTGCCGGAAAAAATAGTCACTAGCTTTTTTTTTTTTTTTTTTTGTATGTCTCGCCATAACGTTCGAACGGAGGCTCGGATCGATTTGAAATTTTGACCATCCGCAAGCTTTGTTCTCGATTGAATGCCATTAGTTTTGTGGCAAAATCGTTCAAAAAGTTAAAAAGTTACATTAAAGTTAATCGAAAGTTTTTTTTCAAACTAAACGGCGACAAAATCTGAGGTGGCCAAATCATTTAGAATGTCCGTCCGGTCACGAATATGTTAATTTTATTTTGATCTGATAAGTAGTGTAAATGGAAATTACATTATAACAAAAGTAACGTTGCCATGGCAACGAAAAGACGCGCAAAGTTTCTAATGCACTGCCACCTAGAAGTAATCAAAATACTTTCGAGGAAGTAGTGTATTATTTGTCACCAAAGAGTTTAAATAGTTTTCCCAAGGAGTCAAGGTCCTCTAGATGGCGGTGGATTTTATCCACAAAGTAAAGGTTTACACACGGGTTTACCCAAATACCTTGGCAATAATAAATAATATTGGAAACATGGCCCTGCGGACAGCGAACGTCGCAAATTTTTAAAATTTATAAAAATGTGCAATGTGGGTCTAGCTATTACGTGCTCGCTTATCAACGCGTCCAACTGAGCGTTTCCTAGTTATTTATTGTAGGCTTAAATCGCTATGGATCTAGCTGATTTTGTTAACAGTTCTCAGTTAACTCGTACCGGAAGTCTGTTTAAAATTTCAGCCCAATCTGTTCAGCGGTTCGGCTGATTTTCGACGTACAGACAGACAGACAGACAGACACACAGAATCACAGAATGAGGGTCGTTTGAGTTGAATGGAGACACTCAGTCGCTCCGCTCCCTCGTTTAATTATTACTAGGAAACGCCAAAGTCGTTGTTAAAGGATGAGTGAGTGAGCCAAGTGTTGAGTACCCGGGAACATCCCCTTTCCTCCCCTATACTAAGGATTAGCCAGTATGAGGAATGATACCGGTACTCACACTGGCTCACTCAATCGTTTTAACAACGACTTTGGCGTTTCCTAGATATTTAAATTGAACATTTGAAATGCGAATCGTGTTCAACGTATTAGCGTGAAACATTAACAATTTCCAGATAAAACAAAATCACCCAAGTTTTATTCCATAACACCCCTCAAAAATAATATGTGGGTGTAAAAATTTAAAAAGTTTCGAGCTAACGTATCGAACCTCAACCCTCCGTGTGGTAGGCTAAATGTTTACCAATAGCATGCAAGCCACGTAGATTGGTCCCGATAGCTGCTATTAAACAAAAATGCTATTGATTTTTAGAAATCACATTTTATTTATTGTAGGATTAATCGCAATGGATCTAGTTGATTTTGTTAGCAGTTCTCAACACAATTTCGTACCGGATGTCTGTTTAAAATTTCAGCCCAATCTGTTCAGCGGTTCGGCTGATTTTCGACGTACAGACAGACAGACAGACAGACACACAGAATCACAGAATGAGGGTCGTTTGAGTTGAATGGAGACACTCAGTCGCTCCGCTCCCTCGTTTAATTATTATCAAGCAAAGGTTCTCGACATTAGACACATATAACTAGGTCGCTTCGCGAACGCGTTTTTTAGTTGCGTTGATGGATGAGCTTTTTTAAAGTTTTTAGTATGCGTGGGATCTCTTTACTTCTTCAAGTTCCATTGCAAAATCATTTTTTTTTAAATGAGGATAATGTTTATAAAGTAGTACTAATTGCTATGGTAATTAGAATGGAAAATATCTGGAGGCCTGAAGACTTGCTTTTTGTACACATTGTAGGTGATTGTTGTCAAGTTTCTATAGTTAGTACTTGTTAATTATTATTATATACCTCAAAAATTTATATTAAAACCTTTTTTTTCGATGGATTCTTCGACCCACTCTTGTTTCTCACTCTACCGATACTGCTAATTGTAGGAGACTTTTCTATTGTACATATATATTTATCAATTATGTAACCATATATTAACTAATTCAATTATCTACCTAGCATTAGCCTATCTCTAGTTTACTTGTATTACCAAACTTGACGATGCCTATATTTGTATTTTGTACTTATCTACAGGCTAATAAAACTTATTACTTATTATCTGGCTAACTTTTTCAACTTTTTCTTTCAAAAGTTACTACATCACCATAACCTTAATGTTCATGTAAAATATGAACGTTGTAGCCCCACCCGTTTGGTCAGAATCGGCCCAAATGTCATGAAAATATCGCACTAAATATAAAAAAAATTCGTAAAAGTACGATATTCATGAGAAATATTTCTTCGATTGTACAAAAACGTGGCAGGTCTAAGTTGAGAGATTTCGAAGGTCCCCTCCAATTTTCATCAAGATCGAGCTAATTTTTTGGGGAGTCAGTGAAATTGAAGTCTGCTTTGCTCATCCAAAAATATTCTTCTCTTAATTCATAAAAATTTCAAGGACTTTAAAGAACTGAATGTGTCCGGTTCACGCTCTTATACTAGGCTTTCGACCAGTCAACGATTATTCCTACCTAGGAAAAACATGCGTCTGGGTCAAAGACATGTTTCTTTTCTAGGACTGTTAATACATAATACCTTACCTGAAAAATGTTTTGCTTCTTCTCTATGTTCTTTTAAAAATAACGTGAAGAAATGGCTCTTTGAAAAAGGATTAAATAACAATAATAATGCCCAATCAGTTCTAGCCTATTACTTGTAACTTAGTCTCAAGGCTAGATTTTTTATAAAAATTCATTTGTCTATTTCTTTAGTTTAGTTTAGTTTTAAGGTACCTGGATCCAGGTAAAAAACAATTCAATGTGAAGTTAAGAATTTTTACCATATAAATTGCTTCCTTGCACACATATATAATATATTTTATTTTACTAACCTTATAAAAAGCTGTACATTGTATCGAAACATGGTAAATACATAGAGTTATAAAAGCAGCTAAAAAGAAATTCTACAGGGGAAAAGTTATTGAAGCAGGTAGTGATAGCAAAAAGCTGTGGAACGTGATCAATGAAATCACAGGTAGGAAAGGGAAAAACCAAGCTAATACTGCATCAACAAATTATCTAATTGTGAAGTCACCTCTGAAAATTCGCAAGTGATAGCAGATATGTTTGGGAAATACTTCACTGAGGTAGGCGTCAAACTTGCAATTGAAATAAACCATAATTTTCCAACCTTAGGCCTATTTAGGTTTGTAACACTAAATGCAAAAACATGATTGCAAACTGAAACAGCCAAGGGGGCCAACTATGCTGCCAGGCCCACAAACAAAATAAAAACAAAAATAAAAATAATCTGGGAAACCTAAAAAGTAAAAACCTTTGAGAAGATCACTGAACATGAACTAAATGACTTAATCAATAATCTAAATAATCAAGCTGACAGAGGGCATTACGACATAAGTGTATGCACTATCAAAAATATCAAAACCCACATCCTGGCTCCATTAGGCTACCACACATATTTAATTGGATGAGCGAAGCGAAGACTTCAATTTCACTGACCCCCAAAAAATTTAGCTCGGGTGTTTTTTTTTTTTTTTTTTTTTTTTTTTTGTTTGTTTGTTTTTTCTGTCTGTTTGTTAACTCTCTACCAGGCAAACGGCATATCCGATCTTGATGAAAATTTGACAGGACCTTCGAAATCTCTGAACCTAGAGGTGTATTGTTTTTGGGTACAATCAAAGAAATATTTCTCATGAATATCGTACTTTTACGATTTTTTTTCGATTTTTAGTGCGATATTTTCGTGCCATTTGGGCCAATTCTGACCAAACGGGTGGGGCTACAACGTTCATATTTTACATGGACATTAAGGTTATGGTGATGTAGTACCTTTTGAAAGAAAAAGTTGAAAAAGTTAGCCAGAATCCATAGAAATAAAGCTTTTAATATAAGTTTTTTGATTTTTTGTGCAATATTTTCGTGCCATTTGGGCCAATTCTGACCAAACGGGTGGGGCTACAACGTTAATATTATACATGGACATTAAGGTTATGGTGATGTAGTACCTTTTAAACGAAAAAGTTTTAATAGTTAGCCAGAATCCATAGAAATAAAGCTTTTAATATAAGTTTTTACGGTAAATAATACCAATTGACAGGTAACAAAAGAAACTTGACAACAATCACCTACAATGCGTAGGCAGCAAAACAAAGAACTTGCAAAAGTAAAGATATCCCATGCAAACTAAAAATTTTAAAAGGCTCATCCATCAACGCGGCGGGACTTTGGCGTTTTCCTAGTCTATCACTTGACACAGGCATTTTTCCGACACACTATAAATTGGTTATTATCACACCAATATACAAAGCTATCGATAATGACAAAACTAAAATATCGTACTGACCAATTTCATTAACTACCCACTTCTCAAAATTACTTGAGCGGTGCGTTAAAACAAGACTTATGGACCACCTAATACAAAACAAACTATTAGCCCCAAATCAATATGGATTTCAACAAAAGTAAAGCACAGATGACGCCATAAATGAACTAACCAGTAAAATCTATAACAAAGTGGACTCGTCAATGAGTAGGTACCATTGCTATCTTCCTAGACCTGTCTTAAACTTTTGACACATTCAATCACAGTTTACTACTTAAAAAGATGAAAAAAATGGGTATTGAAAACACTGCACTCAATTTCTTTCATAGCTTTCTCACAAACAGAAAGCAAAAAATAAAAATAAACAATTGCCTTAGTAGTTAGTAGTGACTTTGAACTAATGATGGGGATACCCCAAAAACACTGTTCTAGGCCCGGTTCTGTTCACTATTTATATAAATCATTTATGTAAATTAAACATTCCGAGATTTATCATCTCGTACGCAGATGACACAGTTCTCGTTATTTCCCGAAACAGTTGGCATGACGCATTCAAAGCTGCAAACTAAGCAATGAGCCTTGTGCATGGATGTCTACAAAAATTACCTTACTCTAAATAAAAATAAAACCGTTTATACTATTACATTTTCAAAAACCTTGAAAACACTCTCCAATGAAAAAAAGCACTGGATCAACATCCACGATAATTCGTGCAACAAGATGGTTACAGGGGCTGAGTGCCACTGTTACAAAATAAGTAAAGCTGATCATACCAATTATCTAGGTCTAACTATTGATCAACTCATACGCATACTCATAGCTAGATCTACTCATGTATAAACTGTTTTAACTTATGTACAATATATTTATATTACTATTTTTTATTATTATTATTATTATTACTCGTAAAATAACTGTTTAAACTTCTGTACCGGTACAATACATTTATATTACTATTTTATTATTTTATCGCTGGTTAGGTGGAAGATCAATCCCAGTGTGATTGAACCTCGCCATTTTTGTTGTATTAGGCCTAACACTAAGCACATTGAAAATATGTTTTTATGATACAACAAAATAAAGATACTCTGCTACTACTACTACCGGTACGACCTAAAGTGGAATCTGCATGCCAATGCAACATTAAAAATAATATCTTATTTCTATCTTCTACATACTTAGATAATACTGCAACTTAACTCCTTGAGGACGGTTTATCTCTCACTTGTCCAATCAGTCCTGCAATATGGAATAATTGGATGGGGAAGGTATTTTAAACACCCACATAGCACCCTAAGAAACTGCATGACCAGAAATTAATACTTAAAATACTACGTATAAAATACTATGTACTATGTAAAGACAAATTGTACCGGTACTCCTCCACCCTAACATTGGCAGAAACCCGTATATTGGATATACGTCAACTTAATGTCAAATTAATCTTGAATAAGGTATTTAAAGTCCAATCTACCAGTAATATACCGATCAACACCGAATTTACCACAGCAACAAGACATAACACCCGCGGCAATCTTCCAATACCACGGAAGATGTCGTAACCAGGACAACGTCATGCGGATTTTCTAGGACCCAGAATTTAAAATGCATTGCCAATCGAACTGGAACATTGATACTCCGAATCTATTTAAACTCAAAATAAAGCATTGGCTGAGAAGTATCGGGAGAGAGGAGTTAGGAAATACGTTAAACTTCCATGCCTCCTTATAGACTGAGTAAGTGGTTTTTGGGAATGATTGACAGTTCCTGCATACACTCATCTGCCCAGCTATACTTAGATTTACTTACAGATATACTTACCTACCTATATGTGTTTTAGTTTAGTTTAGTGTAGTATAGTCCCATAGCACATTACCCTATTATTTAGATGATTTTTATGTACCGGTATCATACTTATTATTGTAGGCCTATAATATACATTTTATTATCGTATGTATCCGTAATACCCGGAGATCCAGTGTACTCCCCATACAAAAGTATAGGCCTATAAACAAAATAAGTGTAAACTTTATCATTATGGTGTAAGTTCCTACAACATATTATTATATTTGTTAAAAAATAAAATACATATTTTATATTTTTATATTATATTTTATATTTTATAATGTAGTCTTAACTGCCTAATGGATGTACTTATATCTCGTGTACAAACCCCATCATCTTGCTACCAAAATATTCCATTTCAGAGATAATGGCCCACACTCAAGTCTACATAGATTTTTGGGCTTCTCAAAATTAAATGTATCAAATGCTTATTATAAATGAAACATGTATTTATTTGAGAATAAAAGCACATCTGAATCTGAAATCTGATTAAAGGGGCTATTACCCCCAAAAAACCTTTTTTAAGACATAATCTATAGCATAATACTACACTTAAATGACCATTTAAAAAATTATATCTTGTATAGTACCGGTATGTATATTTTGGCTGGAGCGATTTTGGAAGAGGCATGTTTGATAAAGTAGGTACACCATGACAATGGAGCCTAAAACCTTCTTGATAGGTTTGACATGCTTCTTACTCCTAAACTAATTTTGAAACAGCGGGAATCTAGGGAAGGGCGATTTTGCCCATTAAAGAGGTATGAGACAGGCATTGACTGCATAAGAAGCAAGTAAACTTGGAATTTTATACCTGTTATATACCCAATTCCAAGCTATTGTCGTCAAAATAATTAACTCATCGTACATTTTTTTACACTACAATTGGCTAATAGCGTGGTTCAAATTATGTAGCTCAAATTATGAAATGAGTTTTTTTGCCGAGTGTCTTCGATCAGAACTGACCGAGATACGGATAATTGTTTTATTGAATATATAGATATTTGATACTGGTACGGCTAACAATCAGTGGCGGTTTTAGCGGGCGGGCCGGGTGGGCCCAGGCCCCTCTTCAATTTTGCCACATGTAGGCCTAATTCATGGAAATAAACATTTTATGTTTTTCTACATTTTCTGCAAAATATTTTCAAATAATTAGCGGCGATGCGATTCTATTGAAGTTTGTAAACAGGGTCGAGTTGTTAAGTCATAAACGTCAATCATAGACAAAGGTTGCTCTTAAAGAGTGGTGGAGTAGGGGACACATTTTTGTATGTTGGGATTGTTTGCGAAATATGTGCCTGGTGAATTAAAGTAGTATTTAGTTCCAATCATGTAGAATGGCTGGTCTTTGCCCCCGAAGAGCGGTGTAATCGGTGCCAAAAACATGATTGTTTGTCAGTTACGAGTGACAGTAAACATCAGAGTATGGTACATCTTTGGACTTTTTCCTACCTCTCTTTCAATTTTCATGGGATAGGTTATTGATTTGCGAGACTCAATCTGTGGTCTTCCAGCTGGATGCATGCAATTAGCGAAAAGCACTTATGTTGTAAAACTACTCAATGTTGCCGATAAAGCCAATGGACCTAAAATTTGATATTTAACCCCCACACCAACAACGATAATCTTTGTTTCGTGACCACTTTCTACCCTTTACACAAAATTATTCCTGTGGTCAGTTCTCTCTCAGTCATTGAAACATTCACATCTACATGTTGTGATGATACACAAGTGGAAGAAATATTGAAATACGGTGTGTGTCTTGAGTAACCGTGTGTTATTTTTACCTTATAATTGCGACGTTAGTGAACCGCCTAAAATCAAACAAAATGTAGAAGAAAGTAGTTTTATGACGCACACAATTCATACTGTGACCGTCTTTTATTGGTAAGTGATATGCTATGAACCTACACTTTGGATACTTAAATATACTAACATTCACCAAGTACCTATTGTTGTTTCAAGAAATTTCAATCAATAAGAAAGACCCAAATTATATTATGCCTACCATACCCCCCCCCCCCCCCAATAGTGTATATGCAGTGGCGGGCCCCATGTGCGTAGGAAGGAAGGGATGGGGGAATTCCCCCCACTTTTACTGTGACCCTCCCGCACTTCAGAATGTTAGAAATTCAGTCACGCCGTAAATCCTCACGGTGACAACTACCGAATAACGAATATCTATACATGTTCTTGGATGAGCAAAATTAAAATAATTAAATATAATATTAATATATATCTATTTTTAAATACTTTTCTAGTTTTTACTGTACAGAAAATACATTATTTTGGTATTGCATTTAGCCCACATATTTTTTTCTTGAATGCACCAAACACAATGTTAAAACCTGATTTTTTAACATTTTTGACTGTGGCACTGTAGTTGGGGGGATCAGTTCCAAAAAAAAAAAAAAAAAAAAAACGGGCTTGGTCACCCACTTGAAAATGAGTTCCTACGCGCCTGCCGGGCCCGCCCAAGTTTTGTGGTCTAGAACCGCCCCTGCTAACAACAATAACAATTTTCTATAAATTGGTCAGTTTTGATCGTAGACAATGGGCAAATAAACGCATTTCATAACTCAGGCTACATTTATTTGAACCACGTTATTACTTAATTGTAATTCTACAAAAAAAGTTTCGATGAATAAATTATTTTGATCACAAAAGATTGGAAAAGGTTTTAAGCCAGGTAGAAAACCATCAGCTTGCTCCTAAACTTATAAAGAAATTGTCTTTTGTAAAAGATGGCAACTGTGTGGCAGATGGGATCAGCGCTATCATAAATCTAGGTGACAGCTAGTCAAGACTAAACACTTGTTGGCCGTGTTATAACAATGCGTCAATAGCGGTGAATAGCCTGTTTCGAAATCGCTATAGCGAAAATATACGTATGACCTACTATAACTGTGATTTTACACGAATTTAAAAACATTTTAAATCCAGAAATTTGCGAAAATTGACGTTTTGGTAAATTTCTTAAATCGGCTTTAACCTGCTTCTTTTTTGTTCCACATAGATACTAGAGCATTGTATCAATCTAAAATGGCCTTTTATAACATCGTGTCTTGAAACTGTGCACAAATAAACACTAAAACATGCAAAAATATGCTAGCCAAAATCACACTCTTTCTTGGTAATCAGCATATTTTGATCGAACCACTAACCCAAATTATAAAACAAAATATAGAGGATCTACAGAAAAGGCTGTAGAGTACATCAATAATTGCTAGTATTTTTTGGATAAAACAAAATCCTCCAAGGTCACGGGGCCTAAAGATCGTCCCCATGTTACTCCTTCTGAGAGATTTTTTCCGATGGGTCCTAGCTGGAAAAATACTTTTGACAATTTTTTTCGGGTCATGGTGGACCCAATAATTTTTTAATTCATCAGTCATAACGAATTAGCCCAAATGATTTTTTTTTTAGTTTAGCGGGTTAATAGGCCTACCCCTTTAAAAGATAAGATAGAATAAGATTTATTAAAAATTATTTGCACTTGCAGGTCATAGCAATTGTATCCGGAACCCAAGATCGCAGTATTGGGGGGGTAGATATACACGTCAAAATTGAGATTTAGATTCATTATACTCGCCCCCCAGCCGCCCCCCCCCCCCCCCTTATGCAAGAGCCTAGCGTCGCCCCTGCATGTGCTGCAAGATGTGTAATGGAATAGGATCTGTCACCTACCAGGGTTGATGTCCCTGGTAGCTACTATGTAGCGACCCATCTCTTCGTTGCTCCTCACTTCCAAACAGTCTGCAGCGCTTTGGATGTTTGGATGCTGGTCAAACGCCTTCTGAGGAAGAGGCTTCAAGGCGTCTCTACGAGGCTTACGCTGACAGGCACTGCCCGAGGCCAGTTGAAGCTTGCTCAGCACATCCATGGTGGACTTCATGCTATCTTCAGGTAGTTCAGTGGCTGCACGAAGACAGTCTTTAGCTTCCTGTGGACATACACAGACATGAGGTATATTTTTGTTATGTTTAGCTACATCTTTGCAAAAGTAAAAAGTTTTGCTGCGTGAGGCAAAGTCCATTTTGGAGGTATGTGACTTCCCCCACCACTTGTAGACCAATTTAATATTAAAAAATAAGTAATGTTCAATTTATCTATAGGCCTAATACAACTGTCGGCCCATAGGCCTACCACTTGACATATCATACCCTTTATAGGTTATTGGTACACATATGTACCACCACATTTCAAAATCTACACCATTAAATTGGCCAGTGCTTCATACTTTTAGCCTGGGTAAAAAGCTGCTTTATTTTGTTCTGAATTTGTAGAACTTTTCCCCACTAAATTATAATGATTAACAAAAATCAAATTGTGTATAAAAACACAGAAATTCACAAATTTCCGGGATGTCCCGGATATTTTGTTTGCCCGTAGTAGATTCATTTTGAACATGTATAAAAAAATTTAAAAAATGAAAATTTGCAAAAAAATCTAATTTAAAAAAATCAAATCAAATTTTGATTTTTTTAAAACTTTGATGTCAATTTGGAATTCAAAATCAGCATTTTGTTCCTAAAACATCAAGGAAAAAAATATAAAAAAATTCAAAAATTCTTTTAAAAAATCACAAATTTCAAATTGCTGAAGTAGAAAGCAAAATTTTGGGTCGCTAAATACTGTCCTATAAAGGGTTAACTTTAGCAGCGGTGCTCATATATGTCTATACCAACACAATTATATTATATCCTTGTATTGTTCCCCTCGTTGTTTTTTTTTATATGATGCCAAGGACTTCAGAACTTTTCCGTTACGCTTTTCCTGGACCCCCAAAACACAAATTACACTTCACCTGCTCTCATATCAGATCGTAAAAACTAAAAAATTATAAAGAAAGAAAGAAAGAAAGAAAGAAAGAAAGAAAGAAAATTAAATTCGTAAATAGAGTCAACTCACTCAGTCACATACCGGTAACTGATTTTCAGTGGGGGACATTTCAAGCAGACCAAAGCCAACCTCTAGGCGCCGACACCATCGCCGAACGAACAATGACCAATATAATAGTAAAAGCTTATGGCGTTTTCGAGACTGAAGGTCCAAAAGTCTACAAACTGGATACCTCTATCTATCGCCACAAATCACAAGACATTGAAGCATCAATGTGTCCTTATACACACAGCATAGTGGCTAAACCACAACTTATACAAACCTGGGCGCTTGCTCTTTTTATTTATTTATTTATGGGTTTCTATAAAGCATTACAGTTTTAAATACTTAAATTATATAGTTCACATGTAAAATGCTTGATGCCCTTTGCATCATCCTACCCAGACTCTGGTAGCACTTGGCTTGCCTCTCCAGCAGCTTGAACCTGAGTTTATCAGGGTAGTTAAACATCAGAGCCTGCTCATTTCAATTTCAATTTCAATTTCAATTTTTTTTCAATTTCAATTTTATTAGGACAAAATTGTACATATATTATTATATAACAACAACACAATTTTTAGTGTATGTGTCCTTAAGCTAAATCAAATCAAGGTTACTAATACTAAGATAATGAGAAATTGTTATAATATATTGTGAATAACAACTTTTGAAAATTAAAGGGGTTTTTAACCACTAAACTCAAAAAATATATTTCATTCAGGCTAACTAGTAATGAATTTAGCAATAAACAGAAATATTATTGGGGCCACCATGACCTCCCAAAACATTGTCAAACATGACATTTTTCGAGCTAGGTCCCATCGGCAAAAATCTCCCATAAGAAATAACATAGGGACGATCTTTATGCCCCGTGACCTTGGAGGATTTTGATCCAAAAAAATATTGGCCATCATTGACGTACTCGACAGCCTTTTCTGTAAATTCTCTATATTTTGTTCTGTAATTTGGGCAAGTAGTTCGGTCAAAATATGTTGATTACCAAGATGGGGTGTGATTTTGGAATGCATATTTTTGCGTGTTTGAGGGTATATTTGGGCACAGTTTCAAGACACGATGTTATAAAGGGGCATTTTAGATTGGTACTATGCTGTAGTATCTATGTGGACCAAAAAAGAAGCAGGTTAAAGCCGATTTAGGAAATTTTCCAAAACACCAATTTTCGCCAATTTCTGGATCAAAAAAATTAAAAAATTCGTGTTAAATCACAGTTACAAGATATATTTTTTTAAACGGTTATTTAAGTGTAGTATTGTGCTATAGATCACGTTGTAAAAAATAATTTTTGGGGTTTTTAGCCCCTTTAATAAAATAAGGTTAATTACATTATACAGTCAATCATTAATATCAAGTAATAACAGGAATTTCTGTGAGTATATCATTAAAGTAATCATTAAGACAATAGTAGGCTAGGCTTTTAGAATTAAAGTTTGTTTTAATTTATGTTTGAAACAGTCATAGCTTGAAATGTTTTTAATGGAGTCTGGAAGATGGTTTTCAAGAGATTATGTAAGTAGTCTGAGTTTACTTGGCCAAGTTTTGTGTGATATGAGTTTAGCTGTAGGTGATTTTTTTACGTGTGTCATGATCATGGACATTTGCGTTTACTGAGTAGGTACCGGTATGTATATTTTTTTTAAATACTAATATTGATTTGAGAATGTATAAACATGAAATTGTAAGGATTTTGTGGCATATAAAAAAGGTTTACGGTGTTCTGTGGGATTAAGAGAACAAATAGTTCTAATTGTATTTTTTTAATGTTATAAAAACTTTATTGATGTGGATCGAGATACCCCAAAATACAATTCAATAGCTTATATATGACTCAAATAATGAATAGTGAGTGAATAACTCATGCTTTATGTTTACCTGGGCGCTTGCTCTTGCTTCCTCCCTCCTACCCAGACTCTGGTAGCACTTGGCTCGCCTCTCCAGCAGCTTGAACCTGAGTTTGTCAGGGTAGTTAAACATCAGAGCCTGGTCAATATCTCTCAGACATGCCTTCGTACTGCTTCATCGCATGATACACAGCTGACCTGTTTGCAAAGCCCAGTGCCAGTTCTTCTGACTGCTCCGGGTCGGACGTGGGATACGGAGCAGCTGCGATGCTCTGGGAGTAAAGCAACAACGCTTCTTCGTTGTTCTTCTTCACGAAGTGTTGGTTACCTTCATTCCTGAGGTCGATGGAGACCTCTCGAGACTTCATGCACTTCTGATTCTGATTCTCTTTATGAAAGGGCAAAGCACCACAGAACGTCTTTATAACATGGCTGCCCAGTTCAGTGCGGCCTTTATCATCGAGTTTATTGTATTGTGAAGAGAAGGCTGCAAATGAATCCTCTTCCAGCAGTATATTGTAAATATCTGCAAATTCACATTGTGTTGCCGTTTCATATGCAGTAGGCCTATTTAACTGTTCCATTATCTTGTTAATCTGAAAAATAACGTTAAAACTTGTTAATCCGAGCTTCTAACAGTCCCGTTGATGGATGAGCGTGTTTGGTACAAATACAATAGAGCCGTGCCATCTTAGTCAACTATTAATGGTTGTTGTAAGGACTGCATCTAATCGAGAACCCAGGGCCATAACCAGGATATGAACATTTCCCGGGTATGATGGGCTAAAGATTATTGGTATGCTACAATGTAATGTAATATCTAGGGTGGGCACCAGGGTGCCTATAATAGCGATCAACATTAATTGAACCACATTTGCTACTATTGACTTTCTACTTTCTAGATACTTGTAACTATAGACCAATCCTAGACGTGTGGAAAGAAAAGTAGGCCTATCGTACAATTATTTCATTCGTTAAAATCGTGTTGGATTAATTTTCATAGCATACTCTTTATTTTTTATTAAAAAGTTTAATTGCAGTTACACGCATGTTAATCAGCTTTCGACTATTTTTCGGCTATTCGTCTGTGTCCTGTCCTATTTAATCCCAATGGTGTAGAACTCATTGGATCCAACTGAACTTAAGATCGGCACAGCAGTGGCGGCGGCAGACAAAAATCAATGGGGGGTAGGGGTAAATGAGGGACAACGTAATAATCTGAGGGGCAAGTAATGGCGGGTAGCTGGGGTCTCCCCAGCTGCCGGAGGCCCTTTCGTCATAGGCGAACATTTTTTTGACCATGTCACAATTATTTCGTCATGTTTTAACTGAAAAATAACTACCGTACAAGGGATTACGTCTCTCCTACATTATGGACGTAATCCTAAGAAATCACCCAATAAATTTGTAATTTGATGATTTAATTTTAGTAATATTCCGAGTGCGGCAGGCTTTTGACACCGTCCCCTCCCCCTCGTAGCCCCCCTGATTTCGGTAGGCGCGTAGGAACTCTTATTCGAAGAGGTGAAGGGGTGTGGGGGACCCCTGGTGAAAATTCTTGTCAAGATCTTGCCAAGATTTTTCAGCAGGGACACGATGGGAAAAATGAGCTGATGAGCTTTATTTGTTTTTATTCTGCATTATTCTCTGCACAACTAGCTACAAGTCACCACACCACACCCTGTAGGTATCAGCTTTAGCTATGGTGATGAACAGGAAGAAGGTTTTACATTCAGAATTAGGGGCGAGGGAGCACAGGAAAAAAGTGGGGTTGATTCCCCCCCCCCTCCTTCCTACGCGCCTGTGGAGCATGGCTAACTCACATTGACGTAGTCTTTGTCATTGAAGCTCGTCCACAATAACACGTGGTGATCGGCAATGTTTAACTAGGGTGAAAACTTATATAATTATGAATTTTTGGGAAATAGCCCGCCGAAGAGTTTATTAAAACACTTTTAGATAAAACTTAATTTATTATTTTGCATACTTAATTTACTATGGTTAATTTTTAGTTCTTGCATAGGGGAATTAACTTTGTCTAAAAGGTTGTTGTCATAACTTACTTCAATGTGTTCTAAGACTAAAGCACAGATAATAGAGTACACTACGTGGTGTACTCTGTTATTTGTGACTAAAGGTTCGTAATTTTCGGTATGCAATCAGTGACCAGCCGAAAAATTAAGAAATCTCACTGTCCCAAAACTATGTTTTTGAGTTGGGTAATACAATTGACACAAAGGGGATTGTCTTATCCCCACCTCTCACCTGGTACAGTATGAGCAAGAACACAGTAAGCAATTGAGCTATTTCTTCAGTCGGTACAGCAGTTTAGGATAGTGTGTTTTTAGTACAAATGAGTTTTTAGGACACAGAAATTTAGTACAAACCGTGCACTTCCATTGTCGTAAGATGTATAGTTATTATTACTTGGGAACGCCAGTTGTGCCCCGCCCCCTCCCCCCCCCCCTTCCCCATATAGGCCAGTTATTACGTATCTTTGATATTAAGCACATTTTGACGGAAAAGCAAGAGTAATTAATTACATTTTGCTGCATTTGAATCACGGTTTATCACATTCACATTGGTAACTTGACCCAGGTTACCAACTCCTGGTTACAGCAAAATATTTTGAAAATTTTTGCAATGCTTAAAAACACGTTAAAAAATTATATGGAAATCAATCCAGAAATTACAAAATCCATCTCGGCGGGGTAACGAACCCTAAAAATATTAAATTACGTGATCTGAAAGAAAATCAGAGTCTCATAGCCTAAGCCATGGGGTGCGGTCGTCATTTTTCAAACACGTTTTACAGTCTAGGGCGACGTTCGTTCGCACCAGCGCATCCCCCCCACGCCACCACGATTAGTTTCGCCCGTCAGAACATGTTTCTTACGTCTGACGACGAACTCGGAAAACAACAGGCTTTAATATGGACCTACTCACATACCAACGAGTTGATGAGTTTTTGTCAGCTCCACGAAAGACGAAAATTTAAACAAATATACTAGTGTAAAAACAGGTAAACATGACCTGATAATTAATAGTCTAGACTCCAAAAAAAGGCTAAAATAATTCGCGGGACCGGAAACCCTATGTAGAAAATAACAAAGTTACGAGAAAACGTAAGTAAATTTAAACTATGTACTACACAACACAAGATGTATCAGAGCAGGGATTGCGAAGAGACGAGAAACGAGAGTAAACAGAGATGATGATTGATGGAGATGAGAGGCAGAGAAACGAGATACAGAATAGAGAGACGGACGGAGAGATGGGAGAGAGACGAGGAGAGAGAGAAGATTGGAGAGAGAGATCAAGAGACAAGTAATTACAGAGAGTGGTATGAGAGTAGAAGAACGAGAGAGTGAAGAAGCTTAGAAAGAGTAGAAGAGAGAGAGCGAGAGAGACAGAGGGGCTGAGAGAGAGAGGGGACGGAGACGAGAGAGAGAGAGAGGGAGGACGAGGCAAAGAGAGAGAGAGAGAGAGAGGAGAGAGAGGGGGGAGGGGGAGAGGGAGAGGGAGAGGGAGGGAGAGAGGGAGAGGGAGAGAGAGAGAGATGAGCTGCGCACAACTCAACAGAAGTCAGAAGTCCGACACTATGAGCGGAGAGCGGTGTCCAAGTCCAACTTTAAACTAACTGCAACACGCTTTTGATTCATCATTCACGCCTTGATAGGAAACAAACAGCAAAAAGATGTAATTTCCCCCACAAATACAAAAATCAAAAAACAAAAAAACGGTGGAGTAAACTGACTGCGAAAAGAAACGCGCGTCATCAATTATCGTAATATCATCAGACGCAATGCTGTCTATAGAACAATGGACCGTGCCCATGAAGTAGTATTCATAATCAGCGAAAGAGCAACCCCCGCGGCACCACTGTTACTGGCATCGGCTTATATGTTGTCACAGGGCTAGTCAGAATACAGATGGCGTTGTCGCGGGCTGGCAGGGGTGGGTGGATCTGGAGCCCGAATGAGAGTAAACTAGAAAGGAAGCCATCCTCGGACAGTTTACCTCTATTCCATAGATCCAATGATATTTTTTCCCACAGAATATCTTGTAACAATGCTCCTATTTCCATGTTTATTTCAGTTATATGGGTGATAGCTTTTGGAGTTATTCTTGAATAGAAAACAAAGTCTCTGTGATAATAATTAGCAGTATAATCTTGGAATTGACGAATTCTTGGTGGTACTAGGGAGCCTCTCCAAACGAAGACGTATTTAGTCTGCGCAGAATAGCTTATACAAGTCAATACACCAACATAGTTGCAAACCAAGTGAAGTTATAACAATAAAATTATCTGTATTACCTGAACATGTTATATATTTAGAGTGAGGGTGGTCACCAAACCAGGGGGTGGGTACACCCTTGCTTTGGAACCGCGCTGGCTCCGTCGGGATACATAGTCTGCACGCCTCATGGACGTGCCGATGAAGTAGTATTTCATAATCACGAAAGAGGAACAGCAGCGGGCACTCACTGTTACTTGCATCTGCTTTATATGTTGTCACAGTCTAGTCAAGATCACGATGCGTTGGCGCGGGGCGTGGCAGGGGTGGGGAGACTGGAGCCGGAATGAGAGTAAACAAGATAAGGAAAGGCCATCCTCTGCAGTACCTCTATTCCCATGTGATTATTTTA
This sequence comes from Sweltsa coloradensis, assembly GCA_024449915.1. NCBI lineage: Eukaryota > Metazoa > Arthropoda > Insecta > Plecoptera > Chloroperlidae > Sweltsa > Sweltsa coloradensis. The sequence continues at coordinate 387,617 of JAMZAV010000273.1, forward strand.
GTTCTTACCATGGGTGATAGCTTTTGAGTTAGTTTTAGGCGTTTGAACATTAGTATTACTTTGAGTATATAACATCTCCTGTGGTAATTATTTACGCAGTATAATCTCTGGAAGATCGCACGAGTTGTAAGGCAGGAGGGGAAGGAGGGGGGAGGGAGTCATACTCACTCACTCAGCGCACACTGCCACAAGTCGGCGGCATGAACATAGGACATTATAATTCGAAAGAAAATCGCCACCAAACACAAAATATATGAGAAAACGCATGTTTACATTAGCATTCCGCCAACAATGTGACACCTCAAATTAAGGAACCGGGTTTTACGGGTAAACGGGTAGTGGGAAACACGTAGGCCTACCCGTCTTCCCTACTACCTAGGGCAGGCGATTCTAGTAACACAAAGCGCCGTGCCAAGCTACGCAGCTCACTCCTGTCTAGTCATACGCTAGACACTTCTAAATTCCATGCGCCAAGCTTTGTTAGTGTTCGAATATACTGATTGATATGAATTAACTGTAGTTTATGTTTCATTCATTATATTTTGTTCAGGCGTATTATAGTGTTGGAACTAAGGGACTGAATTGCCTCTTGTTAAATGCTAACATCCGACAAATATCCATACCACGTCGTTTCTAAATTGTTGATACAACAAAAATGCACTAACTTGCAAAAAAAAAAAAATACAAAAAAAACGGTCAAGCCCAAAACGAGGAAGATACAATTGGTACACCTGCAAAATGTGGCGCACAATTTGTTGTTCAAAATAAATATTTTTTAAAATTATTATGTAATTAACAAAAAACAAATAGTTATATAAATGTTCATATTATATAACAATAACTATTAAATAAATATAATTACAAAAATAAAATAAAAAACAAAATTAATCCATTGAAACATTTCGAGGTGGGAATAGCAAAATTAACACACTTTTTTTTAAATTAGGACAATCCACTTGTTTCTTGAAGTTCCTGTAGGACAAGGCCATGGTTTTCCCCCGGACCAACTACAGGTTATCTACTACCATCATTGGTGTAACTACGGGGGAACGAGAAGGGTGGGCGACTCCCCCCTAAATTTTGTCAGAGGAGAGCGCGGGGGGGGGGGGGGCAAAATTTTGTGGCAAGATTTCGTATACTGACAGTTAAAACTATCAATCCTCACAATTTTATAAATCGACGAAATCACTGTAGAAACCATGTAAAAAAAAACACGCCCGCTCGGCTCGCCAGTGTAATTCGAGATTGCACACTCACAGCCAGTCTTGAACATATAAATATTTGAAACATAGAACTGAGACACGTGGCTTCGCTGGTAAGCGGAGCTTGAGTTGAGTCGTGCATGTGCGTAGTTAATGTGATTCATCGGCTGTAAGGCGGTCAGTGTTCTATTCGATTCTCTTTCAGACTGAAGCCTATTCAGTTTGGTCGTTTGAGGCTATTTTGAAGGAAACTACACTGTTCGACATGGCGAGGGGATAAATTCATACCATAACCGGTATTCGAACCCACCGTGCTAGCTTACGTACATTGCGGACAATTTCAGACAGATTCGTGGTTAGCAGAGTTACAAAATAAGTCAAAAGTAACGACTCGACTACCTTATCGAACGAAAAGTGGGTACTGGGTTCGAATTCCGTGTGAGAAACTTATTGTTTCCAGAAATTGTGACAAACTTAATAGCAGTTTTGAATCCAAATTGCTGTGTTTTAAAAACTTTCGACCGAATTACACTTTTTGCATTGTCACCTACTTTTGTGGTAAAGTTTTCAATGAGACATAAAGAGACACGCGGACTTGGGCATCAGTTATCAGTTTGAGCGTACAGGTGATTTTAACGCGGGGACACGCACTCGTCTCTTTCATACAGAGATTACGTGACGAACAAAACTAAACTTTGAGTTTGCTGACTTGTACCGATATGTAACACTACACCTGGACAACGAAGCCCTAATGACCACATGAAACTTTTTTACATAACAATAATAATATTATTATTAGTAATAGTTATAAGGCAGTTTAATAGCAAAGATTTCTTTATTCGCGTATTACATTAAATAAATAAATAAATAAATTGTATTTTAGAGACTACCCACTCAGTTATATAACTGATTTTCAGTGGGGGACAGTAAATCAAAGCGAACAAGACAACCCTGTAGGCCCCGACGCAATCGACGAGTGAGCGATTACCAACCAAAGATCGATATTTTTAATAGGAAATATAACAATCAGTGGTATGGACAGTGCGAACACCCGCGGATCAACGCCAGAATCAACAAGGCCGATTCAGAACAACTCTGAATTTATTATGTGCTTCGTTGCTAGGACGGCTCCAAAGTCACCATTTACAAACTCCTAAGACAAAAACTGATGGACTTGAGTCCAATTCAGAAGTTGAAAACTTCTGACTTTGGCGGGAATCGAACCCCGGACCTTCTGCATTGGAAGCAGATATGCTAACCAGTAACCACAGACCAACGAGCCACTCAAACCAACGAGCCACACAAACCCAGATTACATTATGAGACGAGGGAGCGAAGCAACTGACTCCTACAACGCCAGTCAAACGGCACAAGATCTGTGTTTTTGTCTGTGAGTGAGTGAGTTCGCTCCAGAACGGCCAAACGGCTTTTAAAACAGATTGCGCTGAAATTTTAAAAAAATACATCCGTACCAATTCTCAGGGTGCAGTTAACATTTTGAGAAAAATCCGTTACGATTTAAACACACAATAAATAACTAGGAACGCCAAAGTCGTTGTTAGACGAGTGAGCGAGTCATGTGTTGAGTACCGGTAACATTCTCTTTCCTCCCCCTACCTAAGGCTGGATCAAGTCAGCAAGGGTCTTTCCTCACTAGCCTATCACAGGAAATTAAAAATCTAATCCAACCGTTGTTTGAACCCAGGTCTCCCACATTCCGGGTATACAGGCGCCTTATAGCCAATTAATAGAGACTAGGAAAACGCCAAAGTCGTTGTTAGACGAGTGAGCGAGTCGCGTGTTAAGTACCCAGGAACATTTGCATTTAAGTTCATTGATATTATATAAGGTACACACGATAGGGTTTGAGTTTTGTTAGTATAAGGGCGCGTCAACTGTCTGGCCATAATGCGCCACTCTAGCCTAGGCTAGGGAAGAAACAACCATGCTGGTTCTAGCCTTAGGTAGGGGGAGGAAATATAATTTTTCCAGGTATTCAACACATGGCTTGCTCACTCGTCTAACGACTTTGGCGTATTCGTAGTAATAACATTACTCTCGTCTCGATTGACGTGAGTCGTTAGTTAGGGTCAATTTCATCACACTTCAATAATCATAATAAGACAAAGTTTCATATTTTTCTATATTCTACCGCGCAACGACCACCAACATTCGCAGCACGCATAAACACAAATTATTATCAACCAGCTTCACGGCTTGGCAAATGTGAAACGAAAATTACTCACTAGAAAATAACCTCATAGCTCTTTCTCTGTCAAGTGTCAACAGTATGCGTAGGTGAACAAGCGCTTGTGACTACGCTCAGGCACGCTGATAGTACAAGACAATAGGCCCTTGTGTTGGAAGTCGTGGAAAGAGTACATATCGACTGACGACTTGACAGTTTTATATTCGGACACTGGATCTAATACGAAACATGCGACACATAGTTTATTACCCGCCCACTGAACGGTGATCATGACGGCAAAGAAGAAAAATGTAGATTACACCGAAAACTGTATGCCAGTATAATTAGAGAAATGAGCCACATAAGGTTTGTTTGGCTTACTTCACGAACCTACACTTAACACTAGTGTAGAGTGTAGGGTCACAAAGTCTAAAAGTGTAGCCTCATTCAAAGCCAAAGACACATTCGTCCAATGTCAATCAATTTAACTCCTAAAATCGATTATTAAATTAATAGTCTACTATATTACGCATTAGAAACCGATTTGGAGTATTTTATATATTATGTGGAACTATATTTTGTGATGAGGGCAAATGCATAGGGTGGGCCTACTCTAAAACCAGAAGAAAAAATGAATTGGACTTAACACACTGTAACACAAAGGAAGGACAACTAAACTCAAATTATCTAAAAATAAAAATCTATAACAAACTATCAAACCACATACAAAGCTCAAACAACATAATCATTTTTAAAAAAGACGAGAAGACTTCCTGAAAATAAACCCTTTTTACAGCATTAGCGAATATTTGTCTCAACAGACAATACATAACAATGTCATAAACTAGCACAGGAACATAAAATATCTTACTATAGGCCTACCCCTACTAGTTAAAACTCTGTACAAATAAGTAGGTATCCACACATCCATGTACAGCACATAGATACAGATACCATAGTAGGCCTATGTATTATGTTATATATTATGTACTAATATTTATTTATCTATTTATCTTTGCCTGTAAATCCACCAAAATATTTATCATATATGTAGTAATAGTACTAATTTTAGGTTAATCTTTAAGTTTTGCAAATGCATAGGGTGGGCCTACTCCAAAACCAGAAGAAAAAATGAATTAGACTTAACACACTAACACAAAGGCAGGACAACTAAACTCAAACTATCTAAAAATAAAAATCTATAACAAACTATCAAACCACATACAAAGCTCAAACAACATAATCATTTTTAAAAAAAGACTAGGAGACTTCCTGAAAATAAACCCTTTTTACAGCATTAGCGAATATTTGTCTCAACAGACAATACATAACAATGTCATAAACTAGCACAGGAACATAAAATATCTTACTATAGGCCTACCCCTACTAGTTAAAACTCTGTCCTGTACAAATAAGTAGGTATTCACACATCCATGTACAGCACATAGATACAGCTACCATAGTAGGCCTATGTATTATGTTATATATTATGTATTAATATTTATTTATCTATTTATCTTTGCCTGTAAATCCACCAAAATGTTTATCATATTCATAAGATAAAGTAATAGGACTAATTTTAGGTTACCCCTAATCTTTAAGTTTTATAATATCAGAGGGTAAATACAGATCCCTGTATCTGTCACCCGATACTGTATTCTACATGTATTTTGTATGTACTGTATTTTAAATGTCCGAATAAACTAAACTAAACTAAACTAACCTCAACAAGGATAAGCACTGAAAGAAGTCTATGTTCCAAACAACTTTTTACCATCTGATATGGTGTGATAGTAGACCACGATTAATTTGACTCATTTAGTGCCTTCAACATGTAGGGTGCGAATTGACGGGGGGGGGGGGGGGGGGGGATTTCCCCCTCTGGTAATTTCATCCATGGCTGTTTTACTGAAAGGTATCCCCGCCAGCGATTGCTAAATCCCCACCTCTGGGTATCCATCTCATCTCATATCACATCAAATGACTTTATCTCGGAAGTATAAAAATTAATGGCTGCTCCAATTTACAGCTAATACTTTCAAAATATTAGGATGGGATTGACCGGTCAATATTCAATTTGGTCAATTGACTGGTCATTGACGGTCAATTGACGGTCAAATGTAAAACATCATAAATTTTATTTTATTAAAAAATTATATATACTTTTTTTAAATGTTTTGACAAAAGCTGTTTTTATTTAAAAGCTGTTAAATGCATATTAAGTGGCATATCATCATCGTCATCATCAAACGTCGATGCTGGTCATCAGTCCCTTTCTCCGATTCAAGCGTTCAGCCTTACAAACCAGAGTTAGTTATATTACTATTTGTCTAGTTATCGATCAAAATAAACACAATAAAATGATTAATAAAATAAAATATTACCTAACTTAAAACTTTTAATTGAAAAGAAAGAAGAAATTTATTGTTTACATAACAATTCAAATTCAAATATGAAAATTCAAATAATTTTAATTTTTAATGCAATATACACATGTTATCTTTAAGTCAATTGACTGGTCAATTGACCAAAAGTATTTGACCAGTCATTTGACCGGTCAATTGACCAGTCAATTGACCGGTCAATTGACATTGTGCAACCCTAAAAATAATACCTCAGTTTGCTTCTAATGCCATCTCGAGGGCAGAAATACCCCAAACATTTCAGACTCCGGCAGCTGGGGCTTCGCCCAGGCCCCTTACAGTCCACACAGATACTGTACTTAGCCATCCCCCCCTCTGCCAAGCCGTCAATTCGCACCCTGTAGGCCTACTGTTAGTTGTTTTATTATGTGTTAGTTGTTTGACAGTGCGATGTGGGCGAATCTAGTATAGTGTAGTTTAAAAAAACGTTTGATTACCCTGGGTAAAGTAGGCCTATATTTGATTTGAATGCCTGGGCCTACACCTACACAAGTCTACACTAGCCCTACTACACTAGGTAAACCAAAGAAACCTACACAATAATTTAAATAATTCTTTTAGTGGATCCGTCATGAAAATTCTGACCAGGGTTATTTTCCACATAACAAGAAGCGAACAAAGAACACTACAAGATTATACGGCCAGACGGGTGTTTTTTCAAGGCTTATAGCAAGACGTTGATTGTGAAGGCTAGGATCGACTTCTCGATACAAACGGGATAGGAAGACACGAATCTGGACAAGAGAGTTGAACTCCAATGGTTATCCACACTAACCTATAAAATAAGTAGGCTAGGCCTAATTATTCCTATAACAGACCAATTCTACCAAATAGCCTTGTTTACATGGAGGACTGAGTACGGAGTTGAGTATGGTACGGTTTTTGGTCTCAGTATCTCATGTAAACACATGAAATCAGGTGCGACCGAACCGAAATACCGTACTGAGTGCAGACATGTAAACAGCTTCCTGAGAGGGAAGGGAACCGAACTGAAAATCACAGTGGCGTAGGAACTATTTTTTTAGTGGGGGGTCACACTAAAGTTGATTACGAGGTTGGGTGGCCAAACCGGGGTCTGGGCTAGGAGGATTTAGTACAGGTCTGGGGCGAAGCCCCAGCCGCCGGAGGCTTTTTCGCCGAAGGCGAGATTTTTTTTAAAGGTGCCTTTGACAGGTGGCCTGAAACAAGTTTTTAGGCTAATTTTAATTATTAATAAGGGTTACATTTTGAAGCTAATATTGCATTGAAGATTGATTACCTGACTGAAATCGGTCGACAGTCTGTTTGGGAGTGAAAACACTGCACACAAAATATAATTAATATTAGTCTAAAATCAGATGGCTAGTCTAGTCTCGCAAATCACGTCTCTTACTGAATCTTTCTAAAAAATGTTAACAAAAACCTTCCTTTTCGCCTGCAAGCCCGACTTTAGTAAAAATCCTAAAAATCACCCAACAAGCTATAAGTTAGCAAATGACATTCATACCTTGGCTTGACCCCCCCTACCATGGGGGGGGTCAAGCCAACAAGTGGGGGGGAGTTTCCCCCCCATCCCCCCCGTTCCTACGCCCCTGGAAAATCATGCAGTCTAATTGCAAATGTCAATAAATAAGTTTTAAAATGTTGCATCTATTTTTAACTTCTGTTCGTTGGGCTCCAACTTTAAATGTAGATCATCCACGCCTAGGCCTAGGCCTAGGCCTTCAATCCTCCACGTATCTACGAAAATTACATGAAAGTAAGGTTATGTAACAGTGATGTTTTGAGCAAGATGGCGTTGATGCTGCACCGAATGTCAGTTCAGATCTAGTTGGGAACTCGACATGTAAACACTTCAAGGACATTGGAACCGTACTTAAATTTCAGTACGATACTGGACCCAGTCCTCCATGTAAACAAGGCTATTTTATTTTGCGAAATGCTTTTTGTTATAGGAAAAAGCAAATGGCCGGCACTGACGCTGGTTTTGCCGGTGTGTGTGAAAACGGCCTACAACGGAATTCTGCGGTGACGGTGACAATATTTCACGATGGAATGCTGATAGGTCCACTCTACTTTATCAGTACAACTGCTATAATAACACTCAGTAGTCTAATAGGATAATATGATAGGCCAGTCAAGAAAGTATAACTACTCACCCACAAACTTGTACAGCAGCTGTGAAAAGCAAATCTTCTCCTTCAAAGACAATCTCCGTGAAGGCCAGCGCAATATTACCCAATCCACCGCACACTCACAGTTCGCTGGAGAATGAGACGGTGAGACCGCGTGACGCTTAGCAACAAGTCAAGCTCTGTGAGCGAGGTGGGGATGGAGGGGAGGGGAGGGGAGTTGCGGGATCCCCGGAAACAACCGCCACTTTTCAAAAGAGACTACACCGATAAAACCATGGAATACGCTAATACCCCGTTCACACTATAATAAAGCTTAACTATAAATAATAGCAATACTAGACAACATTTCCGGGACAAAACAATTATTTCCCAACGTTAGCCTTTTTGCAGATGTGTACTTCCAATATTCTCTAAAAAAAATTCTTTTTCTCCCATTGGCATTCTTATTATTTACTTAAAACAAATAGGGTCAAATTGAAAAAAAAGTATTTTTACTCGGAATTATATTTGAAAGTTGATGTACATTTAAATGTAAAAGTGGGTTGAAAGTTCAAACGAAATGCACACAAAATCAAGTTGTGTTCAGGCGCGCAGGAACTCTTTATCGAACGGGGTCAATGAGTTTTTATGTTTTGCTTTCGCCTACAAGCCTGTACAGTCAGTGTACACAGTACAGACTGCAACGCACGCTGCAACTATTTGTCCAGTTGTAGCCGTGATGCGAACTGGATATTTTACATTTAAGTGTGGGGGGGGGGAGAATGTACCCATCCCCCCTTTCTACGCGGCTGGTTGTATTTTTAAAATCACATTGCAAAAAGCCCTACCATTTCTAAACTCCCCTAACTCGTGTTTGTGTGGAAGAGTTCATCAAAGTTTTTGAAATACGGTCAAGTCCATCCGGCGACATGTAACATGTTCCATGGAGGGGATGTTTTTGACGATATTATTCCCATCAAGATCACGTGACCCCATCCATGATACCACCCCCTCCCCCTCCATTCCCTAGCGTTGCCATTGAACCGTTGTCCGCTTCTACCGTACCAACCAATTACTCTATTTATTAAAACACATCATTGCTATTTTTATTTTTCCACAAACATAACAATACGCGTTAAATTCCTAAAAATACGTACCAAACAACATAACAAAGCACCCCCCCTAATATTGTTTGTAAAGGTGCCGGGTTTATATAAATCCCCTCATTGTGTGGTGATAGCCTCAGCCTCACCTCCTGTTCCAATCTCCCTTGCTGTCAAGCAAGGTAGAGGAGACGTTACTCTGAGGTCATGTTCGGTTTATATCGTAAGTCATGAAACAAACACACACAGACAGACCAACGGACGGTCATGTTCGGTTTACATCGTGAGACATGAAACAAACACACACAGACAGACCAACGGACGGTCATGTTCGGTTTACATCGTGAGACATGAAACAAACACACACAGACAGATCAACGGACGGACAGGAAACTGATGCATATGAAAGCTACGCTCCTAATGTCAGAATTCCTAATGCGGAATTCGAACCCACGTCCTCGTATGGCTTCACGAGGACGTGGGTTCACACAGGCATGTTTTTATATCGTTCTTCATCGTCATATGTATATACCACTGCCTCCTAGATGTTCGTCGTGGCTCCTCGTTCCCTGCCTGTTCACGCGACAGGTTTTGATTGTTGAAGACAATTCGCACTTTTTCCCCACAGCGCTAGTTACCGTCCCCAAGAGCTTTCTTTTGTTTTCGTTGTTTACATACGATCTGCATACGATTAAAATGTCATCATGCCAGAGTTGAGCTGTATTTTTCTTCCTAATAGGCAATGGTGCGTGCAAGAAGTTGTAAGATACCGGGATGCCATTATCTAACTAAAACAAGTAGGTCTTTCTTTGCATGAACTACAGGGAAATAAGGAAATTGTGCCACCCAGGCCCCCCCCCCCCCAGACTCCCATTTATCACGCGCCTCTGCTTGATGGAAAGTAATGTTTAGCTCGTGGCCTAGTCAAGACTAGGGCCCAAGTAGGCTACCTAAGCCTATTGATTTTTAATATGATTAGGAATAGGAGGCATAGGCCTTATAGATAAAAATAACATTCCTATTAACCCTTGCCTCATATGAGGTATATTATCAAACAACAAAGTTTACAATATCTACTTTTTGTTTAATTACCAGCATAATATAACTAGACAAATTTGTATATTACTATTCTGCAAACCATGATAAGTGATGTACGTATACAAAATACGATCTAAAACATTCAATTTAGTTGGATTCAACAGTAAAATACATGAGAGATGACATTTAATGTGACAACAACATCAAAAACAAAAGAAAGCTCTTGGGGACGGTAACTAGCGCTTTGGACAACAATTAACACTGTGCGCGTGGACAGGCAGGTAACGAGGAGCCACGACGAACATCTAGGAGGCAGTGGTATCTACTCATCGTCTTGAGAAGTATTAGTGACTTAATAAGATACGTTAAAGCAACAGAAATCATGATCATCCACAGTGGCGTAACTAAAGGGGCGACTGGCCCTCCCTTATGTTTGGTCAGAGGGGGGCGAGGGGGCATAATTTTTATTTGACATAAGGTATTTATTGAGATATTATTTTAGTATGAAAATACTTTTTCTTATTTTGCAACTTTTTATACATCTTTTATAAGGTTCTTGTCAAAAAATCTCGTCAAAATACTCACTCTTAGATTCGGAAAAAATGGGGGCTGTGCGACCCGGACCCCCACGCAAACCCCCATTGTTCTTAATAATGTACTTTACCCAGGAAAGAGCGTATACCCACAAATTATTTTTGGATGGATGACACCACTGACTGTACCCTCATCATAATCTCATACCCCTTTCACTAGCCGTTGTGACTTGTGCAGTGTTGGGGAAAGAACGTTTCAAAAGAACGCGTTCGCGAGAACGCGTTCTTTTTTCGCGAACTTTTCAGTGAACTTACTCTTTTTTTTTGAATGAACTTGAACTTTTAAAAGTTCTTTTCGAGAACGAACTTTTCAGTTTTAGAAAGTTCATTTGAAAGTTCTTTCCGTGCGTCGAGCAGCCATCGACTCGCCGCCGTCGTCGCTTAAAAACAATAACAAATCGTTGTTCCATCGTAGGCCTACGTTGATGCACGTTCAGCTGGTTTTGACAAGGTCACGTACGATTCACGAAGTCTAACTAAGTTACTTCGTTCATTTTCGGGAGACTCCGATGCCCGATGGCGATGGTCAAGTCGCTCACCTACCCCTCCCACAACAGCCTTGGGGTCGGTGCACTGCTCATTGATTGGACACGAGATATGAAACGTCATCAAGCTCAAGGCTAGTTGTGCTGGGAAGAGTAGGGCGGCGGGGGAGCGGGAAACTATGTTTACACTTCACACAGTTGAATCATTGAGTGAAATCTAGTGCCGCACGTGCTTTTAAGTCTGTGCTACCGGTTGTGCGGAATCGTGCGTTTTGTTAGATTATTTATGTTGACGTTAATTTTTCACGATGCCATCAGAATCTGAAAACGAGGATGATAATGGTCTCGAGCCGCAAACGACACAAAAAAATGTGTTACCATGGAAAAATTTTAAGCCTTTTTTTCTTTTGGAAGAAATTAATATCAGTGATTGTGGGAACACATGCGGTCAATGCCTGTCTCATACCCCTTTAATGGGCAAAATCGACCTTCCCTGGATTCCGCTTTTTCCTATCAGTATCAAAGTGTTAACCTCCATTGTCATGGTGTCCTTCACCATCCGTGCCTCTTCCGAAATCGCTATAGCCAAAATAGACGAACTATATTATGTCCTGTCATGTGCACATTTTAGCTGCATTATGGACCAGTGAATTGTATTGATAATAACATCTATTCAAACCATAGTACAATCAAATTATCCTCACTTGACCTTTTTTAAAAAGCTTTTAGCACAGTGGTAAGCCTACATTAGTAACTATGCCAGAAAGCAACATCTTCCATTTATGTTTTTCTTCATTTTACGCAAAATTTTAATAAAAAAAAAATTTTACAAAAGAACTTTTAAAAGAACTTCGTTCATATTTTTGACGAACTTGAACTTTTCAAAATTTTAGGTTTTAAAAGAACTTGAACTTTTTTAAAGTTCATTATTTGAGCTGTGAACTGAACTTTTAAAAAGTTCATTTAAAAAAAGAACTGACCCAACAAAGTTGTGCTGACCATTGATCTCAGCAGGTTACAAAAATGTTAGTTCGCGCTCCGTTTATACGTGTGTGGTGTGCGTGTTTCTGGTCCTAGCGAGCAGAGAAATCTTGCGTACTGCGGAACGAATGTTTCGTTCTGTGGTTCCAACATTTGGCACCGTGCCATCGCTAGCGCCACCTTACAGAGGAGAGCCAGCCCACTGTACGATATAGTATCTACATACTCCGCTAGCGCCAATGAACGGTACGCCTGCAGGGAGAGCTCAGGCAGCCCGCTGTACACATAGCATGTGCTCGGGTAGTTCCTACATACTCCGTTAGCGCCACTGCACGGCACCTGCAGCGGCCATCGTCCATACCACCCAACACGTGTGTAGGCATATCGGTCTCACGGCACTGTGTGGCAGGATGGTAGCGGGTTTTAGACTCTTGGTCCAAGGTTTCCCGGTTCAAATTTCCGTAGCGGTAATTTTTTTTTACAATCTATTCATTATGTAAAACTCCCATTTCGGGTGAAAGTCCTTTATATTTTAAAAAAACTTCGCTTCGCTCGCTACGCTCATCCAATAAAACAATATCACATAAAAAACAAAACAACAACGCTTATATTTAAATGTACTAACTAGGAAGCTTTGCAAACGCTTTTTCAGGCGCGTTGTTGGATGATCGTATGTTTTTACACGAAAAAAGCGTAAAAATGCGATTTTCACGATAAAATAACTTTTCGATTACGCTAAAATTTCACAAGAATATATTTGTTCATAAAATTTTGTTTTTTTTGAAAAAATCATTACAATCGAATAAAGCATGTAGGTGTTACAAGTCGAAGAAATTTTGAAAATCGAAAAAAATCGTAAAATTGCGATTATCATAAAAAATAATTTTTTGATTGCTCTTAAATTTCACACGAATATATTAATTCATAAAATAAAGGTTCTGTAAAAATATAATAACAATCAGATAAAGCCTGTAGGAGTTTTAAGTCGAAGAAATGTTTTAAAATTTGAAAAAAAATCGTAAAATTGCGATTTTTACAAGAAATAATTATTCGATTGCGTTCAAAAACGTGTCAGTTTTAAGATAAAAGATTTCAAAGGGCTCCAGCAAATTTCATTGCAATTGGATTATCGATTTAGCCGGAATCGTGCCAACAAACACAAAAATCTAAAAAAAAAAATGTAAAATTGCGATTATCATGAGAAACAATTTTTTGATTGCGCTCAAATTTCACACGAATACATTATTTCATAAAATTAAGGTGCTGTAAAAAAATCAGCACAATAGGATAAAGCATGTAGGTGTTAAAAGTCGAAGGAATGTTAAAAATTTAAAAAAACGTAAAATTGTGATTTTCATGAGAAATAATTTTTCGATCACGCATAATTTTCACACGAGTATATCAATTCATAAAATAAAGGTTCTGTGAAAAAATAATTAGTTTAGTTTTCAGTTTAGAGATTTCGAAGGTCTTCAGAAAATTTCATCGCAATTGGAGTTTTAGTATAGCCAGAATCGTGTTAACAAGCAGACAAAAATACAAAAAGAAAAAAAAAGAAAAAAAACATTCCGGATTTTTATTCCAGTGTAGTAGAATGAAATCTTCGCTTCGCTCGCTACGCTCATCCAATAAAATAAAATAACATGAAAAAAATTAATCAACGCTTTTTCAGACGCGTTGTTGGATGAGCGAATGTTTTTTAGACAAAAAAAGCGTAAAATTGCGATTTTCACTAAAAAAAAATTTTGGTTGCGCTCAAATTTCTCACAAATATATAAATTCATAAAATTAAGGTTCTGTGAAATCATCATTCCAATCGGATTAAGCATGTAGGTGTTAAAAGTCGAAGAAATTTTAAAAATCGAAAAAAATCGTAAAATTTTGATTTTCATGAGAAATAAATATTTGATGGATTTTTCGTACGTGGCAGTTCTAAGTTCATAGATTTCGAGGGTCTTCAGAAAATTTCATTGCAATTGGAGTTTTAGTATAGCCGGAATCGTGTTAACATACAGACAAAAAAAACATTCCGGATCTTTTTTCCAGTGTAGTAGAATGGAATCTTCGCTTCGCTCGCTACGCTCATCCAATAAAATAATATAACACGAAAAAAATTAATCAACGCTTATATTTAAATGTACTAACTAGGAAGCTTCGCAAACGCTTTTTCAGGCGCGTGGTTGGATGAGCGTATGTTTTTTAAACGAAAAAAACTTAAAATTGCGATTTTCATAAGAAATTTTTTTTCGGTTGCGCTCAAATTTCTCACAAATATAAAAATTCATAAAATTAAGGTTCTGTTAAATCATCATTCCAATCGGATAAAGCATGTAGGTGTTATAAGTCGAAGAAATTTTAAAAATCGAAAAAAATCGTAAAATTGCGATTTTCATGAGAAAAAATTTTTGATTAATTTTTCGTACGTGGCAGTTCTAAGTTCAGAGATTTCGAAGCTCTTCAGAAAATTTCAATGCAATTGGAGTATCGGTTTAGCCGAAATCGTGTTAACAAACAGACAAAAATACAAAAAGAAAGAAAAAACATTCCGGATTTTTTTTCCAGTGTAGTTGAATGGAATCTTCGCTTCGTTCGCTACGCTCATTCAATAAAATAATATTACATGAAAAAAAATTAAATCAACGATTATATTTAAATGTATTAACTAGCAAGCTTCGCAAACGCTTTTCCAGGCGCGTTGTTGGATAAGCGTATGTTTTTTAAACGAAAATGTGTAAAATTGCGATTTTCATAAGAAATTTGTTTCGGTTGCGCTCAAATTTCACACAAATATATAAATTCATAAAATTAAGGTACTGTGAAAATATAATTCCAATCGAATAAAGCATGTAGACGTTATAAGTAGAATTTTTTTAAATCGAAAAAAATCGCAAAATTGCGATTAACATGAGAAATAAATTGTCGATTGATTTTTCGTACGTGGCAGTTCTAAGTTAAGAGATTTCAAAGCTCTTCAGAAAATTTAATCGCAATTGGAGTATCGGTTTAGCCGGAATTGTGTTAACAAACAGACAAAAATACAAAAAAAAAGAAAAAACATTCCGGATTTTTTCTCCAGTGTAGTAGAATGGATTCTTCGCTTCGCTCGCTACGCTCACCCAATAAAATAATATTACATGAAAAAAAATTAAATCAAGGCTTAAATTTAAATGTATTAACTAGCAAGCTTCGCAAACGCTTTTCCAGACGCGTTGTTGGATGAGCGTATGTTTTTTAAACGAAAAAAGCGTAAAATTGCGATTTTCACGAGAAATAAGTTTTGCGATTACGCTAAAATTTCACACGAATAAAGTAGTTCATTAAATTAAGGTTATTTGAAAAATCATAACAATCGAATAAAGCATGTAGGTGTTATAAGTCGAAGAAATTTTTAAAATCGAAAAAAATCGTAAAATTGCGATTTTCATGAGAAATAATTTTTCGATTGCGCTCAAATTCCACACGAAAACATTAATTCATAAAATAAGGTGCTGTGAAAAAATCATCACAATTGGATATAGCATGTAGGTGTTATAAGTCGAAGGAATGTTAAAATTTAAAAAAAATCGTAAAACTGTGATTTTTATGAGAAATAATTTTTTGATTACGTTTAAATTTCCCACGAATATATCCATTCATAAAATAAAGGTTCTGTGAAAAATAATTACAATCAAATAAAGCATGTAGACGTTATAAGTCGAAGAATTTTTTAAATCGAAAAAAATCGTAAAATAGCGATTTTCATGAGAAATAAATTTTCGATCGATTTTTCGTACGTGGCAGTTCTAAATTCAGAGATTACGAGGGTTTTCAGAAAATTTCATCGCAATTCTAGTTTTAGTATAGCCGGAATCGTGTTAACAAACAGAAAAAAAACATCCGTTTTTTTTCCAGTGTAGTAGAATGGAATCTTCGCTTCGCTCGCTACGCTCATCCAATAAATTAATATTACATGAAAAAAAAATCAACGCTTATATTTAAATGTACTAACTAGGAAGCTTCGCAAACGCTTTTTCAAGCGCGTTGTTGGATGAGCGTATGTTTTTTAAACGAAAAATGCGTAAAATTGCGATTTTCATAAGAATTGTTATTTTCGGTTGCGCTCAAATTTCTCACAAATATATAAATTCATAAAATTAAGGTTCTGTCAAATCATCATTCCAATCGGATAAAGCATGTAGGTGTTTTAAGTCGAAGAAATTTTAAAAATCGAATAAAATCGTAAAATTGCGATTTTCATGAGAAATAAATTTTCGATTGATTTTTTGTACGTGGCAGTTCTAAGTTCAGAGATTTCGAAGCTCTTCAGAAAATTTCATCGCAATTGGAGTATCGGTTTAGCCGGAATCGTGTTAACAAAAAGACAAAAATACAAAAAGAAAAAAAACATTCCGTATTTTTTTTCCAGTGTAGTAGAATGGAATCTTCGCTTCGCTCGCTACGCTCATCCAATAAAATAATATTACATGAAAAAAAATTAAATCAATGCCTATATTAAAATGTACTAACTTTAGTGCGATTACTTGGGAGTAGAACACAACATTTTTTTCCGTCCAGAGCAGAGTTCTTTTGTATGTCAGCTCATTGAATTCTATACAATTTCAGATTCCGAGGAGCAACACGGCCGATGATTGACAATAGGATTAGACTAGGATGTCATAAAAATATTTAATTAATAAAGCGATAAATAAGTTTATCCAATACAATCATTAACTCTTGAAATCATTATTAAAATGAAAATAAAATACTATTACAAAAATGTATGATTTTTTGTAAGTTTTAGCCACTTTGAACGAAAAAAATCGGCCTTTATTTACGGTTTTTAAGTATTTTGTCATTATACAAAATAATGTCATTTTTCAAAATAATGTAAATAAAATACTTAAAAACCCGTAAATTATGTCCGATTTTTTCATTCAAAGTGGATAAAACTCACAAAAAATCTAACATTTTTGTAATTGCATTTGATTTTGATTTTAATAGTGATTTCAAGTGCTAATGATTGTATTGGATAAACTTATTTATTACTTTATGAATTAAATATTTTTATGACATCCTAATCTTATTCTCAATCTTCGGGCTTGTTGCTCCTCGGTATCTGAAATTGTATAGGATTCAATTAGCTGACATACAAAAGAACTCCGCTCTCGAAGAGAACAATATGTTCTACTCGCAAGTAAATGCACTATAGCAAGCTTCGCAAACGCTTTTCCAGGCGCGTTGTTGGATGAGCGTATGTTTTTTAACGAAAAAAGCGTATAATTGCGATTTTTACGAGAAATAATTATTCGATTACGCTAAAATTTCACACGAATATATAAGTACGTAAAATTAAGGATATTTGAAAAAATCATTACGATCGAATAAAGCATGTTGGTGTTAAAGTGGAAGAAATTTTAAAAATCGAAACAAATCGTAAAATTGCGATTATCATAAGAAATAATTTTTTGATTGCTCTCAAATTTCACAGAATATATAAACTCATTAAATTAAGGTTCTGTAAAAAAATCATTAGAATCGTATCAAGCATGTAGGTATTATAAGTCGAAGAAATTTACAAAATAAAAAGAATCGTAAATTTGCGATTTTCATAAGAAATAATTTTTCGATTGCGTTCAAAAACGTGGTTGTTCTAAGTTTAGAGATTTCGAAGACCTCCAGAAAATTTCATCGCAATTTGAGTATCGGTTAAGCCGGAATCATGTTAACAAACAGACAAAAATACAAAAAAAAACATTCCGGATTTTTTCTCTAGTGTTGTGAAATGGAATCTGCGCTTCGCTCGCTACGCTCATCCAACAAGAACACCAGTGGCGTATTCAGGAATCCGTAAAGGAGGGTTCAACCAATTATTTCATAGATGTACTGATGACTAAGTGGGGGGTCTGGGTGGCTTGCCCGTAAAAAATAATTTCTCCTTCAATGTCATTTGGGTGAAAATCTGTGCGTTTTTAAGTAACACAATGACCAACTTTTTATCTACTAAAATCCTGTTTTTAATCCATAAGTGTTCTCTTTTAAGGTCATTTTCGTGAAAATCTGTGCGTTTTAAAAGCATCACAATAACCTACTTTGTATCAACTAAAATTCTCGTTTGGTCAAATGGTAATTTGCCTTATTGCGATAAAACAGTGTTATTCTATCGGTGGGGGGGATTTTCCCCCCTCCCCCACCTTGGATACGCCACTGCATGCACTGCACGCCAAACAGATGTTTGTCCTTATACCTGGCTTATTATGGAACATAAATATAATATCCAATAAAATTCGATTAATTATCATTTGCAATAGAATTCAATATCCGTGTAAGCTTCTTGCTACAATTAATGTTGGCGTTGTCTGCACAACTAACTTAGGGGGGGGGGGGCCTGGTGAACGAGTCCATCCACTTACTTTGTGTGTATGTCCGATATTGTAACAGACTAGGAACTGTTGTAGTAGCATGAATTAGTTGAGAAGATTCTTGCACTGTCACAATCTTCTTGTGATTAATACAAAAGATGAAAGTATTTTCAGTGATTCCATCATTTCCTCTTTGAGAAAACGAGAAAACTCTCCCCCCCCCCCCACGACACCACCACCCCCGAAGCTATTTGTCGAGCGTCCGCCCAATTTTTACTTTAGAAATTAACAACAGTGTCACAAAAGCCAAACTGTAGCCACGGTTAAATGGCTAGGTTCTAGCTTGTCCGCCTATACTGCTTGCTAATGCAAAACTAGATAATAACTTCAATAGCTAAGTCAAAATATCAAAAGGAGGACAAATTGGTGTTGGAGGTGAAGGGGGGCGACTGGTGGATATCCAATTTCCAATTCCACCAGTCTTAATATGAAAGGTAATTCCGCATAGGGGTTGATTCCAGACACCGCGGTCCCCACGAAATGCAGAGGCGCTCAAGTTTCTTATATAGTAACTGAGCATTGTTTTACTGTGAAGGGGGTGGCAACTATTAGACGGATTTTAGCAATTTATCAAGAAGACTGACAAACATTTTCGTCCGACATGAACAATTCATAATCAATTCGTCCATATTATTATTAACTCGAAAAGTCGTTATTTGGAATTTGAATAATATTTGAAATGCCGATAAAGCAGGTGGCTATTACTTGCAACCGCAAGTCGGCGGCCGGGAGAGGTGCCCCAGATATGATCGGTTATCTGGTAGTGATGGCCAAAGATAGCGAGTCTATCAATCGATATCAGGAACAGTGTTGTGTTGTGACTAATCTAGATAATCTATCTTGATAAAATCTTTTATCTATTATCTTATCTAGTTAAGTTTATTGTTGTTATCTTTTTGGATGAGCGTAGCGAGCGTAGCGAGCGAAGCGAGCGAAGCGAAAACTTCAATTTCACTGACCCCTCAAAAAATTTAGCTCCAATGTTTTGTTTTTTGTTTTTTTTGGGGTTTGTTTTTCTGTCTGTTTGTTCGCACGATTCCGGGCAAACGGCATATGCGATCTTGATGAAATTTTGAGGGGACCTTCGAAATCTCTGAACTTAGACGTTCCACGATTTTGGGTACAATCGAATAAATATTTCTCATGAATATCGTACTTTTACGGTTTTTTTTCGATTTTTAGTGCGATATTTTCGTGACATTTTGGCCGATTCTGACCAAACAAGTGGGGCTAGAACGTTCATATTTCACATGGACATTAAGGTTATATAGTGAAGTATTGCTTTTTGAAAGAAAAAGTTGAAAACATTTTCCAGAAACCATATAAATAAAGGATTTTAATTAAGTTTTTTGAGGTATTTAATAACAATTAACAAGTAACTATAGAAAAATTGACATCAATCACCTACAATACATTCACAAAGCACTTGAAAAGGAAAAGTGGTCCCACGCAAACTATGAAAACTTACGCTCATCCATCAACGCGGCGGGACTTTAGCGTTTTCCTAGTTTAATTATAGATAAAATAAAGTTTATCTTATCGAAGCTTTGTAAGCTTTTAGATATATTTTTTATATAAATTAAGAAAATACGATAATGAATAAAAATTACCCAAAAATTACTTCTACTAGATTACCGGCAAAAGTTGGTAAATAAATTTGCTTTTTCTGCTATTGCTATCTGTTATCTAAGCAAAATTATCTAAGTTATGTTTTTTCAGTTTATCTTTTATCTTTTGTCCAACTTTTTCTTTCACAAGGTACTACTACCGGTACATCACCATAACCTTAATATACATGTTAAATATGAACCTTGTAGCTCCACCCGTTTGGTCAGAATCGGCCCAAATGTCACCAAAATATCGCACTAAAATTCGAAAAAAAACGTCAAAGTACGATATTCATGAGAAATATTTCTTCGATTGTACCCAAAAACGTGGCAGGTCTAAGTTCAGAGATTTAGAAGGTCCCCTCCAATTTTCATCAAGATCGCTTATGCCGTTTGCCCGGTAGAGAGCGAACAAACAGACAAATATACAAACAAACAAACAAAACACCCGAACTAATTTTTGGGGGGGTCAGTGAAGTCTTCGCTTCGCCCATCCAATTATTATTATTATTATTAATTATTATTATTATTATTATTATTATTATTATTATTATTATTATTATTATTATTATTATTATTATTATTATTATTATTATTATTATTATTAATTCGGTCACAAGCAGCCGTGCCGAGCGGACGTGCCTTGCCTCGCTCTGTGCGCTGCATTAGATTAGATAGCAATGTCGTGTGGTAAGTGCAGCAGTGAATTGCCTAGTGATGGGGATTACGTATCTTGCATGGGATGTTCGAAGAATTATCATTTCAAAGACTGTTCGGGGTTAAAACGTGCGACGTACAATTCTAAATCGCAAGAAAGTAAATCGCTGTGGCGTTGTGTCAAGTGTCGAGACGAAAAGAAGAACAGTGAAGCGGAAGAGACAGTTACACTACAAACCGTTTTGAAAGTTGTTTGTGAACTGCGTAGTGAAATCAAAAAAATAAAAATGAACTATTTTCTTTGAGGGACTTAAAAGAAAAACTTATTGAAAGTGATCTTGCAATTCAAAACTTAGTTGAAGAAGTAGCTGGCAAGGACAAGATTATAGAGGAACTAGCAGAGCAGGTAAATGATCTTGATCAGTACGGTAGAAACAGAAACATTGAGATTTCAAATGTGATAGAATGTGACAACGAAAACGTAGAAACCATTGTGAGGTCTATTGCGGATAAATTAAATGTAGAGCTAGAAGACTATGACATCGACGTGGTCCATCGAGTGCCAGCCAGAAACAAAGATTACCCTTCCAAAGTTGTAGTTCAATTTACTTCGCGGAAAAAACGCGACGAGATATTAGCAGCCCGGCGACTGCCCGTAAAAAACAGCGACGTCATTCAGGGAGTACCAAAAGAAAAGGACTTGAATATTTTTATTAACGAACATCTTTCTCCCTATTTAGTGGCATGATTTTAGATTTGAACCCGGACAAAATTAGGAGAAAGCTGATTTTTTCAGGATCATTCAAGAATGTTGTTTTATGAAACATACTTCGGGTCCGCCAAAATCCGCCTTGTGCGTTAGCGGCCATCTTGGAAAATGGCGGCGATTACAGTTTTTCACTAAAACTCAATTTGTGGATGCTGTATACAACTTACAATTAAATGAAACACGTCTATTTAAAGCTAACTGTATGGACAATTGATATACATATCAAATTTAATGTTATATATTATTCTGAAGCCATAATAGGTATGAATCCGATCGAGATTATAATATATTTTCAAAATTAATTGTATTTTGATGTTTTGTGGCTAAAATAGTTACATTTTTCATATTTATCTTCCTATAAAACATGATGTACATATTGTGCTGAGTGCACCTGCAAAATTGTACTTTTGTACGTTAAAAAGTGACTGACATATGAATTATTGTGTCCGTGCGTGACGCGGCGGCTGCCGCCTCTGACGTTGTGGAGCTCGGCGCGCAGCATGGCTTACTAGACTGTAGTGAGTGACTCACAATTAAATGAAACACATCAATTTAATGGTAACGTTATGGACATTTATAGAAATTAGTAGTTTTTGCCTTTTTTTGCCCTTTTGATTTTTTGAATTGCAACAAAGAATATTATTACTATATATTATACCTATTGAAGAGGTATGAATCCGATCGATATTATAATATAATATAGAAATAACTGTATGGTGATGTTTTGCGGCTAAAATAGAAACATATTTCATATTCATCTTTCTATAAAACGTGACGTACAAACTGTACAGAATATAATTATAATAAATGAGTGCATATTAATCAAATGATAACACAAAAGTAGCGACATTAATGTGCACAAATGTGCTGAGAGATCTCCGACTGAATATGATAAGATTATTCAAAATAAACTTATTTTCACAATGATTAGTTCAGCTGACTTTTCGTATACTTTATTATTACCTTCGTCGGGTTCAAATTCTTCGTCACACGGTTCTCCAGCAATTGTTTATTCATGATATTCATCTGCATTGTTGACAAATTTCTGAACAATACTGTCCACCAAGACGACATCCAAATTTGCCACTACAGTCAATTTTACACGAGCACGAGATCAAGGACAATAGATGATGTCGTGCAGGATGTTTGATGTTTATTAGGTTTAAGGGCGCGTCAACCGTTAGGTCATATTGCGCCGACTGTGTTAATGTAGTTTATTAGTTAGTTTTAACTATATATTTTCCAAAGGGGCGGAACGTAAGGGGTGACGTGGGGATACGCGGGGTGGACAGGCTTGTGCTGGTCAGAACCAGCCACAAGCAAGAGGAGAGCATGGGAGTAGTTTTTAATGTTGGAATTAGCCGGAGTGTTTATTAACGAGTGTCCATCCCCAATGTAGGCAGTAGCTCATGTCCCAGCCTCATGCCAAACCAAGTCAAACTTGGCTCCAACAATTTGGCTTTTAACTCCATATAGATCCATATATCCATCCATATACTTCTATACATCCTCTGGTGACACTTCGTTCGATTGAACGTCAACTACAACTAAACATAAAGCGCCTTGAGAGATGGTCAGCTGAAACTGGATACAAATTCTCAATTCACAAAAACCACATGTGTGCTATTTAGCCTTTGCCGTGGATTATTTCTCAATCCCGACCTGCACATGGGAAGCCATGCCTTACCACTTGTCGAAATTACTCGATTTTTGGGAATGATATTTGATAAAAAGTTATCGTGGATGCCCCATATCAAACAGCTACGAACGAAGTGTTTAAAAGCTTTAAATATTCTACGAGTGCTAAGCAATACTAATTGGGGAGCTGATCGTACTACCTTGTTACATCTATATCGCTCCCTCATCCGCTCCAAGTTAGATTTTGCCAGTTTTATTTATGATTCGGCTAGGCCTTCTTATATTAAGACTTTGGATACAGTTCACCACACCGGTATAAGACTATCCACAGGAGCTTTTCGTACGAGCCCTATTCCCAGTCTTCTATGTGAGTCTGCAGAACCATCTTTGTCCTCTAGAAGAAAGTACCTAATGCTTAATTATATTGCCTCATTAAAAGGTTCCCCTACAAACCCAGCCTATAAAGCAGTTTTTGACCCTCCATTTCAAAATCGGTATGAAGTTCACATGAAGGCCTCAAGACCAGTGGGCATCCGCTCTCTGCAATTACTGCAATCCTTAAACATAACACTTCCCCTTGTTTTCTACAAATCAAATGGGGCAATCCCACCTTGGACACTTAATAAACCATGTTGCATAACACAGCTGACAAAATATAAAAAGGCAACCACATCAAACACACAATATCAAGCACTTTTCAACGAAATCCGATACAACTACAAAGATTTCAAAAAAATTTTAACAGACGGTTCCAAAACTAACAATACAGTTGGCTCTGCCTTTACAACGGAGAGCAACAACTTCAGTTTTAAACTCCACTCCATATACAGCGTCTACAATGCAGAACTGTTTGCAATTCTACAAAGCCTCCTGTTTGCCCTTGATAACAAGGACTCCAAATTCTTAGTGTGCACGGATTCTTTAAGTTCCCTAGAGGCTATTTGCCAAATTTACACTACACACCCATTAGTTAGTAAAATACACCTTATACTGTCCAAACTTGGTGCAAAACAAAAATCAATAGTTTTTTGTTGGGTGCCAGGCCATTATGGTATTTTAGGAAATGATCTCGCCGACCAAAGTGCCAAAGAAGCTTGCAACAAAGAACAAATTGATTGCCAATAAGTCGTAACGCCTGATCTTAAAGCATTATTTAAACTTAAACTTAAAGAAAAGTGGTGCGAAGAATGGCATATCATGCAAAATAATAAGCTTCGCGAAATAAAAGGCGATGTTACACCTTGGATCTCTTCAAGGCGCTCTTCTCGACGCGAAGAGGTTGTTCTGACCCGTCTACGTATTGGACACACACATCTCACTCAAGGATACCTTTTAAAAGGTGAAGACCCACCACCCTGTGAGCATGGTGAGATTTTAACTGTTTAGCACATTTTAGTAGAATGTCCTTAACACATGGACAAGAGGAATGATTTTAAACTAAAACCTAATTAAAAAGAAATTTTATCTGATGAATCTGAGAACATAACCAATGTTTTTTAAAAACTTGAAATCAACACAGCTGTACAATAAGATTTAAAAATAACATGCCATTATATAAGAGAATACGGGCACTGATAACCTAAGTGTTGTGTGCCCTTAAACCCTATTAACTAACTAACTAACTAACTGGTGACACTTCGATTAAGAGGAATCTATTGTGGAGACTCTGAGCCTCTCCTACGTCCTACCGTTTAGAAGCACAGTTACCATGTCGACTTGTGTGAGAAAATGTGCTCGCAAAGCACGTGCATGTGCATGACCATGTAACATGTGGCATAACACACACAACAAGTGCGCACTTTCACAACACAAAACCACAACAACAGTCACTTTGGTATAAATTTTACTCAAAAGTTCATCGAGTCCACTCCCTGCCATAATGTAGCCAACTGCTCCTAAGTACGAGTACGACATCAACAGATAAAATTATCCAAGTCGTACAACTACTGACGACAACATTCATTTCCTGAGGCAGCCACTAAATCTGTCGCCGTAATAAACAACTATTGGTCAAATGTTTTTGTCCTATGGTATAACTTTAAAGGCACTTTGCCGATCTCTTCTTTGACTGGGACAGAAGGAGGATCTAAGATACGAGGAATGTAGTATCCATGTTTACATTCTCCCCAGGTGTTAATACACTTGATAGTTTCCATACAACGAAATGTTCCATGACAATTCAACGTGCGAATATTAATGTCAGATTTGTCACACAAAGCATTTGTGCAATGCGTCTGAGGCTACATTTAGTGCACCATGTTGAAGAGCAGAGAATTCGAATCTGCCAACTTTTTTATGATATGAGGCACATAATTCTATGCTGGATACCATATCAATAAGGTGTTTCGAACCTAACTTTTGACGTAAATTGACAGCAAGTCCAACTTAAATGAAAGATAAAATAAAACGAGGTCTCGTTGCAGATATAATTGCATGCTCCATGGCGATACTTTTACAATTTTTAGTATCTGTAGTTAACTATATATTTTCCAAAGGGGCGGAACGTAAGGGGTGATGTGGGGATACGCGGGGTGGACAGGCTTATGCTGGTCAGAACCAGCCACAAGCAAGAGAAATGGCTGTGGCAGCTTCTACAATCCGTAAGCGTTCGTCATGTACATATAGTTCTTTCTACTAGATTACCAATTGTTAAAATAAATTTTATTGCATGTATCATGAAGACATATAATGATACTATTTCATGGCAATTCTGTCACTGCAATATTGTCTTGAAAAGGCGCAATTAGTTCCCTTTATAGATGTTTGACAAGGTACAAATTCGTACTTTCACAAAATTCACACAATTTACTTCATAATTCTGACAAAGAGAACTTTAATATAAGATTATCAGGCATGAAATTGCAGAGCGATTGAAAAGCCTACGCTGTACCAGGGTCAGCACACCTGCGAGGAACATTATTGTTTTCAACTTTAGAACATTGTAAATATCATTGGTGATGATAGCGATCTTCTTCAGCTACAAAGTCAATAACACTAATCACTCTTGCTAAAACTATAAAACCTCACTCATCATTACGACATTCGGCTACGAGCCTATGGTGTATTTCTTTAGTTTAGTTGACACAATGTGTATGATGTTCCTGTGATCTTCAGAATGGTTTTTCATGACTATCACTAGCAGTCTAGCCACAGAACAGATAGTTAACTTTAAAATCGTATTCGCCAAGACTTGGTCGAAGTCGTTGAGAGCAATCATCACGGGCTGTACAAATGACTGAATTTAGCAGTGTATATAAACGAAATTTAATAGTAATTGTAACATATAGTGCTTTCAAATACTTGGGTCCATCACTGAGACAACATTGAATGTATAACACAATGTGAGTGCATACTAACAACAAAAAAGTGGCAACATTCAGACTTGATAATATTAGACGTAAATAAATAAGTATGTAAAATCATCATCAGATACACTTCACAAGACACAGACGTATAGTTTTGTTGTTGTAAATGTAACTAAGGCCTAGCTGGAAATACAAAATAGTGGTTGTTACGTACATGAATCACATGAGTCACTACAGTAGTAAGCCATGCTGCGCGCCGAGCTCCACATGCATCGTAACCCAGTAAACACAACACCACTCAGAGAGGTGTTTATTTTCGTCACTTAGCTCACAAAGACAGTCCCCACACATTGTGAGCAAAATGTGAGATGAATGTGACTGAATTAAATATTCCATGCAAAATGTAACACTTTGAGACCTCTCTATTAGCACACAGAGTTAACCCAATATGAGCAAATGTATTTCTGCTCTCAGAGTATTATCAGAACTGTCACTTTGTTACTACATTTTATCTACATCAAAAGTCCTCACGTCTGTGATGACTTTGTCACTTTAAGAGCTGTTTGTGAGCAGAATTTGTATTTGTTTATTTTGATGGAATTCACTCACATTGTGTGAGGTTTGAGTCAGATTTAATAAGTACCTTTGTTATGATATTTATCCCAACACAATGGTTGTTATTTGTGAGCAATTATTTGTCACATTGTTACCTCCCCAACACAACTCGGATACCTTACTTTAAGCTGAATTTAATAAACTCAGAGAAGTACCTGAACTGTCACTTTGATAACACTTTTTATTTGCGTCAAAAGTCCACACATCTGAGATGACTTTAAAAACTGTTTGTGAGCAGCATTTTTTTTTTATATTTTTTTTGTTATTCGCTCACATTGTGTGGGCTTTGAGTAGGATTTGATATGTACCTTTGTGATGATATTTATACTGCATCATCCATATATTGTATATCCAACTTCATATTTACTGTTAACACATTATTAAGGATGTTAACGCAAATGTCTTCATTATCGGTTCAGGAAAAATAGTTTTACTATTTTTTGGTTTTAGGTTCGAACCGGTTTGATGATGCCCTGATTGGAATTGCACTAAATGAATCATAATTCTGAAAGTAAAATACTCTAAATTAGTAAGAGATAACTGACACTACTCATAATGGATTAATATTATCCTACGATAAATTCCCGCGAGCAGAGAGAGAGAGATAGAGGAGCAAAATCTTTACAAAAAAAATTATTAATTTTGTCGAATATTATAAAAACAAGTGCGCAAAGTCAAGAAAATTCCGAAATCCTCCTTTTAAATCCTAAAACCAATGTTCCCAAATGTAACTTAATTATATTTCTCCCCCAAGAACACAATTTTTAGGGACAAATTTATTGCAATGTAAACTTAATAAAATAGGTTTCAATCACGAAAGATTGCCTCTCGTCAATATCGTCTACTCATAAAACGAGTAAAATCTCACATCAAACATTTAGCTATTTATATTATAGAGACAACATGCTCGCAGTGTCAGAATGCAAGTGTTCCATCTCCACTGTTTAGTTGTAGTAAGAAATGCATGTGTTCTATCTCCAAAGAGTCTGTTGAAGATTGCAACTGAATCAGAATAAAACTGTTCTATCTCCACTGTTTAGTTGTAGTGCGAAATGCATGTGTTCTTTTTTCAAAACGTATGTTGAAGATTGAAACGGAATCAGAATTCAACAATGTTCTATCTCGAAACGAAATAATATATCATCGTATATTTTGTTCCCGCCGCGGCCGTTTTGAACATGGCGACGTCCACGATTTTGAGTGAAATGTAATGACGACTTGATCTTATAGAACAGACGATTAAAAGTTAGGTATAACACAAACTTTAAAAACGTCTACGTTTTATTATTTGTTTTTGTTAAAGCTCTAAATGTTTACATGAACAGAAGCTTGTATTCGACATGTAGAGTTAGCGGCCGTATGCCTTCCCCTAGGCTTAGAACCTATGTACGTTGTCTGAAGTCTGAAGAATTAATTGTGGCGCATTTAATTAACATGCCACCTGAAACTTCAGGTCCTTCTAGCTCGAAACAATAGCGTGTGAGAAAGAACACTTGCATTCTGACACTGCAGAGTTTTGCTCATACATCAAGGTATTATGTGTATTGTAATGGTGTCATTAATATGTATTAGTATTAGTATATATATTTTGGTAGGTGTTTTTATTTCTGACTGTGGTTAATGTTCGTGTGTTTGTGTTTTTAGCTTTATCCTCCCGAGTCTTGGTTTTTATTAAGAATTAAGTATTAATTGCTGCTTCCATATATATACATTGAGTAACTAAAAATAAAATATTTCATAATTATTATCAAGTACTGAACAATACTATTAAAAAACCAATAAAAATACACGTATTAATAAAGGTAGACCACAGAGCAAGTGCACAATGCCTACGATAGTTGCATGGATTTGCTGTTGTATCCTATATAGGTGGTTATTCTCGAACAACTTCAGCGTCTTCTGTGGCGCTACGGTCTAGGTGTTGGCTTTCAGATGCAGGGTTCCAGTCGGATCGAGTTCGAATCACCATGAAAAACTTGAAACTTTATAATTGTGTCAATTTAAAATATGTTGTATATCCAGTTACAGGTTATCGATCGATGTAGGAATAGGAAATAAATAGTAAGATTTAGTAATTAATATTATATTTTAATGATTATTCGAATCTAATTTTTAGTGTTTCGTTTGCTTATTTGCTCCTAGAGCGCGTTACAGACGCGTGGATGTGTGCACTCTAAGAAGCATTCTGGTACAACTCGTGATAGCTCTTTGTGAGCACTCTAGTCAATCACCTGATACAACTCGGGGAAAACACTTTCTGAGCACTCTGAGTCATTTACCTGATACAATTCTGGTAGCACCTGTAAGCACTCTTGAGAGCTCTTTGGTAATCGATTGGTGACCCCATTTGACTTATCAGTTTCATTTTTAAAACTACTCGCGATACTTTCGAGGAGAAGTAAGAGTTGTCACATTTAGCTCAGGGGAAAAGCACTCGGTGTTTACTGGGAAGAGGCGGCAGCCGCCGCGTCACACGCAGGCACAATAATTCGTTTGTATATCATTTTTAACGTACGTAAATACAATTTTGCAGGTGTTCAGCACAATATGTACGTCATGTTTATAGGAAGATAAATATGAAAAATGTAACTATTTAGCCACAAAACAGTAAAATACAATTAATTTCGAAAATATATTACAATCTCGATCGGATTCATCCCTATTATGGCTTCAGTATAATATATAACATTAAACTTGCTATGTATACCATTGTCCATAAAGTTAGCTTTAAATAGATTTGTTTCATTTAATTGTAAGTTGTATACAGCATTCACAAATTGAGTTTAGTGAAAAACTGCAATCGCCGCCATTTTCCAAGATGGCCGCTAACGCACAAGGCGGATTTTGGGGACCCGAAGTATGTTTCATAAAACAATATTTTTAAAATGATCCTAAAAAAAATCAGCTTTCTCCTAATTTTGTCCGGGTCGGTATGGGAAAATTTGGGGTTTAAAAAATCATGCCACAAATTTTCCGCAATTTATTTTGGAGGTCAAGCAGAAGGCAAAGGTTGTTGGGTACAAATTTGTCTGGTTCCGACGAGGGATAATTGTGCGCGTAAAGACGAGCAGGTGACGGTGTGGTCAAGTTTAAAGAGAGCAGGGGACATTGATCAACTGAAGTAAACAGCTGTACGAATCTATATGGACTTATGGTCTCAAGACGATCTTAAAGGGTTGATTGAACATGTGAAACTACGGACAGTCTGGACGATTGGTGAAAAAAAAATTGTAAAGGTATAATTGTTTTCCACTTAAATATTAGATCTATAAGGAAAAATTGGGACGAACTACTCGTGGTATTGCAAAACCAGATAAATAAATTCCATATATTAGTCTTAAGTGAAGTTAATGTTTTAGAAGAAAGCTCAGTGTATCAAATAGATGGTTATAATCGTTATTGTAAACTACGACTTAATAAGAGAGGGGGTGGATTAATACTATTTGTTAGCAAAACTGTGAGGTTTGACATAGAAGATGTATTATTTCATAGTTTTGAAGGGATTTGTGGTAACCTGATTATAGGACGGAAGGGTTATATCACTGTTATGTGTATATAGCCTCCTGATTACAATACAAATTAGAGTTTTTTTAACGAAATAGAAAACTATTGGATCCCAAAATAAAAATAAACATTGCATATATATTGGTGATTCAAATATTGATGTACTCGATCATAATGATGTCAGAGTTCAGTAGTATCAAGCGTGTTTAGCAACTAGTGGGTTTGAAACAGTGTGTTACTGCAGCAACGCGAGAGGAAATAGTTAATAATGGGCTTAGAGTACCTGTATAGACCATGTTTACATCCGAGGTATTGACCTAGATGTCAAAACAGCGGTATATGCAACAAAGATTAGCGATCACTATGATAGTGCATCCACAGGAATTGACCTTTGTTCATATAAATACAATAAACGAACCAGTTGCGAAAAAAATTTTGAACGAAGCTAAATTAGTGGAAGTGTTTAAAACGCATAAAATGGGATAATTTATTATCAGCCAAGAAGTGTATTCCCTTATACGAATCAATCCAGAGCAATTTTAAAATACCCTACGATGTGGCTTCTAATTTTAAAGAGTCGAAAGTTAAAAGAAGAGTGAATAAAGTGGTGGATGACGAAAAAAGTTATTAAAATCAGTAAAGGAAAGAGATCGGGGCTTTTCAAAGGTGGAAAAAATGTCCGCAATTCAGTGTATTTAAAAAGAATATAGAAGAGATTATAATAGGTTAAGAAATAGGAAAAATAAACATATAACGTGGTAAACGACATTACTATGTACATGCATTAAAAACAGGGTAAAGACTGCAGAAAAGCAACGTGGCAAAATATAAATGAAATAATGGGTGGGAAAAGGAAAGATACAGTTGAGGAAGTTTAAATAAATTTTTAGTAGACATGATACAATTCCAAACATTGCTAATATTTTGCAAATACCTTTGTAGATGAAATTGAAAATTTTGTTCACATTTGCGACATTAAGTGTGTAGATAACAATATGAGAGATAATGCATACGAGCAACAATTACAGTCGATATACGTCCCTTTCCTATTTCAGCGACCGGAGTCAAAAAAATAATACTTAAAAGGAATAATAATAAAAAGGCAGGTATTGACGGAAATTAGAGTTAAGGTTTTGCAAAATATAGTTGATGAGATCAGTCCAGTTATTGCCCTATTTATTAACTTATCCTTGAAGGAGGGTATTATTCCAGAAACATTGAAAACATCTGTTGTCAGGCCAATTTTCAAAAAAGGGCGACCATTTGAAATATGTCAATTATAGGCCAATTGCCATTATGTGTAGCATTGAAAAAATACTTAAAAAGATACGTGGCAAATTGCTTAATAGATACATGACGAAATTTTTAAAAAAATAAACGAACAACAATATGGATTTCAAAGGGGAAAAAAAATACAGTTGACCTTTTGGCATCCTTTTTCTGACCTGTTAATACTAAACTAGACGAAAATTTTAACATTTATGTATGTTTATCGATTATAAAAAAGCTTTTTGACCCCCTTGTTTTTAATAAGCTGCTAGATGCGTTGGAAAGTATTGGGTTAGAGGTACATTTTTAAAATTTGGGTTTAAAAATTATTTATCGAGCAGAAAGTTTAATTGTAAAAATAGGCAAAGTGTATAGTGAAGCAAAGTCATGTAGAGTGGGCGTACCAAAAGGGCTCTATTTTAGGACCTCAACTTTACTTAATATATGTAAATATTATGGTTAAGTATATTATTAAGTGCTTTGCTTTTTGCTACGCTGATGACTTTGGCTTTAGTGTCTATCCATAAAAACGTAAAAATTGCAGAAAGATACTTGCAAAATGTTTTTCTAAATTTACTCAGGTGGAACATGACGTAAGGCTAATCGTAAATATTAAAAAAAAACAAAGATTGGCACATTTCTATGCCGCTAAACGCGGGTCGAAATACTAATATCAATGTTATTGCCCAAAATTTAGAATGCTTACATCTGAACGCGGGTAAAATTGATCTGGATTGTTCGTGTGATACATCAATTGCAACTGTTTACAGCCATCCGTATTTTGGGGTTTGGAGATTGATAGTAACTTAGTTGGAATATAAAAGCTGAGAAAATATGTAAAAGCTTAAGGTCATGCGCTTACCAATTATATGCAGTTAAAAGTATTTTACCATTTAAATAGTAAAGATGGTTATATAGCCCTTGCAGAGTCGGTTATTTTTACGGTCTTTTTAATTTTGGGGGAAAAATGCTTCGTTATCACAGCTAAATAGCATAATCTCTTTCAAAAATAAAATAATGAAGAGATCACTCTTGAAAATAATTTAAACACTTTGGAATGTTATAGACTACAAAACGTTTTACCTTTACAAAAATTATTCACATAAAAATTAGTTTTGAAACATTTTTTCGTTAATACTCACAAAAATTGTATAAACCACACTACTTCTACTCGCCCCAAAATCTTGGGAAAGTATACCAGTTGCCACGGGTTGCAAATAAGTATGGTAAAAGAACACTTAGCTACACTATACCTTTCTTTTTAATAGATTCCAAAGAACATCAGAGATTTAGAGACTATTTATGAAATCAAAAGAGAGCTAAAGGCATTTTTATTACGAAATATGCAGTGAAGTTAGGGTTGTTGTGTATTTTTTATACATAAGTTTTTCATAATTAATGTACATGAATTAGCACTATAATTTTCACTGTTCTATATCTGTTCTATTCAATGTTTATTCACTGTATTATCTGCAAAATGTTGCTTCACAAAAATGTTTTTGGCTAGTATAAGTATTTAATTTGCACTTTAAATTTACTTGTTTATCTACTTTTTTAATTTTTTTTTTAGTGGTATGTATTTTTATTTTTATATTATTTTTTATTACACGCTTGAGTCATTCACTGCTTACTGATACTTACTTTTACTTCACTTATTATTGTATTGCTATCTAGAATTTTGAAATATTAAATTTAGTTAAAAATCATTATTTCACTGCATGATTTTCTTAATGAAAACATGTTCCACAGTTAAGCTGCCCTGTGCAGCTTGTGGAGGGCCCGAACTTGTTTGATAAAAAAAATGTATAAGAGATATGTATTTCAACAAAAAAAAAAAAAAAAAAAAAAATTTTTATTATTTTTATTATTATTAATATTATTATTATTATTATTATTATTATTATTATTTTTATTAATATTATTATTATTATTATTATTATTATTATTATTTTTATTATTATTATAGGGCAAACGTGTACGACTGTCGCCACAAGGTTAAAAAACATGGGACATCATTGTAACTCGTAGAGAGAAGACTTGTCGGCTGTTGCACATGCCGTCGACAACGTCAGCAATCCCGACCACGAGATACTATTTGATGAAACCCAAAACACACAGATAACAAAAACTTGTAGAAATACAGCCAAACCTTACCACTCAAAAGAAATGAGATCTAAAAAAAGGGCCAAGCTCATCTCCCCTTTCCCACATTTGCGCATTCTTAATTCATAAACGTACAGTGTCCCATAACAGCACCCTCAAAAAAGCTTGGCAAAATAGAATTTGCGATTATTAATTTAAACGTAATATTTTCAACCAAGTTCTTTTTTCTTTAATTATTAAACGTAAAACATGCAAATTTTATTTTTGCCAAGCTTTTCGAGGATGCTGTTAGGGGACACGTACGTTATGAATTAAGAATGCGAAAAATGTGGAAGGGTAGATGAGCTTGGCCCTTTTTAGATCTCATTTCTTTTGAGTGGGGTAAGGTTTGGCTGAATTTCTACAAGTTTTTGATATCTGTGTGATTCATTATTTTTTCAAGTTCCATTGTAAAATTATTGTTAAAAATATTATAATTTTATCAAAGTTGATTTAATTTCTATGGTTTTAGCAATAACAAAAGGATGTAAAATATCTAGACCCGGATTCATGTACATCCTGGGTATAGGTGGTATAACCATGGTATAACGACGGTATAAGGACTGGACCCCAATTCTTGAGTTCGTGGGAGATGAGTTAAAAAACGCAATTAGAAAACGAAGTCGTTTTCGTTTTCGAAGGAATTGGTATTCTTGAAGGTATCGTGAAAACGTCATTGGTGTGGTTGAAAGAGTATTGCTGTTCTTTACGTGGGGTGAGGTTCACGAAATCCAGACAAGAGCTCGAAAACGTTCTATATTTATTCTAGATGGCAGTGCCTTCATAAACGCGGGCCAATCGAAAGACGAGTTGCATGAAATGATTTGATTGTTGCAATTATGTAAACAACAGATGATCACGCTCATATTCGACACCTTTGGGCTTCGACATTGTGTGTAGTAGCAAGCTGACTTTGATCATGGCTCAACAGGGCTAAAAAGAAAAGAATATGTGTATTATTTCCAAAACATTTTTGTATAGCCTTGGTGGACAATCATACTATTGTTTATCTGGGGTTTGGGCCCGAGATGCCTAACCGAGATTTTAAGTGGACTGTAATTAGTTTTTTATAGAGTAAAGAGAAAAAAGGAAAAAATATAGGAAATAAATGCAAAAGAGAACTTACATGTGAGCGTGAATACTTCCTGCGACGGTAAGATTTTTCCCCGGACGTCCTTGGTTCGGATGGTGTTGAACTTGATTGGGGGCGTCGCGGGACGTCAAAGCACAGACGTCGAGGGAAACAGGAAAGGGTTACGGGAACTGGCCAATTTGAAGAGTAGATAAAGTGATAAGAAACGGAAGAAACAGTTCAGAGAACTTATATTACAGCAGTGGCAAAGACAGCACTCAGAAAGTATTTGCAGGGAGTACGAAAAGAACTAAAACTGGTTATGCCCAAATACGGGCGAGAGTGATAACAGAGAGCGAGCGCCCTTTCAGAGACGACAGCTTGTCGTGTACTAACCTAGAGAAGAATGATATGCGAGTAAAAACGGAAGATAAACGGAAAACGAACGTGTTTGGGCCCAAACCAGATCACATGACAAAACCAGGCAAAAGCACTCGAGTAAAAACCAAATGAAAAGACGAAAATACAAACACAATGAAAATAAGCACAAAGCAAAGCGACAAAAATACCAAAATATAACCGGCGCGAACATAACCGCCCACCTAAAATGAATACTTTTTAAGTAGACACAAAGAGAAACAACTATAAACTACAAATATAAAAACAAGTCCGACACGAAAAAACTAAGGGGGTGGGAGGGAAACCCAAATTTTTTTACCGGACGGGTAAACACTCCCTTAGTAGTACGGACAGAAACCACTCTAACTGTGCCGTCCTTGCTGGGACACAGTTGTACTACTCGGCCGATGGGCCACGATTTGAGGAGTACAGGAGGGTTCCAAAAAAAAAACCAAAGTCGCCAAGCTTGAGATTAGGACACGCGCGAATCCACTTTCCTCTCTGCATTTGGGGTATGCAAATACTCAGTAGACCAACGGGGTCCAGAACGTTTGGTGCAATTGACGGACACGATGGGCCCGCGAGAGAGGGGTGACGCATCGGTGGCCAAAGCGTGTTCGGAGGTGTAAGAGAGTGGTGCCAATTAGCAGGTGGGCGGGGCTAAGATAGTCGGGGGCCCCCGGCGGGGTCAAATGAAGTGGCACAGAGGGGGCCACTGTTTAGCACGGCTTCAATACGCGCGAAGAGGGTGGCAAACTCTTCAAGGTGTGAGGGGTGTCCTTGATCAGGCGACAGAGCAATAACTTTGCGGATTTACCCCGGCTTCCCAGAGGCCACCGAAATGGGGGCCCTAGGGAGGGTTAAAATGCCACTGAACGGCACGGTGGGCGAGTGCATCAGAAATAGATGTCTCGGACAGAGCGAGAAAGGCATGAATCTCGCGGAGAGTACGGGCAGCACCGACGTAATTACGACCACAGTCTGAATATATGTGAGCCGGAAGGCCACGACGAGCAAGAAAGCGATCTAAACAAGCCAGGAACGCTTCCGTGGATAGATCGGAGACCAACTCCAAATGGACAGCTTAGTAGCATGCAAATGAAAAGAATAGGGATCCTTTGGTGATGGGGCGTTTCGGCGAGTACTCGTTTCACAGAAAAAGGTCCTGCATAATCAGTGCCGACGTTTAGAAAAGCGCGTGAAGGCTGAGCACGAGATTCAGGAAGATCAGCCATGAAAAGCTGAACAGGTTTTGGCGCGGGAAAATTGTAACACGTTAAGCAACGTCTAATACGTTGTCGGAGTAGACCTCGCAGAGACATAATCCAGTAGTGTTGTGGATGAGGGCTTGAACGGTACGAGGACCAGAGTGCAATGAAATGCGATGAAACCGTCACACAAGAGTGAGGAAAGATGCGCCTCTTTGGGGAGCAAAGAGGGGGTGACAAGCTTCTTCAGGGAGCAAGGAGTTGTGTAACCTGCCGCCCACCCTGAGAAACCCGCGGGGTCGATGAAAGGCTTGAGAGTGGGAGAGTCGAGAAGACACAGCGGTCTGGTTGACAAGAAGTTAAGTCATCAGCGTAGTAATGCTTCTGAGTGAAACCGCTCAGACGGAAGGACGGCCCGGTGGGCAACGGAAGGCTTGCGTGGCGGGCAAGAAGAATTCTTGAGAAACGCACCACATGGCCGAACACGCGCTTCGCTTTCAAAAGAGTAGAAAAGCTTTCAGCTTAACAACCAAGGGGTTTAACGACGGGGTCATGACTGATCAAGACTGTCGGGGACGGTTTGAGCTCGGGCACGTCGTGGGTGGGGTCGAAAAGAGGTGACCACGGGCCACGGAGGGCCACGTGGAAGGGGGAGAAAAGCATGAACGGGGACCCATTGAGCCACAAGGGTGCCCTAACAGTTCCAAGGGGAGCAACCCCCGCGAAGCACAAACAGCTGGGTTCTCTTCAGAACGTACGTGCGTCCAGTAAGTAGGAGACGTATTCTCGAGGATTTCAACCACACGATTGGCGACGAACGTCTTTAGCTGATACGGAGGAGTAGCGAGCCACGTGAGAACGATGGGAGAATCAGTGAAGAGCAGCACAGATTCAATTTCAAGAGTTTGAGAGCGGGCAGAGTGTCGTCAGCACCCGGGACAACAAGAGGGCTCCACTAAGTTCCAGTTTGGGAACAGTGAGGGGGTTTTACGGGCGCGACCTTGCTCCTAGCTCTAAGCATCTAACAAATGACTGAGAGGGGTCTCTACATTTCAAGTAGAGCACAGCGGCGTACGCCTTTCGGAAGCATCACAGAATCTACCAGGCGGTAGTAGCACCACTATCCCCGAGGAGGCGCGGGATACGAACGTCAGCCAGTTTGGGCACGCTTTCAATTGCCGGAAACCCAGCTTTGACTGAGTGAATCTGAGAGTGATTCGTCCCAGTCTACGCGCAAGAGCCAGAGTTGTTGCAAGTTAGATTTTCATCCAACAAACAAAAGGTGTGAGGAAACCGAGTGGATCGAATATACGAGCAATAAACGAGAGAATAGAACGTTTAGTGACGCATCCATCAAAGGGGAGAGTGTGAAAGCTGAAGCAGTCTGAACGAGGGTCCAGAGCAGCCCGAGAATTTTCAGACTTTGGTCGTCATTAGAGAACACCAAGGGAGTTCAAGGTGATCCTGAGGGAGAGGGGCAAAAACTTCGGGAACGTTACTGGCCCACTTACGGGCTCAACCCCAGCGCATTGATGAGACACTGCAGCTCTGCCTGAAGCTCGCGAGCTTCATCGACGTCACGTGCACCGGCGACAATGTTTGTCGATGTAAGTGCTGGAAGTAAGAGCGCGTGCAGCTAAGGGAAAATTCACGCCTTCGTCAATGACGAGTTGCTGCAACACTCTTTGAGCTTGGAAAAGCAGAGGGCGTGAGACCGTAGGTCACTGTGTTTAGTTGATACTCGACTACAGGCCCGGACGGCTGAGGACGCCAAAAAATGTGCTGGAAGGCGCGATCGTCCTCGTGCACGAGAATTGACGGTACATTTGTCGAACATCTGCACACAGAGCAACTGGGTGAGTACGAAAGTGGTGAGAATAACAGGAAGATCACCCTGCAGTTTGGACCACTCAGCAAAACTTGATTGAGAGAAATACCACTCTTGTCAGGGGAGGATGCGTTGAAAAAACCCCTCGCAATTTAGTGGTGGAGCTGGGGATTTACGTACACAATGATGGGGTATTATGTACTCAGAGGCTTTAAGGCGGCTGCATGTGCAGCGCCTGATCGTACTCACTCATGAAACTTATTATACTCGTCATGAAAAAGGGGGGCGTGTTTCAGTCGACGCTCTAAACTGAGAAAGTTCTTAAGCGCGACGTCACGGTTGAAACCTGGCATTTTGCAGTCAGGTTTGAATGGGAGAGCCACAGAATAGCGTCCGTGAGAATCACGGGAATGGGAGGTGAGAAAATGCTCTTCAGCGAGAGTATCGAGAGGGTCCAGAGAAGTGGGTCGATGCACTGTTTCTGTTCCAGAAAAGACGGAGCGTGCTCTCCAAAGGAGGGTTGGCGACCGTGAAAAAAAGAACATGAGGGCTCAGAGGACGGTTTTATAGTGT
This sequence comes from Sweltsa coloradensis, assembly GCA_024449915.1. Taxonomy (NCBI): domain Eukaryota; kingdom Metazoa; phylum Arthropoda; class Insecta; order Plecoptera; family Chloroperlidae; genus Sweltsa; species Sweltsa coloradensis. Next base: position 426,707 of record JAMZAV010000273.1, read on the forward strand.
TGACTGGTCCCAGCAACACCCATCCCAAAGACCGTATTGAGTGCGGCTGGCCTACTACCACGGACTAAGTCACCATTCTTGCATAGAATGTCTGAGTAGAGATCTGCGCCGATGAGGAAATCAATAGCGCCAGGGACATTGAAACGATCGTCTGCAAGATTCAGATTACGATAACGTTCTAAGACGTCAATGGACACCGAAGACGTAGGCAGATTGCCGGCAATAGAGGAGAGAACGTGTGCATTGACATCGATATACGTTTGAGTAGAGCGACGGGGTGCGACTCTACAACGTACAGTCCCGAGGACACGAGTGGATGTGCATCCAACACCTGAGAGTTTTGAAGTGGCAGGTTGGGTCTTCAAAAACCCAACCCTTTGCACTAGCGAGTTAGTGATGGCTGAGATCTGTGACCAGAGTCTATCACCGCACGGGAAAGGTTGCAAAATCCCATTAGCATCGCTGATGAGCGCACGAATCGTGCCCAACAGGACAGTTTGATGCGTGGGATTCGAAGCCCGGACTTGACATGAGAGAGCTTGAGGCGGCTGCTGACTTGGGCCTGAGGTGGATTCACTTCCCAACAGAGGAGGGGGTGGAGTCCGTGTGAAGCAATGAATGGGTTTGTTGCTACGGCACACAGAACACGAACTTTTAGACGCACATTGAGAAGCATGTGCCCCCCATGCAAAATTAAAACAACGTTTCAAACGTCGCAGAGTGTCATAGCGTTCATTGACAGCTTGACCCCGAAAAACATCGCACTGATACAAAGGTTTTGTTGACTTGCCCGAGAGGGCACGCAAAAGGAGAGGAGACCCCATTAGCGCGAGATGAGTCATGGGCTAATGTGTCTCGTACTAGAGTTCGAAAACAGGTGCGTACGACACAAAAAAAGAATTTACTTCTTTGAGGGAGGAGAACTCTTCGGTGACATAGTCGAGTTGTTGCCGACAGCACAAAGTTCCCTAGTGCGAGACTGTTGTTCCAAAAATTCGATTAACGATTTGTAATCAGGAGCTGAGTTTGAACAATGTTTAGTTTCAAAAGCTTTCCGAGAAGGGGATCGAGATTCGCCCCAAAGATAAAACAAAGCAGCAGAAAATCGCCTAAATCCGGAATATCTAGTGCTTTCAAAGCTTCGACCGAATTACGATGGACTTTGAGGAACCTTTGAAGTCCTTCATAGGACGAAGTCTTGAGAGGAAACAAATTTAGTATTTCTGAACATAGACGCTGCCTAGAAGTCTCTTGTTCTTTATAAAAGTGAGATAAGCGCATTTAATGCCAGAGGATAGCTTTCTTCACAGATTTGAAAAATCAGAGATAATAGCTAGAGCTTTTTCAGACAACGAGGATTTGAGGTAATGCAGCTTCTGCACATTACTTAAAGATGTGTTTCGTCGATCAGAGACTTGAACAGGGAGTAAACTCGGGCATTTGCAAATGTCACCCGCGAACTTGGGGAGGTCATGACTGGTAGAGAGATGTGAGATTTTGCAGGGGATGGGGGCAGCCCCCTGTTGAGTCACACTGACGGGCTGAGTCAACTTAACAGCCGCGAGGAACCTAGCTTTTGCTGCGTACCCGAAATGTTTCAAAACTGTCTTGAACCTTGTCGATTTCGGTGGGTCCCCGCCGTGTCTTTTAACTGCGTGTAATATCCGAAATTGACATTTGGATGTCTTGAAAATCAGACTCCAACGCAGAGAGCTTGTCGAACCGAGGCCTACACAAATGGACATCTTCGGGTTTGATTTTAGAGAACGCGTCGTGTGTTCTCTGAACGCTTGCAAAAACAAATTCACGACGAGCTACCAAACGTTTCTGTTGTGCTTGTAACTCTTCCATGGTGAACGATAGGTACAAGTACCAAACGGAGAAAAAAGACAAAAAACACGGAAGAGAACAATTCAAAACAGTGAGCACGGTTTATTAAATAAACACACGAGACACGAGGACAATAATAAACAAGCAATGACGTGAACACAGGAGAGAAAGAGCAGTTACGTAAATTGACACGTCATTGCAAACAGTGTAAGAGCGAAAACGAGCGTGTATAAAATCACGCGAGAGTAAGCAAAAACACAAGAAAAATCACTAATTTTAATAATTGTGCTTTAGAGCCAGAGAAAAAAACACATACAAGAAAGAAATCGAGAAAACAATTATGCACAAGAAAATCAGACGTCGAATGCCCGAGTACGAACCAATTTATATCCAGCGAGAGATATCGTGACGCCAGAGAACGTGAACAAAAGCACGAGTATACAAAAAAAACACAGCAACTTGAGCGATTATGTTTTAAACAAGACAATGAGAAAGAAATGATGAAAATCCAAAATGAAAGAAGCAAAGTTTTCATCCGGTTCGGACGGACCAAAATGTTTAGGCCGAGATGCCTAACCGAGATTTTAAGTGGATGTAATTTGTTTTTATAGAGTAAAGAGAACAAGGAAGAAATATTTGGAAATAAAGCAAAAGAGAACTTACATGTGAGCGTGAATACTTCCTGCGACGGTAAGATTTTTCCCCGACGTCCTTGGTTCGGATGGTGTTGAACTTGATTAGGGGGCGTCGCGACGTTTAAAGCACAGACGTCGAGGAAACAGGAAAGGGTTACAGAACTGGCCAGTTGAAGAGTAGAAATGATAAGAAAAGGAAGAAACAGTTCAGAGAACTTTTATTGCAGCAGTGGCAAAGACAGCACTCAGAAAGTAGTGCAGGGAGTACGAGAGAACTGAACTGGTTATGCCCAAATACGGGCGAGAGTGATAACAGGCGCCCGCGACCTTTCAGGGACGACAGCTTGTGTGTACTAAAACCCAGAGAAGAATGATATGCGAGTACAAACGGAAGATAAAAAGGAAAAAGAACGTGATTGGCCAAACCAGATCACGTGACAAAACCGGGCAAAAGCACTCGAGTAAAAACCAAATGAAAAGATGAAAATACAAATACAAAGAAAATAAGCACTAATCAAAGCGACGAAAAATACCAAAATATAAATTTGGGGCGAACAATCTGCATTTGGCTTTTTGTAATCAAAACTAGTTATTTGTGCGGGAAGGTGGTTTAGAACAATGTTTGTTGCTGGCCTAGGGTTGGCTAGGCTTGTCAAACATGTAATGTAAGTAATAATTTTATCTATAGTCCCATAGCCTAATGGAACTTTAGACCTACACTGTTGTATTATAAATAATTTTCTACATCTGGGCCTAGGTCAGGGACGGTTACTGATTTGTTTTATGAGAGTATAATGACAACTTTTCTCATTTCACACATAGAAGCAAAATTTAAAATGTCCTCCATTGTTAACGTATCGCACTTTCCGTCTAAGTCTGCTTATACCGTCAAACAAGTGTCAAGTAACTATGGTTACTTGTTGATTGTATGCCTAGTGTTTAAGACTTATTTAAAACTTTATTTGGAAGCCTTCCAGCAAACTTTTTCAACTTTTTTTGCAAAAGAGACTATATGACTATAACATTAATGTCCATGTAAAATATGAACATTGTAGCCCCACCCGTCTGGTCAGAACCGCGGGCCGATTGAAACTGACGAATTAGATGTTAGCAGTAGCAGTAGCAGTAGCTAACATCCTTAAAGTGAGTTTGAGCATGTTTCAAGCCATTTATTCACCAAGAAGGAATGGTCGTACGTCACTTTTTACATGTCTACACACACATTGTTTTCTATATATTGTATAATGTATTTTTAATTAATTTAATTGCAATGTATTAGTATTAGAATGAGTAGGTTGCTAGACACTAAAATGTGAATGGGGCTATGCCCTCTTTTAGCAACCTATAACACATCAATGTGTTAAAACAATAAATAAATAAATAAATAAATAAATAAATAAATAAATAAATAAAATTTGGCATGTGTTGTCAGGTACCTAAATCCCCTCGATTGTGATAGTTTTCAAGTTCACATCACGTTACATGACGGCTGGGTAACACCTCGAAATCACCCCAACTCTGCTTGGTGTATAAGGTGCTTGAGTGTGTAGCGCACCGCGGCTTGGCTGCGGCGCCCTAACGGGCACCTAGATAATGTGCTACGAACCTGCCCTATGGCCACGCCTAATCAGGGAGTCAATAGAAATAGCCAAATCGCCTAACAACTTCAACGGTGACGTAGGCGGCTATAAACTGAGTAACTCCTGGGCCCCAGTCATCAAACTAGCATCCCGACGCCACAAGGAATTACAACAACTACAACAGCAACGTCAACAACACAGAGAACAACAACAACCGCAGCTACAACTACATCGACGACAAGTGTTGACGTCATCCTCTCCAACCAGAGGAGAAAACTACCCCCACTCCACCACGTGTGCCACCCCATCCAATCAGAAGACACCGCCACGGAGGAGTGTTCGGCTGAGGCTGAAACAAACTAATCAGCCTCAGTTCTCATGAATATGTTACCCACAGAGGTAACGAAACGTCGAGGTACGTACAATGTTAACTCGCGACGCGGCGAAATAACCCGAAACTCTTTACACATTTGATTTAATATTAGTTATATACTTGCCACAACGTTCATAGCATTGCAAGATAAAATAAAATAAAATAATCTCGGCTCGATAGACCTAGCTTAGGAATCAGCATATTATCTTACCCTAGGGCCAAGAATTAGGGCTGGGCTATATATATATATTGCATTATGGATTATAACTTCCTTTTTTCCTAGAAAGTAGGGTAGTTTTTGGTAGGGAGAAGTGAAACGAAGGAAAAAACGGATGCACAACAAAAACACGTTCTTAACTGCTTTTGATGATGATAATGATGATGATGGCATTTAATTGAGTATGTATACAAACAAAAAACACAAAAATCTCTAACTTGGCCTATAGCCTAGCTACTCCACTGTTAACAAGTACTTGGAGGAGTGTACAACATAAAAACCCATAACCAATAAATAAACATTAGAATCAGCAGGTAACTAAAATACTAAGTAGTATATTTTATGTATAAAACATAATATATCTCTTGAGCATGGCACATAAGCATAGGTCCATGAATTTACTAGTAATGGATAATTATAATCACCCTAGTTACCAACACATTTTGCAAATTAGGCATAGTTTTATAGTTGTATCAAAGATAACACTGTATCTTTGGTTGTATGTTATACACTACAGTAAGATCATCCTCTTTCAAAAGGAAAGGCATTTTTGTAACGCCTATAATTAAATCTGCACATGTATTTATTTATCTATGGCTAAATAAAGAACTTAATTAACTTTAACTTTCATATTATTTTTAAATATTGCATGTAGATATATTTGTTTTGTTAAGTACAACAGCCCGAGAGGAACCCACCTCGACCGGTTTACAAAATTAGAGATGGCTATAATCGAAAAGAATGTACATAATACAACAAAATTAAATTAAAAGTCTATGTTACAATATGAATATGATACAATGAATTACTCAATTCAATTTAAGGTTCGACAAAGTTTTGAACATCTGACAGAGTCACAAAGCTCTTAAAGATACCTAACTTTAAGAGAGAAGACAGCCCTATTGATAGATCTATTGTTTTTTTGTAAAATTAATTTTGTGAGCGATTTCGTGACAATCTAGAACTTGGCCCATCTAGAAGTTGCCAAAACAAGAAGCCATCTTGGATTGTTCAATTTGCTAGTGATCTGTGCGCGAGTGAGAACTCTAGCTACTCTATGCTAACAGTATGGTAACTCTATTCACGGCACAGCCGAGCGGGTATGGGCAGCCCACTTGATAAGAGTTGACAAGAGAAGGAAGACTCAACAAGAGCCCCTTGAACCATCAACTCGTACGCTGAGGTCATCTAAAAAATAGTAATAAGATGTGTAGATGGATTCACAGTTTTTAAAAATAAATCATTGGTAGAGTTATACGTGGAAATAGCGTTTTGTGAATAGATGCTACAAAGCGCTATTTTTTCACTTAAAACTATGGTTTTCCTGTCCTATTTTATTTAATTTTACATAATATCAGTAATTTGTACACATTTTTGTTCAGTTGATAGAAATTCAACCTTGATGAATGACATAATTTCAAAATAAAAATTGGAAAACTTCATACATAAAGTTTTGAAAGTGTCCAAAAAATAGATGCTACAAAACGCTTTAAAATGACACTTGAAAATGCTAATACACGTACCTCTTTATCATTGGATGTATATTTTGTCATGAATAGGTACCTATGTTTTCTAAGCTATTTAGTTTTGTTTATGTATCTAGTTGCAGTGTATGTTTTGAAGTAAGGTTTTGTTTGTTTTGATATTGTTTAATGTTTTAATTTCCTTGAAGATGGGCAGGGAGAACAGCCCGAAACGTTGGAACAAATGAAATACTAGAAAGCTTCGCAAACGCTTTTTCAGGCGCGTTGTTGAATGAGCGTGATTGGTGCATTGATTTGCCATGTGTTATGCAGATTTTCTGTTGTTCTGTGAAAAAAATCATCATCATCATCTCAGACCTATGGTTTGTTTAAGTTTTCGTCGTGAGTGTCTACCTGATCGGTAAAAAAAACATTGGATTTCTAATGGGAGCACCACAAAACTGGGCGTTGTATGATGGAGTTACGTCACACTACTAGTGTCGATGGTGGAGGTGCCGGGTCATTCAACGCGAGGTTGAATACGTAAACATCGTTATTCAATTTTTTAAGCGATACCTTATCAACCCTTTTCGGCCACACATTATTATTATGAATATGAAATATGAATGAATAGTATGCAGTCTTCTTTGATTCGATGTTTTTTATTTGATTTGCTAATTTTTTTAAACTTTGACTATTGGTTTATCGATATCGATATTTTCGTGTGATATAAATAATTGAATGACACGTCATATAGCCCAGCCCTAATTCTTGGCCCTAGGGTAAGATAATATGCTGATTCCTAAGCTAGGTCTATCGAGCCGAGATTATTTTATTTTATTTTATCTTGCAATGCTATGAACGTTGTGGCAAGTATATAACTAATATTAAATCAAATGTGTAAAGAGTTTCGGGTTATTTCGCCGCGTCGCGAGTTAACATTGTACGTACCTCGACGTTTCGTTACCTCTGTGGGTAACATATTCATGAGAACTGAGGCTGATTAGTTTGTTTCAGCCTCAGCCGAACACTCCTCCGTGGCGGTGTCTTCTGATTGGATGGGGTGGCACACGTGGTGGAGTGGGGGTAGTTTTCTCCTCTGGTTGGAGAGGATGACGTCAACACTTGTCGTCGATGTAGTTGTAGCTGCGGTTGTTGTTGTTCTCTGTGTTGTTGACGTTGCTGTTGTAGTTGTTGTAATTCCTTGTGGCGTCGGGATGCTAGTTTGATGACTGGGGCCCAGGAGTTACTCAGTTTATAGCCGCCTACGTCACCGTTGAAGTTGTTAGGCGATTTGGCTATTTCTATTGACTCCCTGATTAGGCGTGGCCATAGGGCAGGTCCGTGGCACATTATTCGGGTTTCATCAAATAGTATCTCGTGGTCGGGATTGCTGACGTTGTCGACGGCATGTTTGGCAACAGCCGACAAGTCTTCTCTCCACGAGTTACAATGATGTCGATGTTCTTTGACCCTTGTGGCAACAGTCGTACACGTTTGCCCTATAATAATAATAATAATAATAGTAATAATAATAATAATAATAATAATAATAATAATAATAATAATAATAATAATAATAATAATAATAATAATAATAATAATAATAATAATAATAATAATAATAATAATAATAATAATAATAATAATAATAATAATAATAATAATAATAATAATTACATTGAGACTCAAAAGGCAGTAATACTCAACACGTGTAGAATAGTTCGTAAATTTCTAAACTAAGAATGATATTTCGAGTTTCCGAGACAGCTTCCATCCTGACATGGTTTTCGTGGTTTCCCATAGTCCGAAGAGCAAATGCTAGGATGGCGACGAGAAATCGACCACGACCGTACACAGCAGAAAGAAAACATCATCTACAAACTATATTATAAATGACTTATTTTAGTAAGAGTTAAGACAAAGTAATAATGTAGGTATGTAATATAGATACACATGGAAGTACTTGACGTAAGTCCGTACAACATGTTAGCTCCGGTTTTGACCGAGTTTGTATGAAATACATCAAATAAAATAATAATAATAATAATAATAATAATAATAATAAATAATAATAATAATAATAATAATAATAATAATAATAATAATAATAATAATAATAATAATAATAATAATAATAATAATAATTGGATGTGCGAAGCAAAGACTTCACTGACCCCCCCAAAAATTAGTTCGGGTGTTTTGTTTGTTTGTTTGTATATTTGTCTGTTTGTTCGCTCTCTACCGGGCAAACGGCATAAGCGATCTTGATGAAAATTGGAGGGGACCTTCTAAATCTCTGAACTTAGACCTGCCACGTTTTTGGGTACAATCGAAGAAATATTTCTCATGAATATCGTACTTTGACGTTTTTTTCGAATTTTAGTGCGATATTTTGGTGACATTTGGGCCGATTCTGACCAAACGGGTGGAGCTACAAGGTTCATATTTAACATGTATATTAAGGTTATGGTGATGTACCGGTAGTACCTTGTGAAAGAAAAAGTTGGACAACATATCTAGATATTCCTTAAACAAATCAAGATAAGATAAAAGATAAACTGAAAAAACATAACTTAGATAATTTTGCTTAGATAACAGATAGCAATAGCAGAAAAAGAAAATTTATTTACCAACTTTTGCCGGTAATCTAGTAGAAGTAATTATTATTCATTATCGTATTTTCTTAATTTATATAAAAAATATATCTAAAAGCTTACAAAGCTTCGATAAGATAAACTTTATTTTATCTATGATTAAACTAGGAAAACGCTAAAGTCCCGCCGCGTTGATGGATGAGCGTAAGTTTTTATAGTTTGCGTGGGACCACTTTTCCTTTTCAAGTGCTTTGTGAATGTATTGTAGGTGATTGATGTCAATTTTTCTATTGTTACTTGTTAATTGTTATTAAATACCTAAAAAACTTAATTAAAAACCTTTATTTATATGGTTTCTGGAAAATGTTTTCAACTTTTTCTTTCAAAAAGCAATACATCACTATATAACTTAATGTCCATGTGAAATATGAACGTTCTAGCCCCACTTGTTTGGTCAGAATCGGCCAAAATGTCACGAAAATATCGCACTAAAAATCGAAAAAAAACGTAAAAGTACGATATTCATGAGAAATATTTCTTCGATTGTACCCAAAAACGTGGCACGTCTAAGTTCAGAGATTTCGAAGGTCCCCTCAAAATTTCATCAAGATCGCATATGCCGTTTGCCCGGAATCGTGCGAACAAACAGACAGAAAAACAAACCCCAAAAAAAACAAAAAACAAAACATTGGAGCTAAATTTTTTGAGGGGTCAGTGAAATTGAAGTTTTCGCTTCGCTCGCTACGCTCATCCAAAAAGATAACAACAATAAACTTAACTAGATAAGATAATAGATTTTATCAAGATAGATTATCTAGATTAGTCACAACACAACACTGTTCCTGATATCGATTGATAGACTCGCTATCTTTGGCCATCACTACCAGATAACCGATCATATCTGGGGCACCTCTCCCGGCCGCCGACTTGCGGTTGCAAGTAATAGCCACCTGCTTTATCGGCATTTCAAATATTATTCAAATTCCAAATAACGACTTTTCGAGTTAATAATAATATGGACGAATTGATTATGAATTGTTCATGTCGGACGAAAATGTTTGTCAGTCTTCTTGATAAATTGCTAAAATCCGTCTAAAAGTTGCCACCCCCTTCACAGTAAAACAATGCTCAGTTACTATATAAGAAATTTGAGCGCCTCTGCATTTCGTGGGGACCGTGGTGTCTGGAGTCAAAACCCTATGCGGTGTTACCTATCATATAAAGACTGGTGGAATTGGAAATTGGATATCCACCAGTCGCCCCCCTTCACCTCCAACACCAATTTGTCCTCCTTTTGATATTTTGACTTAGCTATTGAAGTTATTATTTAGTTTTGCATTAGCAAGCAGTATAGGCGGACAAGCTAGAACCTAGCCATTTAACCGTGGCTACAGTTTGACTTTTGTGACACTGTTGTTAATTTCTAAAGTAAAAATTGGGCGGACGCTCGACGAAAAGCTTCGGGGGTGGTGGTGTCGTGGGGGGGGGGGGAGTGTTTTCTCGTTTTCTCAAAGAGGAAATGATGGAATCACTGAAAATACTTTAATCTTTTGTATTACTCACAAGAAGATTGTGACAGTGCAAGAATCTTCTCAACTAATACATACTACTACAACAGTTCCTAGTCTGTTACAATATCGGACATACACACAAAGTAAGTGGATGGACTCGTTCACCAGAGCCCCCGCCCCCAAAGTAAGTTGTGCAGACAACGCCAACATTAATTGTAGCAAGAAGCTTACACGGATATTGAATTCTATTGCAAATGATAATTAATCGAATTTTATTGGATATTATATTTATGTTCCATATTAAGCCAGGTATAAGGACAAACATCTGTTTGGCGTGCAGTGCATGCAGTGGCGTATCCAAGGTGGGGGAGGGGGGAAAATCCCCCTCACCGATAGAATAACACTGTTTTATCGCAATAAGGCAAATTACCATTTGACCAAACGAGGATTTTAGTTGATACAAAGTAGGTTATTGTGATGTTGTAAAACGCACAGATTTTCACCAAAATGACCTTGAAAGAGAAAACTTTTAGATTAAAAACGGGATTTTAGAAGATAAAAAGTTGGTGATGCTTTTAAACGCACAGATTTTCACGAAAATGAAGGCTGGATGTCCCCAAAACGCTCTGTATGTGCAGAGGTCGACTAAATATTTTTTTAAAGCACTTTCCTGTCGTCTAAAATCTTCCAAATTTTGCAGCGAGTTAGACGAAAGATCGAAATTTGTCATACCATCTTTACAATTAGCATACATTGTTTTGATTTTAAATGGGACTCATTAATCTACAAGAAAAACGATAGAAATGAACGGCTCATGAGATAAATATGTGGTTTTTTCACACAATATTTTAAATACTATTTCCAGTTGCGCCACAAAGTATCAATATTCTCATTAATACGGAAGACTCCTAAATCAATATAAACAGTTTTCGCGCGTTTTAATAATGTTAGTCTGTGAGCTCGCGCTCTGGGTTTTGTGGCAATATTAGGAACTCTTTGTGAACGTTCCTTCCAGACAGACAAAAGAGCAGCCGATGAAAGGATAGCCAAGCGGAGCTCTTGTCCCTTCTACGGGCTGCAGTTCCAGGTAAAAGCAAAGTCTCTCGTCTTGTTATGAATGGCGTGAGACTACAATGACTGTATAAATTAGTTTTCAACTACCATGTCCAAACAGCTTTTTCTGGTCTGAACAAATTGAGAAGGGTTCTGGATTTAGAATCTGCCATCTCAAAAGACCGAATTGAAGTCCTCTTTGGGCGACATTATTTATAATTAGAACTTATTTTTAGCACATACATACTAATAATCAAATATATCAATCAATTAGATCAAATGTTATAAATATTTTATTATTATTATTATTATTATTATTATTATTATTATTATTATTATTATTTATTATTATTATTATATATTGATATATATATATATATATATTAAATTTGAAATTATGATTATTATTATTATTATTATTATTATTATTATTAAAATTATTATTATCGTAGCCTGGATTTTGATTCCGGGGAGGGGGGTGGGGGGGGGGATATTGGTAAAAATGCCCACGAAACTATTATTCGGGAATAGTACGTATCGAGGCAGGGGGGGTCTGGGTAGGGTGCCCCCCAGCTGGAGAGAATCTGGGGCGCATAGTAACAGACAATTTTTTATTTGTATCATTGCAAATAATGACATTTTAATAGTTTTTAGAGTGCTTTTCCTATAATTTATAAAATTGTGAAGATCAACAAACTGTCGGTTTAAGATCTACATATTATTATGTACGTCATAGTGCTATTTAGTATTATAATAACCCTTCTTCATATTTCCGGGAGGGGGGGGGGATAGGACACCCTGATTCCCTCCCCCTTGCTACACCCCTGACAATCCATATTGTATGTATTGTGGCAACAAAATACAAATGAAAACTACTACTACACGGACTACACCCAAATGCAAACGCACGCGCGCGCACTCGCACTCTTCATTAGCAAGCGAACTCGCCGAACATGCTCATAATTAAGCATATTTTTGTGTGAAAACTCATTTCGGTGAGAAATAAGAAGTATGGAAACTAATTAGCAATTTCTGATAATAGATCATCTTCCATGAAAGTTTACTATAGTCGGTTAAACAAATAATACGAATCAAAAAAAAGTATTATTAACACTGGTCAGCATTAAACAATGATTGTAAGAGGATGAGTGATGACCAAAACAAACTTTATTTACGTGGAAGTTTTTACAGTTTCAGTCTCTTTTGATAAGTTAAACCATGTGACCCAAATTATAATACATTTAGGATCGGCTTTACGTAATATCCAATACGTCCAACGGTCCGCGGTTACCGACGGCTGCATAATGCGATGGCGGCGCCAAGAAGCTATTTAAGGGGGGGGGGGGGGGGGGGGGGAATTGGAAATGCACAAACACACAACAGCCATTTTAATAATTATTTAGAAAAACTCGTTACTGTGCCTTAAAATAGTTCGACGGCTTGATGAAATTACTTTGATTAGTTATGTGCATATACCGAAGATATCAGTGAATCAAGTAAGACACTTTTCTAGTAGTGATCCATCCATGATAAGTTGATAAGCAATTATTTAGGCGAGGTAGGAGGGGGGGGGGGGGGGAGTATCGAAAAAAATGACAACTTCAATTCGACCAGCAATAAGAAAAAAGTAAAAGTAAATAAACGTCAATATCCCTAAACGTAAAACGGTTCACGTTTTATAAAAGCTGTCAAATATAATATAATTGTCTTGATATATTCGCTTATTTAGGCCTACGCATTACTTGTCTTTTGGGCAATCACATCAGGGCATCGAACCGACACGCATAAAAAAATGGATTTATAATATTTAATAGAGTGTGCGTAAAATGGAAATGATATTATTATGTCACAGGCAGCATTTTCAGTTCCTGGTAATTTCAGACAGAGTATAATAATCTGTGTAGGCCAGAGGCCTAATCCATTTGTTTCATCAATGTCAATGGCCGTGCATACCTTCATCTAAAAACAAAAATAAGTACTTGAAACTTGAAAAGTAAAATCTTTTTTCGATTTTTTACGCGGTTTGTAGTTTAGTTTGTACCAGGACATCGAGGCAAAATTATTGTTGTTTTGTTCGGTAATACCCCGTTAAAAATAACGGTTTAAAAACAATTCCGACACCGTTATTGCTATGCATTTTATGATATAACAATAAATAAAATAAATTGTATTTAGAGTCTACCCACTCAGTTATATAACTGATTTTCAGTGGGGGACAGTAATTGCGTACATTTTACAATTTTTTTAAATTTTGACATTGATGATTTAAAATATTTTTTGCCTAATAAGAAGCCAAAATTAGTAAAAAAATCAAATTACACGCAACATGAGCTTTTTTAGGTCACTTTGAAGGCGACGAAAGACTAAACAGGAAGTAGTATTATCGAAAGTGTCATTAAGACGGTACGTGTTGAACTTTCCAATTGCAATTTCACGATTTGACGATTTTGAGACACTGCCCTGCCGAAATAAACCAAAAAACACCGAAACATAAATTCTCGATTTCGGTTGACAGTTCGTCGGTTTTCGGTTCGATGCCGTGCTATGCTCTATAAACCTATAATTTTACAGCCGACAATATTCGCACCTAGTCAGCTATGAAGAATCGTTAGGAAGAGGGGCCCTAACAAATATATGATTAACATTCATTCTAAAATAAAGAATTACTAACAAATAGATGAGTAACATTCATTCTAAAATAAAGAATTACTTTTATTCTCGTGATATAGGTGAAGAAATGAAAATTAATTACATTGATAATATTGATGTGAGTAAAGAAATTCGAATAGTCACAATTACTTTTTCATGTGCTCACATATTATGAGTGCACTTCAACAAATGCACACCTAAACTAAAAGCAAAAGTACGCGCGCGCACGTGTACTCGCAGTCCGCACTAACACGCGACATGCTCATGATAAACCATATTTGGGTGAACTGAAAACTCATTTCGGTGAAAACTAAAAGTGTGAAAACTAATTAGCAATTTCTGATACTATATCTTCTTCCGTGAATGTATACAATAATCGGTTACATAAATAGTAAGAAGTACACAAACTGGACAGAAGTAAACAATGGATGTATTGTAAGTGGATGACCAAAACAAACTTTTATACGTGGAAGTTTTTTATAGCTTTCCGTCTCGTTTTTATAAGTGAAACCACGTGACCAAAATTATAATACATTTGGGGACGGATTAACGTTTCCACGACGTCCGCGGTTGCCGTCGGCTGCGTATTTAGAAAGGCGGGGCGGAGAAGCTTTGGGGAAATTTGAAAATGATTCACGAAAAACTCATTACTATAACAGTATGCCTTAAAATAATTCGACGGTTTGATCAAATCTACTTTGATTGGAAATATCAAGGATGCAACGTTGTTGTGGTTCTTTGTTTCTCTCCTGCAGATCACGTATGTGTATTCAAAGGAAGACACACATTTGGGGTTTGTATAAGACAAATAGTCTAATTTTGCCTGAAAATTTTAATTCAAAAGCCAACTTCAATCGTATTTACTATATTGAGTTCGATTACTTCGGAAAATGTAACAATTTCCCTCATATTAATATGTTTTATGCACACGCGATAGTAAACAATGACAGGTGAATTATGTAAAGCTACCCTTTCAAGTTCCATTCAACTCGATTGCTTGGTGGTAGGGGTACTCTGACTGGAGCATACCTGGGTGCAGACCAAGTTGGATTTGTTCTTCAAAAGCGTGCAGCGGCGTCAAAGAATAAGCCACATATAGGTAATTGAATGAGCTTTCAAGAACACGAACGTTTTGGGTAGATGCTCTTCTATTGTACGCCGAATAGACGGCGCGCGCTGACCAACAAGAAAATTCCTGTATCATTTAACCATACTTTTCATAATTACTAATTTTTTGAAATTATATATGAGATCAGCAACTCCTACATATTGCAAAATGTTTTAATCGAAGCTCTAGGACCAAAATTACCATTACAATTTCCGACATCCTATTTGATCTGAAATGCTAATTTTGGTCGTAGAGATTCGATTAAAAACATTTTGCAATGTTTAGGAGTTGCTCATCTCATACATAATTTCATAAATTTATAATTATACAAAAATTGTGTTTATTGAAAGACTATACAAAAGACAAGGCAGTGAGCTGGAGGAAGGGTTATTGAAAGAAACTAGAATTTTAATGAGCTTGTCAGACCTCTTCTGTCAACCTCCCCATTCATCCTTTCTGTCGCCAGGTATGTCTGGTCTGTAGAGGTAGGGTCGGTACAGAAGATATCTGCTGCTTCAGTGCTCGAAATCGCAACTAGGTTGCGCTGGAGTAAAATCGACGCGAGAGGCATCTATTGGCAAAAGTTGTTGATATTTTTGGAACATAGACCGTTAAAAGAGAACACTTATGGATTAAAAATAGGATTTTAGTAGATAAAAAGTTGGTCATTGTGTTACTTAAAAACGCACAGATTTTCACCCAAATGACATTGAAGGAGAAATTATTTTTTACGGGCAAGCCACCCAGACCCCCCACTTAGTCATCAGTACATCTATGAAATAATTGGTTGAACCCTCCTTTACGGATTCCTGAATACGCCACTGGTGTTCTTGTTGGATGAGCGTAGCGAGCGAAGCGCAGATTCCATTTCACAACACTAGAGAAAAAAATCCGGAATGTTTTTTTTGTATTTTTGTCTGTTTGTTAACATGATTCCGGCTAAACCGATACTCAAATTGCGATGAAATTTTCTGGAGGCCTTCGAAATCTCTAAACTTAGAACAACCACGTTTTTGAACGCAATCGAAAAATTATTTCTTATGAAAATCGCAAATTTACGATTTTTTCGAATTTTAAAAAATTTCTTCGACTTATCACCTACATGCTTTATCCGATTGTGATGATATTTTCACAGAACCTTTATTTTATGAATAAATATATTCGTGGGAAATTTGAGCGTAATCGAAAAATTATTTCTCATGAAAATCGTAATTTTACGATTCTTTTTATTTTGTAAATTTCTTCGACTTATAATACCTACATGCTTGATACGATTCTAATGATTTTTTTACAGAACCTTAATTTTATGAGTTTATATATTCGTGTGAAATTTGAGAGCAATCAAAAAATTATTTCTTATGATAATTGCAATTTTACGATTTGTTTCGATTTTTAAAATTTCTTCCACTTTAACACCAACATGCTTTATTCGATTGTAATGATTTTTTCAAATATCCTTAATTTTATGTACTTATATATTCGTGTGAAATTTTAGCGTAATCGAATAATTATTTCTCGTAAAAATCGCAATTTTACGCTTTTTTCGTTAAAAAACATACGCTCATCCAACAACGCGCCTGGAAAAGCGTTTGCGAAGCTTGCTATAGGCATTTACTTGCGAGTAGAACACATTGTTCTCTTCAAGAGCGGAGTTCTTTTGTATGTCAGCTAATTGAATCCTATACAATTTCAGATACCGAGGAGCAACAAGCCCGAAGATTGAGAATAAGATTAGGATGTCATAAAAATATTTAATTCATAAAGTAATAAATAAGTTTATCCAATACAATCATTAGCACTTGAAATCACTATTAAAATCAAAATCAAATGCAATTACAAAAATGTAAGATTTTTTGTGAGTTTTATCCACTTTGAATGAAAAAATCGGACATAATTTACGGTTTTTAATTATTTTATTTACATTATTTTGAAAAATGACATTATTTTGTATAATGACAAAATACTTAAAAACCGTAAATAAAGGCCGATTTTTTTCGTTCAAAGTGGCTAAAACTTACAAAAAATCATACATTTTTGTAATAGTATTTTATTTTTTCATTTTAATAATGATTTCAGAGTTAATGATTGATTGGGTAAACTATTTTTGCTTTTTTTAAATTAAATATTTTTATGACATCCTATTTTCTAATCCTATAATTGTCAATCATCGGCCGTGTTGCTCCTCGGAACTGAAATTGTATAGAATTAAATTTTGCGAATACAAAAGAAACTTGCTCTGGAAAAAAAACAAGGGGGCTACCCCCAAAGTAATCGCATAAATTAGTACTTTTTAAATATGGGCATTGTTTTAAAATTTTTTTCATGTAATATTATTTTATTGGTGAGGGAGCGAGCGAAGCAAAGATTCCATTCTACTACACGGGAAAAAAAAAATACGGAATTTTTTTTTTTTTCTTTTTGAAATTTTTGTCTTTTTTTTAACACGATTCCGGTAAACCGAAACCCCAAATGCGATAAAAATTTTTCTGAAGAGCTTCGAAACTCTGAATTAAAACTGCCACGTAAAAAATCAATCAAAAAAATTTTTTTCTCGAAAATGCAATTTTACGATTTATTCGTTTTTAAAATTTCTTCGACTTAAAACACCTACATGCTTTTTCCGATTAGAATGATATTTGACAAAACCCTTTTAATTTTATGAATTTTATATATTTGTGAAAAATTTTAAACCGCGCAACCGAAAAAAAAAAATTTTCTTTATAAAAACGAAATTTTTACGCTTTTTCTTTTAAAAAAATACGCCCCCAACAACGCGCTTGAAAAAAGCGTTTGCGAAGTTTCCTATTTTTTTAGTTCTTTAAATTAACGTTGATTTTTTTTTTCATGTAATATTATTTTTTTGAGACGTAGCGAGCAAAGCGAAGATTCCTTTCCACCACACTGGGTAAAAAAAACCGGAATGTTTTTTTTTTTTTTTAACACGATTGGCTATACAAAAAACCCCAAATTTGCGATGAAATTTTTCTGAAAACCCTGTAATCCAAATTTTAAAATGCCACGTACAAAAAAATCGATCAAAAATTTTTTTTCTCATAAAAAATCGCTTTTTTCGATTTTTTCGTTTAAAAAAATTCTTCGACTTTAACGTCTACATCTTTTTTTGTTTGTAATTTTTTTCAAAGAACCTTTTTTTTATGAATGGATATATTCGTGGGAAATTTAAAACGAAATAAAAAATTATTTTCATAAAATCACAGTTTTTGTTTTTTTTAAATTTTTAAAAATTTCCTTCGATTATAACACCACATGTAACCCATTGTGATGATTTTTTCAAAACCCTTTTTTTTTTTTTATAAATTTAATGTTTTCGTGGGGAATTTGAGCGCAATCGAAAAATTATTTCCATAAAAATCGCAATTTTACGATTTTTTTTTTTTTAAAAATTTTTTTCGGCTTATAACACCTACATCTTTTTTCATTGTTATGATTTTTCAAATAACCTTAAATTTAATGAACATTTTATTCGGTAAAATTTTAGCGTAATCGCAAAAATTTTTTCTCGTGAAAAACGCAATTTTTCGCATTTTTGGTTTAAAAAAACATTACCTCATCCAAAAAAACGCGTCTGGAAAAGCGTTTGCGAAGTTGCAGTTTATACATTTAAATTTTAAACCTTGATTAAATTTTTTTCAGAAATATTATTTTATTGGGGTGAGCGTAGCGAGCGAAGCGAAGATTCCATTCAACTACACTGGAAAAAAAAACCCGGAAAGTTTTTTCTTTTTTTTGTATTTTTGTCTTTTGTTAAAAAAATTTTTGGCTAAAAACCCATACTCCAATTGAATGAAATTTTCTGAAGACTTTGAAAACTCTTTAAATTAGAACTGCCCGTACGAAAAAATTAATCAAAAATTTTTTTCTCATGAAATCGCAATTTTACGATTTTTTTGATTTTTAAAATTTTTTCGATATAACACCCCAATCTTTATCCGATTGGAATGATGATTTAAAAAGAACCTTTAATTTTAGAATTTTTTTTTTTGTAGAAATTTGAGCGCAACCGAAAAAAAATTTCTTTTGTCAATCGCAATTTTAAGTTTTTTTTGTTTAAAAAAAAAACGCTCATCCAACCACGCGCCTGAAAAAAGCTTTGCGAACTTCTAGTTAGAAATTTTAAAATAAGCGTTTAAAAAATTTTTTTTTGTGTTATATTATTTTTGGGGTGAGGAGCGAGCGAAGCGAAAATTCCTTCTACTACATGGAAAAAAACGATCCGGAATGTTTTTTTTTTTGTAGTTAACACGATTCCGGCATACAAAAATCCAATTGCAAGAAATTTTCTGAAGACCCCCCGAAAACTTGAAATTAGAACTGCCACGTACGAAAAATCTCAAAAATTATTTCTCATGAAAATCAAAATTTACGATTTTTTTTTATTTTTAAAATTTCTTCGATTTTTAAAACCCCACTGCTAATCCATTGGAATGATGATTTCAAGAACCTTAATTTTTTGGTTTATATATTTGTGAGAAATTTGAGCGCAACCAAAAATTTTTTTAATGAAAAACGCAAAAATTTTTCGCTTTTTTTTTGTTTTTAAAAAAAATTCGCCATCCAAAAAAAAACGGTCTGAAAAAGTGTTTGCAACTTCCTAGTTAGTACATTTAAATATAAGCTTTTATTATTTTTTTTTTTCATGTTATATTTTTTTATTGGATGAGCGTACGAGCGAAGCGAAGATTCCCCTTCATAACTTTAAAAAAAATCCCCGGGAAATTTTTTTTTTTTTTTTTTTTCTTTTGTATTTTTGTCGCTTGTTAACACGATTTTGGCTATACAAAAATCCAATTTCGATGAAATTTTTTAAGACCTTTGAAATCTCTAAACTAAAAAACTAAACTTTAATTTTTTCACAGAACCTTTTAAATTTTGAATTTAATACTCGGGTTTAAAAATTTTGCGTGATCGAAAAATTATTCTCGTGAAACACAAATTTTTCGTTTTTTTAAAATTTTTAACATTCCTTCGACTTTTAACACCTACATGCTTTATCCTATTGTGCTGATTTTTTTACAGCACCTTAATTTTATGAAATAATGTATTCGTGTGAAATTTGAGCGCAATCAAAAAATTGTTTCTTATGATAATCGCAATTTTACAATTTTTTTTTAGATTTTTGTGTTTGTTGGCACGATTCCGGCATCTAAATCGATAATCCAATTGCAATGAAATTTGCTGGAAGCCCTTTGAAATCTTTATCTTAAAACTGACACGTTTTTGAACGCAATCGAATAATTATTTCTTTGTAAAATCGCAATTTTTTCGATTTTTTTTTCAAATTTTAAAACATTTCTTCGACTTAAAACACCTACAGGCTAGCTTTAATCTGATTGTTATTTATTTTTACATAACCTTTATTTTTGAATTAATTATTCGTGTGAAACTTGAGAGCAATCAAAAATTAATTTTCATGATAATCGCAATTTTACGATTTTTTCGATTTTAAAATTTCTTTCGACTTGTAACACCTACATGCTTTATCCGATTGTAATGATTTTTTCAAAAAAACTAAATATAATGAACAAATATATTCTTGTGAAATTTTAGCGTAATCGAAAAGTTATTTTATCGTGAAAATCGCATTTTTACCCCTTTTTTCGTGTAAAAACATACGATCATCCAAAAAACGCGCCTGAAAAAGCGTTTGCAAAGCTTCCTAGTTAGTACATTTAAATATAAGCGTTGTTGTTTTGTTTTTAATGTGATATTGTTTTATTGGATGAGCGTAGCGAGCGAAGCGAAGATTCTATTCTACTACACTGGAAAAAAAATCCGGAATGTTTTTTTTCTTTTTGTATTTTTGTCTGTTTGTTAACACGATTCCGGCTAAACCGATACTCCAATTGCGATGAAATTTTCTGAAGACCTTCGAAATCTCTGAATTTAGAACTGCCACGTACGAAAAATCGATTGAAAATTTATTTCTTATGAAAATCGCAATTTTACGATTTTTTTTCGATTTAAAAAAAATTCTTTGACTTATAACGTCTACATGCTTTATTCGATTGTAATTATTTTTTCACAGAACCTTTATTTTATGAATTGATATATTCGTGTGAAATTTTAGCTTAATCGAAAAATTATATCTCATGAAAATCATAATTTTACGATTTTATTTAATTTTTAACATTCCTTCGGCTTATAACACCTACATGCTTTATCCTATTGTGATTATTTTTTTCACAGCACCTTATTTTATGAATTTAATGTATTCGTGTGAAATTTGAGCGCAATCGAAAAATTATTTCTCATGATAATCGCTATTTTTCGATTTTTTTCGAATTTTGTGTATTTGTTAGCACGATTCCGGCTAAAGCGATACTCCAATTGCAATGAAATTTTCTGGAGCCCTTTGAAATTTCTGAACTTAGAACTGCCACGTTTTTGAACGCAATCGAATAATTATTTCTTGTAAAAATCGCAATAGTACGATTTTTTCGATTTTTAATACTTTTCTTTGACTTATAACACCTACATGCTTTATCCGATAGTAATTATTTTTTCACAGAACCTTTATTTTATGAATTGATATATTCGTGTAATATTTGAGCGTAATCGAAAAATTATTTCTCAGGAAAATCGCAATTTTACGAGTTTTAAATTTTTTAACATTTTCTTTGACTTGTTGTTGTTGTTCTTTGACATGCTTTATCCGATTGGAATGATTTTTTCACAGAACCTTTATTTTATGAATTAATACATTCGTGTGAAATTTGAGCGTAACCGATAAATTATTTTTCATGATATTTGCAAATTTACGCATTTTTCGTTTTTAAAAAATTGCACTCATCCAACAACGCACCTGAAAAAGCGTTTGCGAAGCTTCCTAGTACTTTTTAGTCTTATCGAATGTTGTAATCGAATATGTGCTTACTGGACGTGTCCGAATTTCTGCATCTGGTTGGCCTATCCTTACTATCTGTGACTAATTTCCAGCTTTGTTTGATTAATTTATTATGATGAATTAATTGATTAACTAGTGAATGTGATAAATTGATTCATGTATTGTCGTTAAGAATATACGTCTGTGTGAAGAATTTCAGCTCGATCGGACATTGGGAAGTGGGTGAAATATCTATTCCCATATAAAACTGTAATTATTAATTGTCTGATCTATTATGTATAAGATACTCATTAGGTGGAATCTGTAATGATTATCGATTGCAGCAAGAACATACGACAGACAAAACAGACAGACGACGGGACAGAGGAAGAAGGAGTGAAACAATCGACGCAGACAGACAGCGACAGACAGACAGACAGACAGACACACAGACAGACACAGAGAAGCTATAGGAGAACCACAACAGACAACGCGAAGCAGAAGCAGACACATGAGCAGGAACCAATCTAACGCGGCGGCTCAGTGCATTGGAAGAGAATGTTCCCATAAGAATAGCATTGGTCAATTTTTAAAACGCTTGTATCTTTTGAACGAGAAGTATTTAAGAAATATCATTCACATTACGTTAATCACCGTTCTTTTCTTGACACATTTGATGCATTCAATTTACAAAAGTCGCAACAGAATTTGAATAAACGTTTTTGAAACACATGTATGTTTCGCGTTTTGGAGAGATTCAATAGAAAGAGACGCACGGTAGAAGAGAGAGAGAGAGAGAACCAACGCATGCGCACGGCCGACTAGCGAGGAGCAGCTTTGCACGTACAGCATCCAAGTGCACGGCGAACTCGACTGTCCGACATGTTAGTTTCTTCGATTCAACAGCCAATCACGGAGGATCGGCGCGCGACGCAGATAAAAAATGCAAACATCATCATGTTAAACTCGAACTCATTTAAATTCTAAACACGGTATTATAATTCTACTAAATGTGATAGTTGAAGAAAAGAATGGTTTATGACGTAATGTGAATGATATTTCTTAAATACTTCTCGTTCAAAAGATACAAGCGTTTTAAAAATTGCCTAATGCTATTCTTATGGGGACATTCTCTTCTAATGCACTGAACTCGCTTCCCGCGTTAGACTTGTGGTTCCCTAATAGGCGTTGTAAGAAGTGGGATGAATAAAATCAACAACTTAGTTGAGTCTCCTCGTATTCATCAACACATTTGATTTATTCTTTCTCAGGACTTCTTGTAATACTCCGATATTCGAAATTCCTTCAGAATCCATGATATGAATCCGTGAGATGAACAGATCAATCAAATGCTCGATCCCCTCTTCATGTGATTATGAGGATATAACTTAGTTGGAAGGAAATATGAGGGATTTTTTAAATTTTGTTAGACTCCCCCCAGAACTATCCTGTGACTGTAGGGTGGCTGTAGGGCATCGAACCGGAGACATCCCGAATTTGTTTATTTAACGATTTTCAGTTTTACAATCAATAAAAAAAAATGTTTCGATTAATTGGAGCCAGCAGTTTAGCCGAGCTCGTTTAACCGGTTCCCACTCGAACACCGAAGTTAAGCAGAATCGGGCGTGGTCATGGGTAGAGTGGGTGACCGCTCTGCCCTGAAACTCACGTATACCGCTGGTTAGAGCAGATGGACGGTTCGAAAGCTAGTGTAACAGCTTCGTTCTCCTCGACGTCTGCTCGGCAGTCCGGGTTAGTGAAGGAACCTACATGACTGTCTAAGTTACACCGTCCTTTCGGATGGGACGTTAAGCCGTTGGTCCCCTTGGTACTTTTCGAAAGGAGTAGGCTACGTGCCAGTACCGGGTTTCCCCTCCTCCCTTCTGTTCATACTTCATCCTCATCTATCACCACTCATCGTCTCGATTAGCCAAAAGTGCATAAATATGAGACCTTAAGCAATATTCAATCAAGCGATTAATTGGATTTACCAAGCTACGTTACCAAGAACACACTTTGTCCCGTTTTGCATCGAATAACCATGGACTTTTAACTTTCTTCTTGCTTCATGGAATAACAACAATAAATTGTATTTTCGATAGACAAGTGAACAATATATCTCAGTTATAGCTACCACAAAATAATGTCGGTGATCATCTATATAAAGTTTATACGTTACTGAGCATTTGTGGAATGAATTTAACAAATAGGTATTGCAAAAAGAGTTCAAGTACACTCCTTTTTTTATTTCTCGATTTGGATAGTCAGGAAACACTCCCGTAGGTGGAATTGTTAATATTTAATACTAGGAAAACGCTAAAGACCCATCGCGTTGTTGAGCGAGCACCGGTACGTGTAACACGACCCGAGTACGACATTCCCATAACGTTACATACCAATAAGTCTTTAAAGGTCTTGACCGATTTAGCTGAAAATTTGTAAAATAGGAGAGAATGTGTACTTATTGACCCTGCAAAATTTCATAACGATCGGAACATTTTTATATATATATATATATTTTTATATATATTTTTTTTTATAACCAATGATCGGATATTGTTCAAAAACTATACAGCAACCCGCATAGGTGGTATGTACATGTGTGCAAAATTTCAGGTCGATCAGAGAAACGGGCGACCTGTACCGAAGCAGTAACAGAGAAAAATAAAAAACAGACATTCGAGCCATAAGAGTCAAGTGGAGACGCTCGCTACGCTCGCTCAACAATCCTGAAATTAAAAAAATCATCCCAATCGGGGTTCGAACGCAAGTCTCCCACTTTCCGGGTGGACGCCTTAGCCAACTAGACCACCTAACTATTTAGTAACTATTTAACTTCTGTATTGTCGTTACATTATAGAACTTGATTGGATGGAACAATAAAGCATCGAAAAACTGTTGCTGTTGAATCGACCAAACAAACATATTTATAATGTCATTACCTTACGCGGGTATGAGCGAGGATATATTTCTCGATTTGGATTGTCGGGAAACACTCCCGTAGGTGGAATTGTTTATATTTAATACAATCCAGAAAATAAAAAATCCTTCCCGGTCAGGGTTCGAGCCCGAGTCTCCCACTTTCCGGGTGGACGCCTTAGCCAACTAGACCACCAAGACGGTAACTATTTAACTTCTGTATTGTCGTTACATTATAGAACTTGAATGGATGGAACAATAAAGCATCGAAAAACTGTTGCTGTTGAATTGACCAAACAAACATATTATTTATAATGTCATTACCTTACGCTGGTATGAGGGAGTATATATATTTCTTGATTTGGATGGTCGAGAAACACTCCCGTAGGTGGAATTGTTAATATTTAATACAATCCAGGAATTAAAAAATCCATCCCGATCGGGGTTCGAACGCGAGTCTCCCACTTTCTGGATGGACGCCTTAGCCAACTGTTGTGGCTGTGTTGTGGTTCCTGTTCAAGATACAGCTTTGAGCCTTGGCAGTAAACTAAATAAACCTTCCTGCTTTCTGCTCGTCAAAACATTTGCCTGAATGACTCATACTTTCGCCTGGAGCGATTTATTTATGAATAATTAGCTTGTGTGTTGTACAGTGGGTTGCCTGCCAGTCAGATTGCAGGCGTACGTACGGTGGCCTTAGAGCAGCTGCTGTGTGTGTTGTACAGTGGGTTGCCTGCGCGTAACATTGCAGGCGCACTCGGGAGGTGCTGCTACCTAGCGTCGATAACTAGAACTGCGTCAAACACACGTCTTGCTAGCAGCTGTTGAGACTCATGGGAAACTAACAAATATGTTCTCAGAAACTAACTGTTCAAGATACAGCTTTGAGCCTTGGAAGTCAACGAAATAAACCTTCCTGCTTTCTGCTCGTCAAAACTTTTGCCTTAACGACTCATACTTTCGCCTGGAGCGATTTATTTATGAATAATTAGCTTGTGTGTTGTACAGTGGGCTGCCTGCGCGTCACATTGCAGGCGTATTGTACTGCTGCTATACTGCTGCTATCGAGACGCGAACTGTCAGCAATGGATACGCCCAGTACCTACAACACTTTCTAAGTGTTTACTTCTTTTCATTAAATAGAGTAGACGGCGGTTGGATTAATAAGGCCTTTATAAGTAGGTAATTATAGCTTAGCGCAGTTATTCAGTAAATATGAATGAACGTAGCGAAGACTTCAATTTTGCTACCCTGATAAAAAATTGTTCGGGTATTTTTGGTTTATTTGTTTGTCTGTTTGTTCTTGATCTACAACAAACGGCTACTCCAATCTTGCTGAAATTTGTAGGGGATAAATCTCTGAACTGAGACATGCCACATTTTGGGTAGATCCTACACTCGAAGAAATATTTCTCATGAATATCGTATAGTTTTATGATTTGTTTCGATTCTTAGTACAATATTTCCGTGATGTTCGTCTCTCCGCCGGGTTATTTAAACATGTAGGGTGCTCAGGGTAACTGACACGGAGGTCACGGGTTCGAATCCAGCCACCAACAATCCTAGGGCCTTGTGATCCCTTGTACATCTCCCTTACTCCAAACTACCTAGCAAGCAGCTTCCCCACGATAAATGTTAGTCATTAACTAGCACTGAATATGACGACTATCTCTACTCTACAGCGGGCATACGTAAAACAATAAGCTTACCATGCACGGCACAATTCCTGTCTGCACCCCTCACCCAGGGCTGATGATAAAAATATCTACTTAGATCATCATCTTCTTCATCCTAATCATGTGTAAGGGTTTGGTTGGGGGGGGGGGGGGGATAAAAGTCCAGATTGTCATATAACTTTGCAGCTCTCACGCAGTAGTTTCGACCGACATGAGCTGATATCCGAAACGTGACATCCTAGCGCCGCCACTGTATATGCACACTGCTGAAGAAGTTGATTTTCCAGACATTTGCAAAAAAAATAAATATTAAAAACAACATTCACTTAGGCCTGATATACTGGTGTAACCTCCTGTCTAAAAATAAATATGTCTATACATCAGGCAGGGCAGAACAATATTAAAATGGACTCATTTTTTTACAGAAGGTTATACCAGTATTTCAGGCCTAATTAAATGTTGTTTATAATATTATGTATTTTGTTGCAAATATCTGGAAAAACAACTTCTACAGCAGTGTGCATATACAGTGGCGGCCAATAGGCCTGAAAGGAAACGGGAAACACAACACAAAGTTAGGCCTACCGACATTATTTTTTGAACATTATTATTATTACTAGGAAGCTTCGCAAACGCTTTTTTTAGTCGCGTTGATGGATGAGCTTTTTGTTAAAGTTTTTAGTTTGCGTGGGATATCTTTACAAGTGCTTTGCTTTGTTGCCTACGCATTGTATGTGATTGTTGTCAAGTTTCTATTGTTACTTGTCAATTGTTATAACTTACATAAAAAAAAGTTTTTTATTGTA